>BTHU01000010.1:21283962-21356462 GCA_036184795.1 Tokudaia tokunoshimensis | reverse complement strand
AAGACCCACGACCCAGTTTTAGGAAGTAAGGAAGTCCTTCTTACTATCTAACCTGCATCTCTCCTTACACGGTCCCCGATAGCAATTCAGAGTAACTGCCTCTAAGGTGGGGGGATGGAAGGCTACTCTCAGGACGCCTTTTCCCTCCGCTGCCTTGAAAAGCCTAAGAACCCCAACTTGTGGGTGCTCGGTGCCCTATGCCCTCTCCCAGGCATCCCTGGGCCTGCATCTTGGCAGAGCTTGCCTTGATCCCCCTCTCCTTAAAGTGCTAAGAAGAGTAGCACCCCAAAACACACCCTGTCTACAGCCCCACCAACCAGCACTCCCAAAGTAAGAGGGTCCTGGGGTTCCAGGGGAGGAGGGCTGGGTGTTCCAGGGATAGCTTCAAAGAGAGTAGGGGGTGGATCAAGTTAGGCGGGCACCCTCTTTGCTGAAAATAAGGAGGGCCCTAGGATTGGTGGAGGGGTTACGACAAGAAGGTCTTTGATGTCTGAGGTCACAGGTTGGGGCAAGTGGTGTTGGGGGTGTTCTTTGCATTCCCCAAAAGACCCAAGACATCCCCTCTCTCTTTAGAGCCCACCCAGGAGCTCATGGACTAGCTGGACTCTGGGATCTTCTAAACTCCCGAGAAAAAGGATTGGGCTGTTTCACAGGCCCCCATTCCCAAAGACCTCCCCGGCCATCAGTTCTCCCAGCCAAGTTTTTCCTGCCATCGTTATGCAGGCTGTCTCCTTCCCAAGCTCAGCTTCAGGTTAAGTTGGATATCCCTAGGTCACAAGGTGACCAACCCGTCCAAGCCACCTTGCTAAATTTGCACCCCCACCCTCTGCCCCGCATCAGTCTGCACTGGGATCCGGGAGTCTGGCGCCCCCGCCTACCTGAACAGGGCCAAGGACGCACCCCACGGAGCGAGCGGCACCAGGGCGATTGCAATCGCAGTTGCAGCTGGCCGGTTCCTGTCCCGCGCCTCCTCCGAGCCCGCCCCTGCACGGCCTGCGCCCGCCCGAGTAGCTGCCAGGAGCCTCTCCAGCCCCGCTCTGGAGAACCAGACAGAGAGAGACTCCTTCCCCTGGCTGAAGAGCTAGGCCATCGCAGTGGGTCCACCCTCCTGTTGGACCTTTTGTTTTGGGAAGCGGCAGAGACTGCCGTTCAAGGCACACTCCTAGATGCCAGGAGACATCCACTTTGCCAGTGACTGACTGAGTCCCTGCTTCACAGAGCAGAAAAGATCCTGGTCCAAAGTAACTCAGGAAGTGAGCTCCAAACTTCAGACTGGCCTAGGACTGTCCAGAGGTGAGGGGAAGGAGGGGAAACTGTTGGGGAGGAGACAGTCAGTGAGGGATTTGCAGAGGTAGGGGGCTGGTCTCATGACCTGATGGTACCCATGTCACTAGGCATCGGAGAATCACTCACAAGCCATAGAAAATGGTCACAGGGCTTCTGCATGCTGCCCACCCCTTCTTGACCTGAGGTGAACCTTAAGTGAACAGGCTACCTAGAGAGAAAGTACCACAGAACCCTGGGGTTGCCTGGCTCACTGGACAGGGCACTGGACAGCTACCCAGGCTCTGGCCTTCTAAGCAACCAACTGACTCCTGCCCCAGGGCCTTTGCCCTTGGTGTTTATTAGCCTGGAACAGTCCTTTGACCTTCACAGAGGTATCTACTGTCATTGGCCTCCTCAGCTCAGATGTCACCTCCCCCAGCCCTGTTCTGTCTCCCTTTTCAGTTCTGTCTCAGCCATCTCCTGCATCTCCCAGGTGTCTGCTCTTCTGGCTGAACTTACCTGTCTCCCCCATGAGGTAGAGCCTGTATTTCCCAGGTACCCGAGACATTCACACAAGGCCTGATGAAGGTCATACTCCTTAGACAGGCTGATGGTACGGTACATGGATTACATCTCAATAAGGCAGTCGCCAGTCTTTTAAAAAGTAAATCCAGGTGAGAGACAGCAGCCACGATCCACACTGAACACACAACACCCCAGAGGACACACATCCTCCCTCCAGACCCAGGCACACTGCAGTCCACACCCCACGTCTGTCAGTGGCAAATGCAGTTGCTCAGACTTGGAAGGGACCTTAGAGGTCACCCTATCCCTTTTACACTATCTCTGACCAGTGACCTTCCCTCCATCCTAAACTTTAGCATGCCTATGGCAGAGACCCCACGATCCCATAGAATGCCCCCATCCCACTGCTGGCTAGCTCATCTCTGGGGGAGACAGCCATTTTCCTGTGACATCCACATACTGGTCCTCTATCTCTTCCACCTGACACGGCACAAGCCACTCTGCTTTACATAGAGATCTGGCTACAGCCTCTTCCAAAGAGATCTCTTATCCCGGCTGCAGACGGTATTCCTCTGTATGCTGCCCTTGATGTGGTTCTTCTCCTTCTCCTTCTCTTCCTCCTCCTCCTCCCCTCATCCCCGCCAGAGCACACTGAACCTATCACCCTTTATCTTTGGCTTCTGAAACCCCATGCTGCCTCCCCATTACTCTTAGCTTCTCTTCCCAACCAAGGTAATTCTGAAACATTATGTTCTGCCTAGTATCTGACCCAGTATCCCAGTTCCATCTCCTCCCTCTGACTTGGGCTTTTTTCCTTTTCAGAAGAGATTGAGGAACACATCCTCCTGCCTCAACTCTGTACTCAATTAATGATACCATCCCTTAACTCTTCTGCCATCTAGAAAGAACTGGGGGCCTGTGAAATCCCGGGACCTGCTTCCGAGGGATGTAGCTGTGGGTTATTAGTTCAGCCCCCATGTCTCATCCCCAGTAAGTGACTCCCTCTTCTTTATGTTTGATGTGCTTGGACTCAAACCCACAGCCTCACACATGCTTGGCAAGAGCTCTGCTGCCAAACTACAGCACAGTTCATGTGAACTTTCTGGATAGATGAACAGCAGACCGTAGGCTTATGCTGTGGGCCCTTCCATCTGCTGGGCCACCAGTATCACTCGGCAGGGTCACAGGTGCCGGCTCTGGGCCATCACAAAGATGTGACTTCACCTGGGGATACTCAGGGATAAAACACATCCCTAAAGGCAACTCTGCCCATTGACAAAAAGTTGCCCTCTGAGTCTGGTTCTGTCTTCCAGACCCTTCCCATAGTGTCAGCAACCCATTGACTCTGATGATTTCCAAAAGATCAGCGAGACTCTCATATTGCTGATATGGACGAATGGGCTCTGAGAGGTTAACTTACCTGTCCCATGTCACACAGCAAAAGAGAAGTGGAGCTGGGATCTGAACCCATCTGGCTGGCTCCAGAGTCTAGGCTATTTTTTTCCCACCATGCCAAGTTGCTTCTAAGAGCCCATTCCAATGTGCTGAGTTTTACCCTCTAAAGTATGATGGGGTCAGGCATAATGGGGAAATGTCTGAGAACCTTCACTCCAGAGGCTGAGGAAGGAGGATCATGAGTCTGAGGCCAGCCTAGGCTACAGAGCCAGTTTTAGTCTAGCCTGGACTACATTGTGACATCCTGTCTCAAATGGTAAAAGCAAAGCCAAACAAAAAGGATGGGGTAAAGAGGAAAGGGAAAGCATCCCTCTATGTGACTGTGGTACCAGCTGGTACTCGCCCTCCCCTGTCCGTCTTCCATTTGCCTGGTGAGGGATCCAGTCCCCTAGTTCTTGTTCCTCTCCAGCCAGAGAAAATGACCCATGATCTAAATAAAGCCACCAAGTCTCCAGTTTGCCCATCCTGGAACTCACCCCTGTCCGTCTCATCCCATCGCCTCTTCTTCCTCTCTGTGCGGCATCCCCAGGCACCGCTCAGCACACATTGCTAGATTCGCAGAATGAACAAATGGCTCACAGTGAGTTTGACAAAAGCAGCCCAGACACCGTGCTCTGGCTGTGTGATCTTGGGCCGGTTGCCTCCCCTCTCTGAGCTTGTAGAACAAGGCAATGAACAAAGGCAGTGTTAGGCATTGTGAGATCATCTTCGCAGAGTCCCAGACAAAACGGATGCCTGGCTGACAGGAAGGGCGCCGCTCATCAGGTATCTGCCCTGGAGATGAGAATGCTGAGGCTGGAGGGGCTTACGCCATGATCCCACTCAGATCCTGGAGAACAGGGGAGCTGGACAGCCTAGCTTTATGCCTGCTCCTTGCCCCTCCCCCGCCAGGGACCTTCTCTGAGAGCGCAATGCCAATGCGTGTGATTTCCTGTTCTCCTTCCTTTTGAGCTAGGGTCTCATGCAGCCCAGCCTGACCCTAAGCTCACTCTATAGCAAGAAGATGACTTTGAATTTCTGATCCTCCTGCCTCTGCGGCCCTAGTGCTGGGATTACAGGCATGTGCTGCTATGCCCAGTTTTATTCCTGTTGGAGATGAAACCCAGGGGTTTGTGTATGCTTGGCAGGCACTCTACCAACTCAACTATATCTCTAACCCTTCAACAAATGTAATTTTGGGGCTATATATATATATATATATATATATGTATCATATATATATAAATATTATATGATATATGTATCATATATATCATATATATATTATAAAACATATATAAATATATTAATTACTAAACACACACATATATACATATAACTGTTTTTACACTTGATCTTAGCCAAAAGGCCGAGAAGTGATACATATAACTGTTTTTAATAATTATCCAGTATAATAGCAGTAAGAACTTGTGGGAGCAAGGCCCATGCCACAGGGATCAGGCCGGGAACCTCACCCCTACCCAGCTGTTCCTCAGTCTTACCCATTACCCACATAGGAGCCAACTGAACTGTCTTAGTTCTGGTCCATGGGTTCCAAAGGGAACCCCAGTCTTGGGTCAGCATCCCACCCTATCCATCCTGGGTTCTTTATGCTCCTATCGTAGGGACAGAGTCACGGCCCCTCCTCCACCCACCTCCTCCTAAAATAGCTCTGAGCCACCATGTGGCCAGGGCGGCTCCCCACCAGCCGCAAATCCCCCTGAAATCAAATCCCCATCCTGCCCAAAGCAGGACGGCACCACCTCCTGCCATTGCTGAGCTCAGTGCAGCCCGGACTCCCCCCATGGAAACCCAGACAGTCGTCCTTCACAGTGACCGGGACAACCATAAATCCCTAAATAATGAGACAGGCACTGGGAACACAGAGTCAGATGGGGTGCTAATTGGGTGGCTTCTGAGCAGGAACGCCATGGGGACAACAGCTGGCCTCAGTTTCCCAGCCAGGGCATTGAGATGGGGGAGTAGAACAGCCTCTGGGGCCCTGGTGGGGCTGTTTCTAGGCTCTCCCATCAGCCTCCTGGCCAGGTGAACCAGCAGTACTGATCTGGAATATTCTATAGCTCAGGATAGGCAAGAAGCCCAGCCCCCCACCCCACCCCATCCAAGTCTCAGAGCGGGAAGCCTGACTCATTTCTAGCAGTGTCTGGTAATTGTGTCTTGCAGCTAAAGAACAAGCAGATCCTTCCCAGCATGCATCGGGGCAAGGAGGCAGAGAGCCCGGCAGACACTAAACTTGCTCCTCCTGTGAGGTCCCTAATGGATTCTTGGATGAACCCGGGGAGGCCCTGGGTGTGCAGCCATCGGACAGAGATTATCACATTATACGTTCAAAGGCTTTGCCCAGGAAGGAGCACCGCAGCTGACACCCTGACTCCCCAACTCTACCAACCCCCTCCCCTGGTCCTCGGCCACAGGAGCTGCATATATACATCAGCAGGGATAGAGGCAGGGGGGTGGACAGTATGATCTCTTTAGGACTAAGTGCTCTGGAGTTGGTGAGATGGGGGAGGGGCCCTTGTGAGTCCCTTGGTGTTATTTGAGGGATTCACATGAGGACAGGTGTGACTGAATTAGGCAGATATGTTTGTGTTACAACTCGGTCGCTTATTAGCCATGAGGTTGGAACATCTCCCTTCTCAGCAATGGGGATAACAACACCAAGCACCCTCCAAACTGTAAAGTCCTGTCCACGAGAAGGACGAAAACACTAATTACAGCAGATCAGGATTAGACCTCAGAAAGAACTTCCCCACAGCTGTGCTTTAGAAACCAGAGGCTCAAAAGTAGTAGGAAGACAAACAAGCTTGGGTAGAAAAAAAAAGACCCTCAGGGTACCCTCTCCCAAGCTATAGGTGCCCATCCCATCCCGTCCCCCACTTGTCCATCTTCTTGCACCTCAAAGCTGCCAGCCTAACCGCAGTCTTTCCCAGACCAGAGCCGATTCCTCCTTGCAGTTCATATCAGAGCAATGGAAATGATTTGGGCCTCCTCACCCAGCTGTGCAGAGTCTGGCTTGTATAGAGGCTAAAGCTAGAGAGGAGGTTGGAGAGTTTGGGTAACTAACAGCAGGGGCGGCTGCTCCCCAGTATGAGTGGCGCTCACTGCAGTCTAGAAAGCAGTCAGCTTCTGGGAGGACTTCACGGGGAATCACTGCCTGGAAGGGAAAGAAAAGACCAAGAGCTGGGGTCCCCCTGGGACAACCTTGGCTCCCTTCCTCCTTACTTCAAGAGAGGCATTCAGAAGGTGCCCACAGGAGCCCTGACTATAAGCCAGAGCCAACACTACGGAAATTAAGATCTCGTGGCTCCCGGCCCCACCCTTCATTTCCTGAACCTTTTATTTCATGAGTTCGTCCAGCAGGATCCTCCCACCCAGTCCAGCCCAGGAACCCACAGTTGATCCTTGGTGTGAGACACAACCTAACCTGTCCAGAAGAGGGGGAACTGAGGGTGACCCTGGGGCTTGGAGGAAGCCTGGCTCTCCAAGCCAACTGGCCAAAGGAGCCAGTAGTTTGGGGTGGCCAGGGCACCCATCTTGTCAACCAGAGAATAGCTGGTCACAACCAGGTACACTCACTCCTCTGGCATAGACCACTAAGAGTCCTCTGCCTCTCTGTCTCTCTGTCTCTGTCTCTCTTTCTAGGGCTAGCTGGCCTTGAACTGCCTCTGCCTGGAATTCAAAGTGTACACCATCACATTCTGAGAAACACCCTGCTGATACAGAGTGCATCCTTACATCATGATATCCTGGGCCCCTGTCCCCTCTGTTCAATCCCCAGAGGCTTCCCCTAGCTGAGCTACCCAAAGGCCTCACCTATAGATTGTGAGGACCCAGGACACAGTCTGGCTGTGAAGCAATGGCTCACCTCTATGCTTGGTCAAACACACCTCATGGGATCCCCAGGACGATCGAGAGGTGATGTAAGTCCCAGCCCAGATCTGACGGGCAAGCGGGACAGGCCCACTGGAGAGGTCCCTGACTGCTTACTGACCTGAACCAAAACCAGAACCACAAACAGCTTTGAAAATGATGTCTACTGCCCAAGCCCCTTGTGGGCTCTGATGGGCTTGGCTGGTGTTGTGGCCCAAGAAGTTTGAACTTCTGCCCAAGTGATTCTGGTGTGCAGTTAAGGGCTAGAATCTTGTGTTCAGCAGCCATCCAAAGACATAACTGGCCTTGAAAATATTTTCCAGGGAATTTGACAGGGTCCTCTCTCAGCTCCCACCCCAGGGCCTCAGATTCAGGGACTTGGAGTAAAGAGTTTTTATTTGTTTGTTTGTTTAAGATTTCTTTATGTGGTGGTTTGAATAAGAATGGTCCCCATAGGCTCATATCCTTTGAATACTTAGTTACCCATGAGTGGCACAATTTGAAAGGATTAGAAGGATTAGGGGGTGTGGCCTTGATGGAGGAAGTGGGGGTGGGGCTAGGAGGCAGTTGAGGGTAGTGGTAGGTGGGTAGGGCGCTTGGAAGTTTCAAAAGACCATGCCAGGTCCAGTCTCTTTCCCTCTGTCCCTCTCTGCCTGTGAATCTAGGCATGTAGGATGTAGCTCTCAGCTACTTCTCCAGCACCACGCCTGACCTGACATGTCTGTTGCCGTGCTCCCAACCATGTCCTAAGCCCCTGGAACTGCAAGCAAGCCCGAGTGAAGTTCTTTCCTTTACAACAGTTGAGCTATGATCATGGTGTCTCTTCACAGCAATAGAACAATGACTAAGACAACTTTGCTTCTTATTTATGAGTATGTATGTATGCCTGTGTGAGTTCGTGGGCACCATGGAGGAGGTCAGAGGGTGTTGGATCCCCTGAAGTTACAGGCAGTTAATTGAACCCAGGTCCTCTGGAAGAGCAGCGAGTGCTCTTAACTGCTCGACCATCTCTCCGGCCACGCTCCTCTCCTTTTTTGAGACAGGGTGCCCGGTGGCCAAGTTAGTTAAGTGTGCATTTCTGGTCCACCCCTCCAAGTACGTGTCCAAATGCTCTATTTGAGTTTTTGTTTTGTTTTGTTTTGTTTGAGACAGGATCTGAACACAAAGCTCAGAGTCTCAAACTCAAGATTCTCCTACCTCGGCCTCCTGAGTCCCGGGATTCCAGTCCTGTGCCACCATGCCTATCTGTGGCTGCTTTTTTAACTGTACCCACGTGGTTCGGAGGAACATCTAGGCATAGAGATAATGGTAGGAAAAGCTTGGCTCCTGGAGTCTTCATCCAGAGACACTGCTTGCTGTTTCCTGCGCTACCCTCCCCCTGCCCCAGCTCCCACCTTCCTACCCCTACCTGGCTGTCATCTCAGCCTGGGAAGACCTGCTCAGGACACTCCTCTGCTGGCCTCCATCCTCAGACCTGGGCTGTGGCCCTCATGCTGTGCTTTGTGTTCCCGTGGACATTAGCCTCCAGGGAATGGTGTCAGCTTGTCCCCAGAACGTGGCCCCAGCTGGTCACCCCTCAGGGTATCACTCAACCTGGTTGAAGGAATGTAGATCTAGTTCAGCCTCAGTCTGGGACAGCAGCTTCCACAGCTGGGCCCCTGGGCAGCAGGGCTGTGACAGAATTCCTCAGGATTCCTGCTCTATCCTACCCTAGGCCTCTACTGCTCCTAAGAAGTGAGAATTCCATCCTCTTACTTCTTGCGGCACGGGGACAATGTGTAGTTATATTCCCCAAGGTACACGTGGTCTGGGAACCATCCTCCCTCTGGAGAACCCACACACCCACTGGGGCACCTGGCCTAAGGAATGACCACTTTGCTTTCCGGAAACAAGAGTATATAGCTATAGGACATAGGTTCAGATCATGCCTCTGAGTCTCAGTTTCCCCATGTATAATATAAGGACAAATACTAACAGTACTCACTTAGTGGGCTTTTATAGAGATCAAATGAGTCAATACCTATAAAGGGCTCAGCAAACATGCACATGGTAATGTTATGCATCAGGGTTAAATAATACTTAATGATCGATCAATCAGTCAGTCAACTAATAGTGCTGATTTTGTGCCAGTCAGGGAAGCTAGGGTCTAGATCCCCACCTTACAGATGAGGAAGTGATCTTGGCCCATAGGACACTCAAACCTCAGGTGTGTCACCTCTAAATTTCTCCTCTTCGGTGTTCTCAGGCCACTTCCTCACTCCTCTGGCGCCTGGCCTGGTCCAGGTGGGCACCATGCCCCACACTGACAGAGGCCCCTTTATACCCTTGCCCAAGGTCACACCCTGAGCTCCCAGCCACAGCAGGACAAGTACCCTGTGTCTGGGTCTGTTTCAGGGCCAGGTCTGTGGCCAGGGCTAGCTCCAGACACGTGACTCTGGATGGGTGGGGTCATGCAGCCCCTCCCCAGCTGGCATTCAGGAGGCAGACACTCCAGGCATTGGTTCCTACTCTGCACAGACCCTGGGGCCAGACTCTAGTTTCTAAGTTATTTTTAATATCAGGAGGAAGGGAGGTATGGAAGGCCATGATAGGGTCCCAAGGGGTGGAATGGGTTTCTCCTTTTCTGTCTTGCTAAATCTCCAATCCTCCTGAATGGGAAATGACAGTCACCTCGCCTGATGGGCTCTCTCTCTCTCTCTCTCACCTCTTCTTCCAAAATATTCTCTACACACAGAGGGAAGCTAGGGGGTGGATTCTAGCAGGGGCAAGGCCCTTGGTTCCATCCTCAGCACTGCTAAATAAATAAATAAATAAAGCAAGCTCTGAGCGTGTCATCTGTCTACTTAAAAGCTCCCGTGAGGCCAGTGAGGTGACTCAGGGGATAAAGGCTCTTTCTACCTTATCTGACGACCTGAATTTGATCCCTGGAATCCACATGATGTAAGGAGACTACCATCTCCCATGAGTCTTCAGACCTCCACATGCATGTGCAGCCATGGGCACGTGCTTGTGCACATAAATAAACAAATATGTTTAAAAGGTAAAGTCCTGAGGAGGCCAAGGTAGTGCTTGTGCGCATGCACAAACAAACAAACAAACAAATAAATAAATATATGTTTTTAAAAGGTAAAAAACCCTTAGGAGGCCAAGGTAGTTGGGTTCAAGCTCAGTTGGGCTATTCAGTGATGCCAGGTTAGCCTAAGGTAAAAGTTGAGACCCTGCCAACAGACAAAAGCTCTGAAGTTCACTTCCTCTGGGGGAAAATCCTCACTCTAGCTGGAAGGTCTACAATGATACCAACCAGCCCTGTCTTTCAATATTGCAACATTGTCATTTACAAAGGTCACCCTAAAGAAACTTGGAAATGAATTACAAAAAAGGAGGAGGAGGAGGAGGAAGAGGGAAAGCCTGCAAGCAAACAAGCCACAGAGCTGGAGAGGTGGCTCAGCAGTTAGGGCAAGCATTGTTTGGTTTCTAGCACCTACATCAAATGGCTCACAGCCCCCTGTAACTCCAGCTCCAGTGAATCCAAAGTCCTTTTCTGGCCTCTCCAGACACCTGCACACACATGGCAGAAACCCACTTAGACGCATAACACACACACACACACACACACACACACACATATAAATTAAAATAACCCTCAAGCCAGGTAGTGGTGATGCACACCTTTAATCCCAGCACTCAGGAGGCAGAACAGAGGCAGGTGGATCTCTAGGTTCAAGGCCAGCCTAGTCTACAGAGTGAGTTCCAGGACAGCCAGGGCTACACAAAGGAAACTGTCTCAGAAAACAAAAAACAAAAACCTGCAAAAAACAAAACAAAACAACCCCCCCCCAAAAAACCCCAAAAAACTGTCTTTCCCTAATCTCACAATGTTTATAAGTAAATTTGCAGTGTTGTGCTGGGCCACATCCATAGCTATCTATAGTTTCGTGAGGCCTGCAAACTCTGGGTTGGATGACTGGGTCCTTCTTGTTCTCTTTCAAATCTTTCTTCCTTCCCCCAGCACCACACCCACACTGCCCCTCCCACAGATTAACTGAGATATAAATACTACTTGCCTACTAAAAATATTCCTGGTAGAAGTGACAGTGTGATTACCCGACACTGGCGAAGAGAAAACCCATTCTTGACTGAACCTGACAAAACAATGAAATCTTGACCGAGGGTCTTATTTTTACTCTTCGATCTTCCCGAACCAGAAAAAGATGGTGGAGGCTGTGCCCAGAGCCTGCGGCTCCCACACTAATGGAAGGATGAAATCCCAGCATACACGAGGAATTGAAGCTGATAAAATGAATTTTGGTTGAAATTAAAACGGAATGAAGAGCATGGACATTTGTCCCACTGGACCATAGGGAGGACAGTTAAAAAAAAAAGAAGAAGAAGAAGAAAAAGAAAAAGAAAACCTCATCAAGGGAATTAAGTTGAATTAAGTTGGGTGAATAGAGTTCAAAGTGGAAAAAACATCTCCCTGAAAATGCCCAGTGCTGGCACGTTTTGATTTAAAATGTTTGTATTCAAAACATCCTGGGGGTTAAAATATCCAGGTCAAAATAGTCAGTGTTCACCCAATCTATTTCTGTGCCGCTTTTATTTCCATGTGACAGATGCTCTGACCACACCAGGGTCTTTCTGTCCCTGGAGCCCATTAAGCCTTCCCTCCCCAGACCTGGGCTTTCTATCCTGAACATTCTTTAGCTCTAGGCTCCCCCTTTACCCCCCCCCCAACTCCTGTCTTGCTCTGTGCATCTTCTCCATGAGAAACTTCTTCATAGTCCTTTCTAAAATGGGTTTTCTGTAGTCTCCTTTATTTTCTTTTTAAAGATTTATTTATTTATGTATGTGAGTATACTATTGTTCTTTTCAGATACACCAGAAGAAGGCATTGGATCCCATTACATGGTTTTAAGCCACTATGTGGTTGTTGGGGATTGAACTTGGGACCTCAGGAAGAACAGTCAGTGTTCTTAACTGCTGAGCTATCTACCCCTCCACCCCCAAGTCCTGTCTTGTCTCCTTTAAAAACAATTATGCACAAGTGTGTGTGCGTGCATGTGTGCATACACATAGAGAGTGCGTATGCATGTGTATGTGTTTCGGTGTGTTTCTCTCTGTGTGTATGTTTCTGTGTGCTCACTCCTGCGGAGGTCAAAGGATAACTTAGTGTTCAGTTCTCTCTTTTTACTATGTGGGTCCTAGGAACAGATCTCAGGCTGTCGGGCTTAGTGGAAAGCACTTTCCCCTGCTGAGCTGTACCTCTGACGTTTTCTGTTTTTGTTTTTTTTTTTTTAAAAGATAAGTAGCAGAAGATGTACTCGAACTTTTGCTTCTACCTCCTCGGGGATTACAGGTGCGTGTTGGTCCACGCCCAGTGTATTGGGTGCTGAGAGGAATGAACTCAGGCCAACCCAGTTACATCCGTAGCTGCCTCGCTCTGCCTCCTCTTACTGGCTTCCCTTTATGCTTTTCCATTCTGCCTTGAATTCTCAAGGCAGAGCCCAGGGTAGGCACACAACGTTTGTTGAGTGAATCAGTGTCCATGTGACAAGAAATGAGAAGTGGGAGGGGCCTCTCAGGGCTCTGGGAGAAAAGAGGGACTGGGTGTAGTCACATCCCCTGTACACCCCAGGAGTGGGGGGGCGGGGATGTTCCCAGGGAAGTTCCAGGGAAGCCCACATCAACAGGAAAAAAGACACTCCAAGGTGGCTTTATTCCCTGAACCTACCCAGGCCCATCTTCCCAAGGATCACACACACACACACACACACACACACACACACACACACACACACGCCAACAGCTGCATCAATCTGGACTGTCTCTTCATTCCTGGCTCCTACATTTGGCTGCTGGCAAGACTGTCCAGGAAAACCTTGTGATTACCACTCTGGCTTCTCCACCCCTAACACACACCTCAACCTGAAGATCCTGAGTAGTGGCCCTTAGCCTTAAGCAAGGACTAGTCAAATTCCCAATTAGCGCTCCTCTGGCTAAAGGCTTTTCTAAAAGCTTTGAGTCCCTTTCCCCCCACAGGAAGTTGCTAACTAGGGCATCATATCTCAGAATCAGGTCACAGGAATACTACCTATCCCTCCCTTCCCAGATGGAATCACAGGTCCAGAAGGAGGAGCCTTAGGTGGAAGGTCCTCCAGGAGGTGGGTCAAAGATGACAGTAGAAAAGCTAGAAGCCAGCCAGGCCCACACCTTTAGTCCCAGCACGGGAGGGGGGTGGAATGGAGGTGGGGGCAGACAGATGGCCAGCCTCATCTACAGAGCTAGTTCCAAGACAACTAGGGTAACACAGAGGAAAAACCTGCCTCAGAAAAAATAAAAACAACAAAAAAAGAACTAACCAAAACAAAACAGCCACAAAAAGAGAATGCCAGAGGCCACTGCCACCTGGGGGTCTTTTTTGCCCAAGGAGACCTGGGTTCAAGGCTGCACTTGGATGGAAACTGTCCTTGGGCAAGTGGCTTTGATCTCTGCACTTGCCTATCACTTACACAAAGGTCTTTTACTTCTGCGGGTGCTCACAGGGCAGGACCAGACAGTTCTTGGGTGAGTCAAGTTTTGCACAAAATAGGCACAGGGAAGACCCTGGGGTCCCAGAGATATTTGTCATGTGGAGATTGATCCTAGACAGAGCCACATGATGGTTCATCTTGTCAGTTTGATGAGTTTTAGGGTCATCATGGAAACAAATTTTCTAGGCATGATCGTGAGGGGTTATCTAGATTAGGCTGAGATAGAAAGAGGTACCCTAGTGGTGGACACCACCATTCCATGTGCAAAGGTCCCTGACCAAGTAAGGAACCCAGTGCAGGGCGTGGTGGCACATGCCTTTAATCCCAGCAATCCGGAAACAGAGACAGGCAGATCTCGGTGAGTTCGAGGCCAGCCTGGGCTACAGAGTCAGTCCAGGATAGCCAGGGTTCTGTTCCATGGATAAACCTTGTTTTGGAGGTGGGGTGAGGGGTGGGGGAGAAAGAAAGAAAAAAGGTAAGCCAACACCAGAATTCATCTCTTCGCTTCCTGATTTCTGAGGAAATGTGTCCAACTGTCCAACACAATGTGTCTACCTGCCTCTGGTTCCTGTCTCATTTGGTCTGGGCGGTTATACCTTCTGTCAAAATAAATCCTCCCTTCCTAAAGTTGCCTTTGTCAGGCACTTTGAGACAAGTAACTGCCCCAAGCCCAGGAATTGTCCTTCTTTTCTCAAGTGGCCCTGAATGGCCAGCTCAGGCTCAGCTAAGGAGAACAGGTCGGGAAGATGCGCTCCTCTTTGGGGATCCATAGAAAACACAAAGGTTCTGGCTTTTCACATCTTCTCCTGCTCCCCAACCCTCACCCCTTCCAGAACTCTCAAAGCAGGCCAGGTCTGTTGTCATGTACGAATCAGCAAGTGGAGAGGCCAGGAGGGTGGGGAGGAGAGGTGCTGGGCACCAGAGGGCCATGCAGGAAGTAAGGCAGCTGGGATTTGGCCAGGCCTCTCTCTCCATGGGCATCTGGAGTTCGGGAGGGTCTGTGCATATGAATCTCACCACACCCAAGGAAACCTTAGGCAAATAAACAAGCAGTCAACACAGCAAGGCCTGTGCAGGAGCCGTGGCTATGGTGTGGCCAGCAGCAGGGAGCAGAGAGGCCAGGGAACTGTTTAAAGAGGCCCCGTGGCCACAGTGGCGGAAAGGCTGGAGCAGGGTGGGGGCACAGTGGTGGTTTGGAGCAGGAAGCTGGACCTGGGTTGGTTAGGTTGAACTTGGCTGCTTCGAAGTAAAAAGAAAGGTGTTGATTCAGCCCTGCTCTTGTTCACGCTTCTCTGAGGGAAGGTATAAGTCTTTGCCTTCCATTTAAGGTCAGGCTGGTCAACAAGACAGACAAGAGGCTGCCCCTCCATCACTCTGAATCCCGGTTCAGCTCCAGGCCTATGACTCTGAGCTTTGTCACTGAAGAATATTCCACGTCCAGAGCCAGAGTACTCAACGGGTGAACAGGGGCGCCAGCACTGATCTACTGTCTACAGGTCCTGATATTACCCCTTATTCTCGTGGAGGAGGAGAGGGGCCCAGAAGTGACAAGATGCTTTGCAGCTTTCAATGACCCTAGGACACTCATCCATGCTCTGTTCCCCTGAGTTTCCTCAAGAGAGTGCAATCCAGAGACACAAATCAACACACCTCAGCTGAGAGACATGACGGACCTGGGGGTGTCGGCTCACATCTGTCATCCCAGGGCTTAGGAGGCTAATGCAAGAGGACTGCTGTGAGTTTGAACCAGCCTGGGCTATATATACAGTGAGTTCCAGGCCAGCCTCATATATATATAGATAGATATAGATATATAGAGATATAGATTTCTAGGCCAGTCTGGGCTATAGAGTGAGAGCCTGTCTTCAAAATGAAAGAAAACAGACAGAACTACAGAACTACAGAGCCACAGAGCCAGAGAAAAAAGTGTATGTGGCTGGGCCGTGGTGGTGCACGCCTTTAATCCCAGCACTTGGGAGGCGGAGGCAGGTGGATTTCTGAGTTTGAGGCCAGCCTGGTCTACAGAGTGAGTTCCAGGACAGCCAGGGCTACACAGAGAAACCCTGTCTCGGAAAAAACAAAACAAAACAAAACAAAATAAAACAGTGTATGTGTATGTATGGGGGTGGAGACAAAGGGACAGAAAACATGGGGGCGGGGGGGGGAGGCAGAGATGGACCACACAGCAGAGAGAGGCAAATGCATTCATAGACGAAGGCTGAAGGAGACCTCAAGAATCACACAGACAGGTGATCTAGCGATTCAAGGCCCCTAGACACTCCTGAGAAACCCCAGGGCTTGGGGGAGTCCCAGGAAGGTGGTACTACTGTTTCCTGTCCCCAACACTGAGGGACTGCAGGTGCCTGGCCCCCAGGCACCACAGTCAAGTAAGTCAGCCACTGGAGCTGGTGGGTCCCCCCCAAGGTAAATGAAGGGCCCTGAAGAGGGCAGGGAGTCTGTGAGTATGGGCGGGGCCGAGGATGCACACTGTAAGGCATCAGGTTAGGTGTGCAAGGGTAGGCACATGAGACTTGGTGCCCAGGGATGGTTTGTGAGCCAGGTGGCATGTGGGTAACTAAGTACATGCATGTGGATGGGTATGTCTATTTCCAAAAAAAAAAAAAAAAAAAAAAGCAAGACCTTGAAGTGTTAAGACCAAAGTGACAGGTAGGTTGGTCCCCAAACAGCCCAGTAAGAGTCCTGTCCTGAGTGAACAGAACTGGTCACAAACAAAAGAGGTAACAAACCTTTGTTTTGGGGCAGACAGGATGTCCAGGAGCCACGGGGTGCCCCACCGCAGCCTACAACAACAAGCCATTCATTCTCATCAGGAATGACCCCAGACATCAGCTAGCTGGCCCCCAACCTCACGAAGAACCAGCCCCTCCCTGGCTGTACATGTGAAAAGGCATGGTGGGATGGGGTGAGGGGGCCAAGAGGCACGTTGGATAGTCAGCCTTTCCTTCCTCTGATCTAGCTTTCATCCCTCTTGCTGCTACACGCAAGCCGATCTCGTACTTGCTCCTGGGGAACAGAAAGTGCCACATCCTTGCCATGCTGGGAAGAAAAACAAGCTCTCCTCAACATCCCTTCCCACTCAAGTATCACAGGACACTAAAAAAAAAAATTGTCCCAATTTTGAGTTAGAGAATGAGGTCAGGAAGCCCGAGGGGGACTGCTTATTGGTGACAACTGACAATTTTCATTTCACCTTGAAACTCCTTCCTTGTCTAGACATGTGTGGCCCAAGCTCAGTTTTATGACCGCTCTAACAGGGCAAAGGTGTATAGGGAAGGAGTTAACCAAATGGCACTACGGCCACAGACCTAGCCAGGTCCTCTGTCACCTTAGCAGGGTACAGATCTAGAGAACCACTGGTAGACCACAGAAACAGGTCTCAATACCTTAAAGTTCTAATGGTATGGTGGCATAGGTCTCTGATCCCAGATGCGTGAGAAGCTGAGGCAGGAGGACTGCTTCAAGTTTAAGGCCAGCCTGAAAAACTTTGTCAGACCTTGCCCACCCCCCCCAAAAAAAACAAAACCAAACCAAACCCCTCTGGGATATGACTTCGCTGCAGACCACTTGCCTAGCACAGACAAAACCCTGGGTTTTCATTACTGGGTTTAATCCCCAGTAATGAAAAATAACAATAATATATATTTTATAGATCTTGTTAGTGAAATGTCCAATAAAGTTGCATGCATCTCAGGATAGCCTCAAACTCTATATAACACAGGAAGAACTTCCTATGCCCGTGACTCCACCTCCCAAGTTCTAAGATTACAGGCATGTTCCACCATACACCATACCTGGTTTTGTGCAGTGCCGGGGGCCTTGTGCATATTTGGCAAGCACTCTACCTACTGACCTACAACCCCCAGCCCCATGGTCAGTAAATTATTTTCTAGCCTCCTGCCTTGACAATTATGCCTTTGTAGCAACCTGGGAGACTAGGTTGATAATCAGATTTCTCTGCTTCTGGTGAGGTGAGTTTCACACTAGAATATCAGGGTAGAGAGATGGCTCCATTCTCACCCCACGTCCAGCCACCCCTGCCCTTGCTACATTCCTATGGCCAGGTCATCGCTGCACCACAGGGCCAACCATCCAGACACCTGACCTCAGCCTGCTTCCAGCCACAGACCTGTAAAAGAGCTTCCTAAGCAAGCATTCTATCAACTGAACTGTATCTCCAGCCCTGAGAATGTGGTCCTGATGCTCAGCCCCGCTGACTCTACACTTGACAGAAAGCAACCAGAGCAGAGCGCTTGAAAGTACCCGACCTAGGGCCTGTGCTCTGCTCCCCTTGCCTAGATTTTAAGGGTGCTCATGGATTGGCAGTCTTTGGTAGCCACCAGAACTAGTACCAGGCCTTGAAGCTCTCCCTCCCTCCACTGGAGGGCAGCTCGGACAATCCCCAGGCAGGATTATTTATCTTCCTGGAAAAATCCAGCCCAGTTTGATCCCAACTTGTGGATTTCTGGAGGCGGGGAAGGCAGGGGGGTGACGCCCACAGGGAATTTTTGTCGAGTTGGGTATCCAAGCCAGAGCTTGTTCCATCTAGGCACAGCCCCAAGTGGGCCCCTGCCGCTCCCCGGATCCTGCCTCACCCCGCAGATGTAAGTCGACACAGCCAGGAGGAGGTGAGGGGTTCTGGATGGCACCAAGATGGGAACCAGCAGGGGGCCCGGGCTGGCAGGGGAGGAGTGAAGGCCATCTCTCTTTCTGGACAAGCTTTAAAAATTTTCCACACCACCTCCACCCCCTGCAGATCGGCTTTGCTGTCCTACCCAGGAGGGGACACTTAGACCTGTTGAGCCATCACCAGGCGCCAGACACCGTGCTAAATGCTCTTCATGCGCATTCTCATTAAATCCCTGCAGCTACGCTATGAGGTGGGTTCTAACCTTAACCCCATTTTCATGTAAGGAAGCAAGTACAGAGGTTGAAGAGTCAGTGATAACCCACCCTGAAATTCTCCTGTCCTACAGTTCACTGCCTCTCAGCAAGAAGCTATCCCAGAAGCAGAAAGGATGGTCGGACATGGGACAAGCATGGGTAAAGACGCTTGCTGCCAAGCCTCATGATCTGAGTTCAATTCCCCAGCATCCATATACATGGTGGACCTCGAGAGTTGACTCTAACAAGTTGTCCTCCGACCTCCACCCACAAGCTGTGGCATGTAGATGTCTCTCTCTCTCTCTCTCTCTCTCTCTCTCTCATAATACATGAGGAAGAATTTCCTATCAATGATGGTGTGTGTGGGAGGAGATCATGGAATGAGTGATCTAGACAGTCATGAAAAAATCCTCTGCCCTAATCGTCTCTTCAGCCTGCCCAAGGACTTGCGATGGCCTCTCGGAGATTCCTGGAGTCTTAACTGGGACTAGATAGTGGCATCCTTACCTCCCTCTGTTCCACACACCCCAGGGGTCTTTGCTTTTCTTAAGTAGATCACAAGGTCCCAAGTTGACTCTCTTGTGACTCAGGGAGTCCAGCATCACAGCTGAGTTATCTCAGATCATGTCTCCCAGAAAACCTTCCCTGGAGTTCTGGGAGGCAGAGTCGCATCCTAAAGCCTAAATCCCGCATAAGGGGGCAAGGCTCAGTCATCCCATGCCTGTCTTCATCCTCAGGACCTGACTCTGTGACACTAGGCATATGGACCTGCTGATCCTGGGCCCTCTGGGTTCTGGTATTTCCTCACTCTCCACCTCCTCCCTCCATCTATAGCCAAGTGCAAATGATGCAGATGACCCAGGGGCACCAGAAAACCCAAGTCCCACGCAGATAGGCAACAGCTGTCATCTCACTTGCCCCCAAAACAGAAACCCTTCGGTTCACTCCATCACTCGGAATCACGAAGATATTACAAAGGGTACTTGGTGTGACGAAGCCCCCCTCTCATTTGCTGCCCTTCGGAACTCTGTAGTGTCTGCTGCCCGTTGCTGCTTTCCCCAGCCCTCGGATCCTGGCATCACCCCATAGAGCCAGTGACTCCCTCAAACTTCCTCAGAGTTTAATCGCACCCGCCTACCAAGCCCGAACGGAGTCGTTTCTGGGCGTCACCTAGGTTTGAGACAGGCAGGGGACAGGAGAAGGCTCTGCCTTGTCTTGCCGAGCTGCCCTCGAGGTCCTCGGTGTGGACCAGTCCGCGGTGCTTGTCTTACCTGCAGGGAGGAGATGGAGCCGGCGTTGGCCACCTGCTCTAGCCTGGTTTGCAGCGTAAAAGCTCTGGGCTCGCGGGCAGGGGCTGGCGGGCTGGGGGCGGAGACGAGCCGGGAGGGGCGGGGTCTCCAGTCCCACCCCGATCCTGGAGGTAAGGAGTCCGTATGCATTTTATGGTTGTGAATAGGGCAGAGAAATAGGGCCATTGGGAGTTCTAGTTTCTTTTCTTCTTTCTATTTCTTTCCCTTCCCTCCTCTTATTTGAAACAGGGTCTTATGTAACCCAGGCTTACCTTGAGCTCTTGGTCCTCCAGCCTCCACCCTCCAAATGCTAGGATTACATACATACATGTGCCACCCAATCATGCTTGCTCATGCGTGTGCACACTCTCTTTCCTCCCTTCTCCCTCCCTCCCTTCCTTTTTCCTTCCTTTCTTTCCTCTTCCTCCTCCTCCTCCTCTTCATTTTTTTCCCTAAGGCTAGGAAGGTTGCACTCAAGCCAGGCTTGAACTCAACTAACACCAGTTTTTCCTCATCCTCCTAAGTGACAGGACCACAGGCAATGAAGCACCACACTTCACCACACACATCAAGTGACTCTCTGAGGGTTAGAAAACTGGAGTCCTCCTGACCTTATGCAATTCTGACAGCCTGGTCCAGATGTTCACAAGCCTGGTTCCATCAGAAGATACCCTCCCCCCCCCAAGCCCAAAGTAGCAACAAGCACAGATTTGCCTGAGATAAGGCTCTAACAAAATTGAAGATGGGTGGAGACACCCCCCCAGACCCTCCCATAACCCCTGCCTAAAGGTCAACTCCCAACCCAGGGGTCAGCCATATAAAGACTCAACCTCTAGAGGGATATTAGGCACCCATCTTTTTCCTCTCTCCTTGCAACATGGCCCTCCTCCAAACCCCAAACCTCAAACCCCCTTGCAGGTCCCTCAGCTGTCACTGTTTAGCACTGGAATGACAGGCGTCTGGACTCCGTGAGTACAGCCACATTCGAGGCCGTTGAGCTTAGCACTTTTTGCCCCGCCCCCTCCTCCAGCAGTCGCTAATTTTATTGACCCGTAAAAGGCACGTTCCTGGCTGAGGGTGGGGGAATTAACTCAGGACACAGTGGGGCACGAACAAGCAGAAAGCACCCCATGAGATGACTCCTGAAGGGACCAAGGACACTCAGAAAGAGAGGTTTACCTTAGCTAAGATGTCTGCCCAAAAGAGTGGCAGTGAATTTTTAGCCTTAGCCAGAAAAGACTGGGAGAAGAGAGAATGAATTCTTTTCTATGCACTTTGAGGCAGGGCAAGGATGAAGCAGAAGAGATACAGGTTGGATAACAGGAAGAACTGTTATCCTTCTGTTGAATCTCTGCCCTAGCCCTTTCCTCCCCCCTGAAGGTGGCTTGTGCCTGTTGAGCCTCTTACTACAGAAATAGCCCTTTCCCTGAAGAATCAACCTAGATCTTGCCTCTATTAAAATCAGAACAAAAAAATTAGGCCTCTACGATTCTCCCTGTTCCATGCCTACCTGACTCCAGTCCTCAAATGCTGGCTCTCAGGATCTTTTCTCCCCAAGTGAGAAGCAGAGACAAGGGGGACTGAGGGGTTAGAACCTGTCACAGGGTGGAGAGGACACAAGGACTTTACATTCTTGAAGAGCCTCAAATTGAAGCTTTTTAGATCTGGGAATGGAACCTAGAGCCTCTTTTGTGATAGGTGTGTTCTCTGCCTGTGAACCCTGTCTTGGGTACCTCAGATTTATCCTGCTGGTGATCTGAGAGTTGGACAGACAGGGAAGACAATTTTTCTATTCCCTTTCTTTCTTTCTTTCTTTCTTTCTTTCTTTCTTTCTTTCTTTCTTTCGAGACAATCCCAGGTGGACCTCAAACTTACTATGTAACCAAGGATGGCCTTGAGCTTACCTTAGCTACAGTTATTTTTTTAATGATTTATTTATTTATTTTATACATATGAGTCCACCACCATTGCTCTCTTCAGACACACCAAAAGAGGGATGGTCATGAGCCACCATTTGGTGCTGGGATTTGAACTCAGGACCTCTGGAAGAGCAGTCAGTGCTCTTAACTGCTGAGCCATCTCTCCAGCTCCTTAGCTACAGTTATTATTCATTGTGTGTGCAAGTGTATGCTCGTGTGTGTGTGTGTGTGTGTGTGTGTGTGTGTGCGCGCGCGCGCGCGCAAGTGACTACACTAGGGTGCATGGGAAGAGGTCAGAGAAACAATTTGGTGCTCTTCACCTTCCATCAAGTTGATCCTGGGGATTGAACTCAGTCAGTCGGACTTGTAGGCAATACTTTACCCAATGAACAATCTCATCAGAGCATCCTCCTGTCTCTACCCTTCTAGTGTTTAGATTCCAGGTAGGTACTACCCATGCTGGCCTATGCAGTTCTGGGCATCAAACCCTGGGCTTTGTACATGGTAGGCAAGCACTCTAACAACTGAGCTTCATCTCTAGTCCCAAGGGTAATATTTTAACATTAAAATTTACTCAAGGGGCTGGAGAGATGGCTCAGCGGTTAAGAGCACTGACTGCTCTTCCAAAGGTCCTGAGTTCAAATTCCAGCAACCACATGGTGGCTCACAACCATCCCTAATGAGATCTGACACCCTCTTCTGGTGTGTCTGAAGACAGCTACAGTGTACTTACATATTATAATAAATAAAATCTTTAAAAATAAAATAAAATAAAATTTACTAAAGCAGATAAGTGTGCAGGGAGGGGTAGAAGATGGGGCTTTACATATAGTGGGAACAAAGACACCTACAAGGGTGTGTCTATATTTGACTAGGAGGAGGCATAGGCAATTAATGAAGTTTATTTTCCATCAATTACACTTCAAAATAAAAATGGTTACATATCCTCTACCACATGTTTAATTTATGAAAAGCCTCAGTAAACAAAACAAAACCCACAAGGTGCCTGGGCAAGGGAGAGATGTTGTAGTTCCTAGTACAGCACAGCATGTCAATTCTCCAGCATCCGTCTTCCAGGTCCATCCAATGTGTTTAAGATCTCTGAAGCAGAAGGAAGATACCCTGACTAGACTGCTATCCAGGGGAAGATGGCTTGCTGGACTCTCCTGCCCCCTGCAGTTTGACCTAGGTTCTGCAGCCACAAGGGGTTAGTCCAGAGAGAGATCAGACAGGCTTTGGGTGCAGTCCTGCAGGATGTCGAAGTCAGGTATTGAGAACGGCACCCGGGACCACTTTTTGGCCTGGATCTTCCCGTGAGGGGTCTCTAGGAGCATGCTTCTGATTTTGAGCACCGGCAAGGTCACTGATTTGTAGATCATCTGGAAGCCCCAGACCTGGTGGTGGAATAGATAGAAGCATGTGGCTTTCTGCCCTCGGAACGGAACTTCTGTGATGACGAGCCCTGCATCTACCACCAGAGGCCATCATGCAATGGGCTCCCTAAGACAGGACTGCAATGAAGTTTTTGATTTCTTTAAAAAAATACAGATACGCCGGGCGGTGGTGGCGCACGCCTTTAATCCCAGCACTTGGGAGGCAGAGGCAGGAGGATTTCTGAGTTCGAGGCCAGCCTGGTCTACAAAGTGAGTTCCAGGACAGCCAGGGCTACACAGAGAAACCCTGTCTCGAAAAACCAAAAAAAATAAAAATAAAAATAAAAAAAATACAGATATATGAGAATATTTTAATTTTAATCCCAGGTGTGCGATATGGGGGCTACTTCAGATTATGCAACTGACTGTGATTTGCAGGGGCGTGGTTTTGACATTTGGAATTCTGGGGACCCTCCAGAGGGACATAAATGCTAGAACACAGATAGAAGGACTGGTTGGCCGGTGGGTGGTTGGATGATGTTGGTTGCATCGTGCATAAAGAGATGAAAAGAAGAAATTAGATATCCTGACAGAGAAGATCAAACTGGCCCCAAGGAACTCAATGCCCCTAACCAGAAGGAAGTAGTCTACCCATGTCACCCCTTTTGCCCTTTATCCTTTTTTTTCTCCTACCTAGGGTTGGGGGCTTGAAAGGGTGGATAAAGGAGTGGGGAAGGATGGGAGACAAGGGAACCCACAAAATAGTAAAAAAGTCAAGGCACAATGCACTACTGCAGGTCTCCCAGAGCAGGCAGGGCTCCCACTTGGAGTGAGGGTTTGAAGGCACAGCTAGGCCCCCTTTCCCAAACCAAGGGCCTCTGGAGCCTGGGGCTGAGGGCTCTTTGACTTGGGCTACAGCCCTTTACTCACCTCCCCACAGTTACTGCATCTGACAGTTCCTCCAGGTCTCCAGTCCTTAAAGACCTTGTTAATGATCACAGGATTCTGGGAGGTGGTATAGTAGATCCTACAAAAGATGGAGTAGACAGATGTCATGCCCTGTAGCTGGCTGAGTCCCTGCCAAGACATCTGGCCTTTCGGCCTGTCACAATATAGAATTTCCCAGAATTGGGAACACTAGTCCTCAGGAGGATTGGCCTGCCCTGTCCGCAGCCTGTTCCTGCATCCGAAGAACATCCTTGGATCCTGACTCCCATCCCTCCCGTCCTTCCTCTCAGGGTAACCATGCTCCCTCACTTCTGCCTAGACTTATTTCCCATGTTCAAAGTCCACCACCCTCCTTCCCCTACCTAGGTTCTATCTCTCAGATAGAATCAGTGTGAAGAACTTTGGCACTGTGGCCTGCCACACAGGGGGTGTCTAATAAATAGTTAATGAATGTTATGAACAGAAGTAAGGTGGCCTTTTAGGAAGCAGGATGGGCGTGGCTCAGCAGGAGAGGTAGAGCCAGAGTTGTTTAATTGTGTGTGTGTGTGTGGGGGGTGTACCACCATGCTCCTCTGGAGGTCAGAAGACAATTTTGAGGAGCCTCTCCCCGTCTACCATCGGATGTGGGAATCAAGCACAGGCCATCTAGACTTTGAGACAGGGTCTCATGTAGCCCAAGATGGCCTCCAACTCACTATGTACCTGAGGGTAACCGATCCTACTGCCTCTGTCTCCCAAGTGATGGATTCCAAGTGTAGACCACACCCAGGTGCTCAGGATCCAACCCAGGGCTTTTCGAAGTCTAGATAAGCATTCTACCAACGGAGCTACAGCCCTAGCTTGCCCCCTCCACCCTTTCTTCTCTTTTCTTTCTTTCTTTTTTTTGTTTTTGATTTTTTTTTTTTTTTGAGACAGGGTTTCTCTGTATAGCCAGGGCTGTCCTGGAACTCACAATGAAAATCAGGTGGCTTCTCTATTTGAGTCCAGCCTGGCCTGGACTCTGTGTAGCGAAGGGCAGCACCTTGAACTCTTACCTCCCAGGTACGGCAACTATGAGCACAGGAAGCAGCATACACCACACCCAGCAACTCCAGATTTTTTTTTCTTTTAAGATGGAGGCCTTTCGGTTGCCCTGGCTGACTCTGACCTCCTAGACTCAAATAATTCTCCTCCCTAGCCCATAGACAGGCTGCCTCACTGACAGTTAAACTTTCCTTGCTATCATGAGAGTGGGTAGTGTCAAGGACTCAGGTCAAGGCTAAATTCTTTGTATCCTAAATTCCAGTTCTTTTTCTTTTCTTTTTTTTTCTTTCTTTCTTTTTTGTTTTTCTGTATAGCCCTGGCTATCCTGGAACTCATTCTGTAGACCAGGCTGGCCTCAAACTCAGAAATCTGCCTGCCTCTGCCTCCCGAGTGCTGGGATTAAAAGTGTGCGCCCACTGCCCGGCTTCCAGTTCTCTTCCAATCACAGAATGGCTATGGGAGCTTAAGCAAGACACCACACCTCGCTTTCTCACTTGTGGGCTGTGGAATGGGGCTAGGGATAAAGCCTGCTTGCTAAACCGCTCTTTAGCTTGCCCCACACCCGGTAAAAAGCTCCTCCAGTTGCCGGGCAGTGGTGGCGCGCGCCTGTAATCCCAGCACTTGGGAGGCAGAGGCAGGCGGATTTCTGAGTCCAAGGCCAGCCTGGTCTACAGAGTGAGTTCCCCAACAGCCAGGGTTGCACGGAGAAACCCTGTCTCGAAAAACAAACAAACAAACAAACAAACAAAAAAGCCCTTCCCGCATCCTGCAAGCCCTCCCATGGCTCTCACGAGAAGTTGGGATTCACATTGACGTGGTGGGTGCCCTCCACCTTCCGCAGGTCACTCCCGTAGCCCACGACCACCATACAGTTGATGCAGAGAAGTTGCACGCGCTCTGGTGGGAATTGCCGCTGCAGGCTGTCCCGATGGGCCGCGCGTGCTGCACGCTTAACTAGAGCTGCTAGCTGCAGGGCCTGGATCTGGAGGAGAGGGAGAGAGCAGGGGACAAGACTTGGACATGGATACCAAGAGCCCCAACCTCAGAAAAGCTCCCAGAGTTCCCAAAGACCCCAGATCATCTGTACCCAGACCCAGAAGGGACTTGTTTTTCAAGACTGGCTCTCTCTCTGACTCAGCTAAGCTGGCTGGCGGGCAAGCCCAGAAACCCACCTGTCTGTCTTCCCAGAGTTATTTTGTCTTTTTTTTTTTCCAGAGCTGAGGACCGAACCCAGGGCCTTGCGCTTGCTAGGCAAGCGCTCTACCACTGAGCTAAATCCCCAACCCCCTTCCCAGAGTTAAGATCACAGAAACACATGGCTGTGCCCAGATTTTTACTGGACTGGGAATTCAGGTCCTTGTGCTGTGTGGCCCTTTACTAACTGAGCTATCTCCTTGTTCCCGTTAACTTTGTGAATGTCACGGGACGGCATTATCCTAAGACAACAGAACTAAAGTAAAAGGTTTGGAAGCTGCTTCTGAGATTAGTGCATCATCTGTCCCGATCTTACCTTCTGCCTGTGTCTTTGTTTGGCTTCTGTCTATTTCCAGAAAGGCTCTTACAAATACACAAAGTATCTGTTCCCCCACCCCCAGCCCTATCCCCCAGTATCTTTTGAAAAAGACAGATTCTCATATAATTCAGGCTGGCTTCCAACTTGCTGTTGTAACCAAGGATAAAGGCCACACCTGGGATGAGGCCTGTTTCTCAGGTCATGCAGAGGACAGGCATTGCCCTCTCTGGGAACATTACCTTGGCCTTGGTCTTTCTCTGCTTGGTATAAAAGTTCCTTGGGTGATCCTGGGGGACCCCAGGAGTGTGTGGATGCAGTCAGAGCCTCAGGCTCTCAGAGGCTGCTGCAGGCCACCACTGACCTTGGCCTTGAACTCCTCAGGGTCCATTTTCTGTACAGCAGCCACTGCCTTCTCCATCAACACTTCCAGGGCCTCATTGGTTATCTCCCGCTGTATCTCCCGACTGCCCTCTGTAGCCAGGAAGGAGTACACACTCTGACCAGCTCGAGCACGGCCCCGGGCCTGGGAAGAATGACACAGGTAGGGAAGATGTGGGCTGGGATCCACACGGGATCCTTCCAGGGCTGTTGTAGTGGGGAGGAGGGGTTAAGTGTACCTGGACCATGGAGATCTCATTGGTCAGGAGCCCATAGCGCACCACCACATTGCACTGAGCGATATCCAGTCCCTCCTCTGCCACACTTGTGGCCACTAGAAGGTTCAGGTTACCGTCCCTGAACTCCTGGATCACTTCTTGCTGGTCTTTCTGTTGGAGGGTTCAGGAAGAAAGAAAAGGTTTACGGGAACCCAGAGTCTGTTCCAAGGTTATCCCCAAGATCATACCAGTCTTTCCTAGCGACTGGCAATCCCTAGGACGCTTTTCCCTCCCTCCTTCCTTCTCTTTAAAAGACAGATTTGGGCCTGGAGAGATGGCTCAGTGGTTAAGAGCACTGACAGCTCTTCCGAAGGTCATGGTGGCTAAAAGACAGATTTTCCACATATCCCAGACTGGCCTTGAACTTGTTGACAAGAACCACCTTGACCTTCTGGGTCCATTACCTCTATTGCTCATCTTCTGCGTGCTGAGATTACACTTTACTACCACACCTGGCTTACCTGGTTTATGGCTTTGTGCTTGTGAGACAGGCACCCTACCAGCTGAGTTATAGCTGTAGACCCCTTCCCTGGTGACTTCTAAAAGTCCTTGCCTAGCTCCTATTCCCCCATAAGGGTTCCCATATTCCTGATCTTCTGCCCTGAGAAGCCATACCACTTACACCCTTGGGTCCCTGCTACTCCATCCCCTGGGATTCTCAGGCAGGGGGGAAACTTAAGCAAAAGTGGGTGGGAGGGTGGGGGAGTGTCTCTCTGTTTAATCCCAGCTCTCTGGTGTCTTGTCTAGGAAGATTCAATCTCTCCTCCCCAGAACCTTCCTGCTATCTCTGTGTCGAGGACCCGGTTCCCCTGTGAAATGCCTCCAAGCCACGGCCGATCACCTGGGTCATGTGTGTGTTCTGGCCTGTGTTCCCTGCTCCAATCAGCATCTGAGGCTTGATGGTCACAGTCTGTAGGCAAGGTTGCTGGCGAAGCCAGAGCAGCAGGGAGGAAGCAGTCTGGCGGGTCCTAGTGAAGATGATGCCCCGAGTGTGGTCAGGACTCCCGAACTGCTTCAGTAGGATCCCTTCCAGCACCTCCAGCTTCGGGTTCTCAGGACCCTGAGCTGCCAGCTGGGCCAGCACACTTTTGTGGTCTGAAAACACCAAAACAGAGGCACAGAGCTCAGGCCTGCGTCGACAGGGCGCTCACGGGACAGTTGTTGGCAGAGAGGATACCTGATACTGTTCATTCCCTGGGCTTATTATTATTCTCTAAGCACACCTGAAGAACACCTTTCCATTTACTCTCAAGGTCAGCCTTACAGGAGACATTCAGTACAGAATCCATTTCTCACCAACCCCAGACCAGCAGCCCTCAATACTGCCATTAGGACCTTTGTATCTGTTGTTTTAATTGTTTAGGCAGGGTCTCATGTAGCCCAGGCTAGCCTTAAACTCACTTCCTCCTGCTTTCACTTCCTAAATCCTAGGATTACAGTTGGGGTGTAGTGGAATAGGTTTGGCCCCCATAGATTCATGGGTTTGAATGTTTGGCCCTAGGGAATGGCACTATTAGGAGGTGCGGCCTTGTCAGAGGAAGTGTGTCACCCTGCTGCCTTCAGATCAAGATGTAGAACTCTAGGCTCCTCCAGCGCTATGCCTGCCTGCACACTGCCACGCTTCCCGCCATGATGGTAATGAACTAAACCTCTGAAACTGTAAGCCAGCCCCAATTAAATGTTTGCCGTTATAAGAGATGCCTTGGTCATGGTGTCTCTTCACAGTTATAAAACCGTAACTAAGATACATGGGTCTCTACACTGTATGCTGGGGAAACAAACTAAGCCTTTGTACATGCTAAGTAAGTGCTCTAACCACTGAGAGGCAGTCCAGCATCCCAGCCCCACTCTTGAGGGTTTTTTATTTTCCTTCCTTCCTTTTTTTTTCTCCCCTGAGACAGGCTTTCTCTGTTTAATAGCTCTGGCTGTTCTATAACTTACTCTGTAGACCAGGCTGTCTTCCAACTTAGAGATCTGCCTGCCTCTTGTCTCCTGAGCACTGGGATTAAAGGTGTGTGCCACCACCATCTGGTCTTTGAGCTCTTTAAACTGACCTCTGCCGGGCGGTGGTGGCGCTCGCCTTTAATCCCAGCGCTTGGGAGGCAGAGGCAGGCGGATTTCTGAGTTTGAGGCTAGCTTGGTCTACAGAGTGAGTTCCAGGATAGCCAGGGCTACACAGAGAAACCCTGCCTCGAAAAACCAAAAAAAAAAAGAAAAAAAACAAAAAAACTGACCTCTGATGCCAGGATAGCTTCAAGCCAGATTTTTCTAAACCACCTCTGTGTGTGTGTGTGGGGGGTATGTGTGTAAATATGTGTGTGTTTGTGTGTGTGTTGGGGGGCATGTCAGGCATCTATAATTCTCAATCTTATTTTTAAGAGTTTTATTTTATTTTACTTTCTTAAAGATTTATTTATTTATATTTAATTTACTTATTTTATGTATTATATGTAAGTACACTGTAGCTATCTTCAGACACACCAGAAGAGGGCGTCAGATCTCATTACGGATGGTTGTGAGCCACCATGTGGTTGCTGGGATTTGAACTCAGGACCTTTGGAAGAGCAGTCAGTGCTCTTAACCACTGAGCCATCTCTCCAGCCCCTAAATTTTTATTACCATGTGTGTGCATGGCATGTGTTCGTGGGTCTACACACCATGGCAAGTGTGGAGAGGAAGTGGGCTGCATTCTTCTCTTCCCCCGTACACGGGTTTGAGAGATCAAAAAGGTTTTACAGGAAGGACATTTACCCACTGAGCATCTAATTTTTTTTTTTTTTTGAGACATGGTCTCCTACTGAAACCAGAGTCCTCTATTGGCAAGATGAATTGTCCAAGAAGCCCCAGGGATCCTGGTGTCCCCAGCACCCTGGTACTGGGGTAACAAGTTGGCTGCACCTGATTTTTAAGTGGGTTTCTGGGGTTTGAATTCAGGTCCATGGAGCCATCCTATTGTAGGGGTACACTGTGAAGGTGCGCCTCTATATTTTCAATTGTTAATTCTGTACCAGCAGGGAGCTGACTGCTAGCAGGATCTCAGTATTGTTATTTCTTTTTTGTTTGTCTGTTTGTTTTAAGATTTATCTATTTTATTTATTTGAGTACACAGTCGCTGTCTCCAGATACACCAGAAGAGGGCATCAGATCTCATTATGGATGGTTGTGAGCCACCATGTGGTTGCTGGGATTTGAACTCAGGACCTCTGGAAGAGCAGTCAGTGCTCTTAACCACTGAGCCATCTCTCCAGCCCTGGTATTGTTATTTCTATGGCTCATATCCGGCCTCATATTTTATAAATATTCGTCTTTACTCACTAGCCTAGAGACAATCTAGAATTGTATTTGATTGGCTGTAATAACAAGCTTTATGGCCAATATCTGGGCAGAAAGTGGAAGGAGGAATGAGAGAGGGGGGGAAAGGGGGTGAGGGAGAGAAAGGGAGACTGGAAGAAGAGTGAAATACAAGAGATTCAGCAGTAGACACAGAGGTGAACGGACCAGAGGGGAGCAGAGAGGTAGGGCTAGCTAGGCGCCGGGACATAGTGCTGGGATAAGTTGGGTTAAGCTAGATAGCTGGCTGGGGGACCACCCTAACTAAAAGACCTAAGCTCTAAAATATGAAAAAGCAGGGACTGGAGAGATGGCTCATTGGTTAAGAGCACTGATTGCTCTTCTAGAGGTCCTGAGTTCAATTCCCAGCAACCACATGGTGGCTCACAACCATCTGTAATGGGACTGGATGCCCTCTTCTGGTGTGTCTGAAGAGAGCTATAGTGTACTCATATTAATAAAATAAATAAAGAATTCTTTTTAAAAGAACTAAGTTAAAAATATTTAAAAATCTCTATTTGATTATTTATATCACTGGTGGGTCTGAGACAGTCCTGTTATACCCTTTGTTTTAATAAAATATCTTTGTTGGGGGCTGGCAAGATGGTTCAGAAAGAAAAAGCATTTGCTAGTAAACCTGACAACCTAAGTCCAATCCCTGGCACCCGTGTTAGAAGGAGAGGACAAACTTCTAAAAGCTGTCTTCTGACCTCCACGCGTGCTGCTGTGGCACATGTACACGCTCCAATACACCTCCTCTCCCCAATTAGTCAATCAATGTAACAGGAAATTAAAATATCCCTACCTGACTTAGTTTTTTTGTTTTTGTTTTTTTGTTTGTTGTAAACTGTCACACTCGAGGAAATAAGTTTGCCATACTAGCAGCCTTGGGGTTTAGTTAGGAAAAGAGAGACCCAGGACCCTCCCCCGGTCCTGGTAGCCACCCAGCTATATAAATGACCTTAAGCTCTCAAGCAGTTCAAACCCTGTTGTGCCTCACCATCAAATAGTTCCAGCAGCCAGCGTTCAGCCCGCACCATCTGTGTTTTTGTGGCGCGTTCTCTGTCGTAGAAATCTTGCAACATGTCAAGGGCGTCCCATGCACGGACGGTATCGTGGATAAATAGCGCATCATTGTAGCGTCGCAAATGCAGCGCATACACCCGCTGTTCCTGGAGCCCAGCCTCTGCCGCTACCGGAAAGAGGTGCAGGGTCAATTTGGAAGCTCTTCCAACCTTCAAAGTTCCACCCAGACTGGCCCCGCCCCTAAAGGCCCCGCCCAGACAGGCTCGCAAGCTGCCCCTCTCACCATCCTTGCACAACTGTACCACCTGCTGCTCATACATCTGGGTTCCAAACTGCTTCAGGTCCGGCATCTCTAGTTGTTGGTGGATTTGGTTCATAAGCTTTTTTAGCAAGTCTCCAAAAGGATCCTGAGCAAGAAGGAGTGAGGGGATGAGGGCACTCCCCGTACTCACGGGAGGGTTAGGTATTGTGTAGGATTCAGTGCACTTCCTTGAGAGTGAGAACTTCAAAGTTCTGGGTGTGAAGCATCCTGACTGGAGACAGGGATCAGACCCCTGTTTGCAGCTTCTATTGTCTCACCTATGATTATACCTTTGCCTTGTGGTCTGGGCACAGTGATGCGGAGAACCGCGGGTCAGCCCTGTCATTACAGACATCATTGAGTGTCACTACTAAGGAAGAGAACCAGTCCAGCCTCGACACCAAGCACCCCAGTTTCATGGCTTGACAGCACCGTGAGTCAATCCGAACAGTCGGCTATGGACTTGGGCTGCGGGTGCCTTGGAGCACAGAAAAGGCAAGTTGGAGCAACAGAGGCATAGGCAAGGGCCTGAAGTGACAAGAGCTGGGGAAGGTAGAGTCAGGGTCCATGCCTAGGTGCCCTAACTCGGGCACCAGACCTCGAGCTTGCCCTGTGACCCCTCACACACCTGTGCGCGCCTTTGGCAGAGGTCATACTGCTTGCAGGGTTTTGGGTTATGCTCCAGGAGCTGGGAGTAGCAGTTCTTTGGTGACATGATGCGCCACGAATCCAAATTCGCACAGAGCTAGAGGCAACAGAAAGGCATCACGGAAAGAGGAGTCAGGCAGAATTTGAGGGAGGTGGGGTCCTGGCTAAGGGCAGGAAAGCCTGAGGCAGAGCTGCTAGAAGTTGGGATTCATTTCAATAAGTCTAAAGTGTGTCCTGTGAGTGACTGATACTCCAGCATCGACGAGAGAGAGGAACTTAGATTGAAATGACCATGAAGAAACCATTGAAAATCAGCAAGGAGGGCTGGAGAAATGACTCAGAGGTTAGGAGCACTGACTGTTCTTCCAGAGGTCCTGAGTTCAAATCCCAGCAACCACATGGTGGCTCATGACCATCAATGAGATCTGGTGCCCTCTTCTGGCCTGTAGGCGTACATGCAGACAGAACACTGGACACTAAGTCTTTAAAGAAAAAAAGAAAAAAACACTTCCCATTTTCATAGTTCCCAGTTCAAACAGCTTCCAGTTTGTAGTATGAATAAACTCCGAAAATAATTAAATAATCAAAACTAGCTCTATGACGGAGCAGTGGGGATGGCCAGGGAAGACTGACAATGATAGGGCTGTTTGCGGAATGGTGAAAAGGTATCTGACAGAGGTTCAAAAGCAAGGGCATTCCAGGCAAAAGGAATGGTAAGTTCGAAGGGTCCCACAAGCCTCATATGCTCAAGGTGGTGGAAGAGACCAGTGTAGCCACAGTATGAAGGGTGTGTCTGGTAGGACTGGGAGGCAGGACAAGCAAGGATCTGTGGTGGGAGGGGTTCAGGGGCTCAGCTGACCCGTAGGATGTGGTCAATGGCCCCTTGGAGCTTGGTGGCCCCTCCAGTGCCTGGGGAGGCTGTGAGACCCAGGACCTGGGGAAGGGGCTTTGCCTTCTTCAGCTTCTGTTCTAGGTACCGGCTCAAGATGGTGTTGTAGACGGTGTCCTTGTGGGTGTGGTGACACTCGTCCACCACTATCAGGGAGAACTCTGGGGGCACAGGAGAGACAGTTGTAAACTGCAGCTGGTACTTTCTTCCTCCCAGCACTTCTGTGAAGTCCCCATTCTTGTCTGAAGACTTCCTCTTCCCTTCCCTACTATGGGCTGGGTCCCAGACAGGAATGATTTATCTTCAATGTACAGATTAGGAAACTGAGGCTCGGCTGGAGGAAGGGGGGCTTATTTACCCCGGAGCACGTCCCGTAGCCAGGTTACGGCTTGGTCCTTACCTGTGAGCTCTACGTGCTCATCCTCCTCAGAGCTGTTCAGTGCTAGCTGCAACAACTCTGCTGTACAGATGAGCAGGTCGTGGCTCCGAGCCATTAGGCCAAAGCCAGCTCGCGACCCCATGTCCCCACTCAGGGTTGCTATGGTCCAGTGTCTGTCCAGCACACGCCTGAACTCCTCAGCATGCTGGCTCACCAGGTGCACCTGGGAGTGAAGAGTAATGAAGAGAACCTGGATTGGGGTGGGGGTGGGAAATGGCAGTTGTTGGGAGTTGGGGTGGGGGGGAAGTTGGGAGGAGCAGGATGGCAGGACATGGCTCAGAACCCAGCCATCTCCTGAACCAAGGTGAGAAGACGCGGCAGAGCTGTAGTGTAGAAGAGATAAGCTAAGAAACCCCACTTTGGGAAGGGCAGACCACTCACCCTGTTGACCAGTACCACCACCTTGCTTCTGTCTACCGTCTCTAGATGCCTCTTGGCCACAAAGGCAGCTGCCCGTGTCTTCCCAGCACCAGTGGGCAACCATATAATGATATTCTTGCCCTCCAGAGCAGGTAAGATCACTTCCCACTGGTAGGGTCGCAGCTCCATTCTGGAATGGCAGAGGGATCAGAACATTTACCCTCCTCTTCCTCCTGGCTGGCCCAATCAGCTGCAGAGGCTATTCTTAGCCAATAACTTGTAGATACCAACCTGGAACCTGCACTGGCCAGGATTAGGATGGGGTTTGGAAAAGAGTAGCAGGCTAGCCTGGTCTCTGTTGAGGTTTCTGAAGCCCTGGAAAGCCAGGGCTCACAGCTGGGTGAGCAGAAACGAAACTGAAACAAGGGGAGGAGCCAGACAGAGGAGGAGGAGCCCAGCACAGCCCAACTATTAAAAAAAAATCGAAGCCTGGCAAGGGAGATGCTGACAGGACAGGCCTGCACTGCTCCTGGGTTCTCATTTCCTCATCTGTTTTCAGATGGCAGTCACCCTGCCCACATGGGCTGACCTTGGCTGCCTGTTTCCTGGACCAGGTGAGACAGTCTGGAAGCTAATGGAACAGTAGAGATGAGGGCTGACAGTCAGCCAGGTCCCTCGCCCACTGTATACTGCAGGCGTCAGTGGCACCACTGCAGCCTGAACTCAGGCTTCCAGGTGAGAAGGTCTGCAGGAGCGGAGGTCAGTCTGCTAAGTCTGAAGCTGGATCCCCCAAAGAACAATCACACAGGGGCGAAAAAAAGCTTTATTGTTCCCTCCAAGGGATTAATGCCAAGGAATGAGTGGTCCTCCTGCCCCCAACCCCGGGGGACAGACGGACAACAGTGTAAGATGAGCCAAGGCCCCTCATGGTTCCTCTGGTCTGGGCTGTTTCCACGGCGAGGCTACGCACTGAGCAGTCCTGGCCCTGGGAAACAGGCACCCGGACCAGGCAAGGGAGATGCTGACAGGAACAGGCAGAGCTCAGGATGCTCAGCTTGCGCGGCTCTCAGGACCAACGGTTCACCCCTGGCCACCAGACATTGTGTAAGGGGCTGGGCCCAGATCAGACATCTCCCCAAGTTCAGATGCAAGGAAGGTGGGAAGAGAGCTGCAGGCTCGGGAGTGAGTGCCTGCTGGCCGGAAAGTCTGCAAGATCTGGGGCCCCTGGCTGGAGTTTCTCCTGTTGAGTCAGGGAGGGGGCCGGGAGCACCCAGTCGGATCTGATGAGACAGAGGCGGACATGGCAGGTCCCGGCTGGGGACTACTTGTCGATGAGCCCTCCTTCTTTGAGCTTGAAGTAGAAGAACTTCTCCAGGGCACTGGCGCAGCGACAGTATTCACTGTCTGGGGGGTTGTACTCCCGGCAGTTGGCGATGACCCGCTGCAGGTCAGCTACAAAGAGCTTCCGGGTCACATAGTAGCGACTGCGCAACCGTTCTGTCATGGTCTTCAGGTCTGGGTCACAAGGGAGAAGGCACATGACTTTAAGAGGTGAAGCGATATAACTGGGGCTGCCCACCATGGTGGGTACCTGACTCAGCACAGACAGGAGTAGATTGGGGGCACACTCTGGGTAAGTGGGTACAAGGGTCCTCACCAATGGGGAAGCGGATCACCTCGTAGTAGTCAGGAGCCTCTGATTTCTTCACAGGTTCCATGAAGGGCCAGGCACTGGGGTGTGACTAGAGAGAACAGATGAGCTGAGGACAGGCCCAGTGTTCACTACCCAACCAAAGACCACCACCCACTTCAGTTACGACAAGAAGACCTTGGCCTCCCACCTTGATCTGAGCCAGCAGGTTTTTGAGGGTTGTATACAGCTGATCGGGGTCCTTAAGCTCCTTGCTGGAAATGAGATATCAAGTGTGAGGTCTGGGCCCTCCCCTCCCTCCCCCATCCCCCCAACCCCGTGCTCATTCCCCTTGATGGACACTTACCCCTTCTCCTTTCCCAGTGGCTTCCAGCCTGTCTCTCCTGAAAAGGAGGAGAAAACATCCCTCAGAATGCCTGCCCGTGCCCTGAGAATGCCCTCCTGCCCTTTCAGCCAAGGCCCCTGCTCACGAATGCCAGGGACGCTCTCCACAGGGATCTGCCTCACTCCCTCCTTGAAGCAGCTGAGTCCAGGGTAGACCTTGCGGATCTGTGCTTGCTTGCGCTCAATCAACTTCTTGATGATCTGGGGAAGCAAGGGTCTGAGGGGCCAGCTCAGGCCCAATCGCCCCCAAGACCACGGTCAGTAAATGGTGACATTTACTTTTGCCTTTTCCTAAGAGGCAGGGAAGGAACCTAAGACCTGGTCTGTCTCTACCACACACATACATACACGTATTGCATTCCTGGCCTCTGTACATTAACTCCCCTGTGCACACCCACAGAATCCCTATGGCGACACATGTCTACCTCTTTCTGTTTCTTGATGATGTGGGACAGCTCTGTGTAGGGGATGCGGGGATTCAGCTCACACTCCATCAGCGTTGCTCCTTCATAGTCCTTGATGTAGCCCAGATAGCGGCTCTTGGGCACCTTGATGTCCTTGGAGAAGCCCTAGATGAGTGGAGAGTTAAGACCCAATCCATCAGCAAGGATTCTCCAATTATCATAGCCACTTCTCTAGGAGTAACTGAGAGACAGCGTATAGCACGTCTCTTCTTACATCTCTGAACATCAGGGTAGCAGTGTAAGAACTCTACCTGCCCCTGCAAAGGCTACAGGCTGGTGGCTCCTCACCTCTTGCAACCCCCAAAAGGACCTTCTGATCCCTCGCCTTGTTCTTCACTGGGTGGCAACAGGTAGGGAGAAGACAGGAAGGGGTGGGTCCTTCCTCACCAGTGCCAGGTGTAATAGGGGACCAAAGGGGACTCTACTACTGGATGCTGTGCACACAAATCAGGGCCCCAGGTGGCAGGTATGGTGAGACCAAGGTTTACCTGCTTTTTGAAGTAGCCAATGGCATATTCATCAGCATAGGTGAGAAAGTAAAGGATGCTGTGTTTGATGTGGTACTCTTTGAGGTGGTTCATCAGGTGGGTGCCATAGCCCTGCGGGGGGAGATGGAACAGGGTGGAAAGGAGATAGGGAAGCCAAGGCAGAGAGGACAGGTGGCCAGCAGAGAATCCGAGTTTATGGAGAGAAGAGAAGGATTTCTAGGTGCTCGCTCAGGGACAGATTCAGTACTTGATTCTTCAACGACCCATTTGACAGCCCATGGCTAGGTATTAAAAGCCCCATTTCACAGGAAAAACACCACCAAAAAAAAAAAAAAAAAACCCTGAAAGCCAGCTACACAAAGAACAGTCTGAGGTCAGTGGACCACGGATGCTTCAGAGCTGGGCTCCAACCCAACATAGCTGTTGGCCCCATGCCTGGGGCTTTAGAATAAAGGGGGAAAACAGAAAGGGGCCACAGAGGCCCGTTCATGTCAGGACCATTCGATGTACACAAAATAGGAGATCAAAAAGCCCCAAAATAAATTGTTGCGAAAAAAGACAGAATCTGGGACTATCAAGTCCCCAAGATATGGAAATCTTCTGGTGAAGAAACCGAGGTTCACTTTAAAAGTGTTGCTGCCTTGGGGTGGAGCTCAGTTACTAGAATGCTTGCTCAGAGTGAACAAAGACCTGGGTTCAATCCCTGGCAATGGATAAAACCTAGTGTGGTGCACACCTGTAATCCCAGCAATCTGGAGGCAGGGAGAAGTGGATCACGAGTCTAAGGTCTCCTGAATTACACAATGTGCTTAAGGCTGGACTTGGCTACATAAGCCCCTCTCTGAAACAAAAAGTCCCTAAGGTTAACATAAAAATATTAATTGTTGGGTTGAAGAGATGGCTCAGCAGTTAAGAGCACCGACTGCTCTTCCGGAGATCCTGAGTTCAAATCCCAGCAACCACATGGTGGCTCACAACCATCTGTAATGAGATCTGACGCCCTCTTCTGGAGTGTCTGAAGACAGCTACAGTGTACTTACATATAATAAATAAATAAGTCTTAAAAAAAATTAATTGTTGGGAGCAGAATTCAGTGGTAGAGCATTTACCTAGTGTGCACAGGGTCCTGCATTCCATCCCAACATCAGAAAAGAAAAGAAAAAAAAAATCATTGCTGATTTGGGTACTTTTTCTTGTTTGTTTCTTCAAGACAGGGTTTCTCTGTAGCCCTGGCTGTCCTGAAACGCAGAGAGATCCCATCTCTGCCTCTTGAGTGCTTGGATTAAAGGCAGGCGCCACTACTGCCAGCGGTTTCTCAACGATCAGTTATCAAGATAAAGTCGCCACCCTGTGGGAGTATGTGGAAATGTCGGGTCGATACAAGAAGGGCTGGGGCACAGATATCCTGCCATTTTGGCTGGCTTGGTTCATATTCGGAGGCGGTGGTAGAGCGGGGTCGTGGTCAGGGGCACTGTGCTCACCTTGACCTGCTCATTTGAGGTGACAGCACAGAAGACGATTTCCGTGAAGCCCTGAGTGGGAAACATGCGGAAGCAAATCCCACCGATGACCCGCCCGTCCTTGATCAAGGCCAGGGTCTTATGCTTCCTAAGAGAGAGGGGACACGTTATGGAACTAGCCTGTCCTCTCCTTGCTTCCCAGGTCCCTCAGCCCTGAAAGAGGGAAGTGTCATTAGGGATAAGAATGGAGGGCAGGGAGTCCTGAACAGTGGAGCCTTGGAATTAGGAGAATGCCCAGTGTAGCGGGACGGGGAGTCAAGCTGCCCTGGGGCTGGGGTCCCCAGGGACTCACGGGTCAAAGACAAGGCGGGCAATATATTCCTTGGGCATGCGAGGCAGCTGGTGGGAAAAGACATTCTGCAGTCCCACAAGCCAGAGCAGCACACGCCGGTTGGCCTTGGGTGTCAGAGAGTTGCCGATGACGTGGAACTCGATGATCCCTCGACGTTCTTCCAGGCGAGCCGTTTCATCTCGGGCTGCGTTAGCTGAAAGCAGGCTCGTCTAGGCAGAAGAAGGGTGTTAAGCAAGAGCCTCAGGGGGGTGGGGATCCCTACCCCCACAGGTCAGCAGGGTGGGCTGCCTACCTCTGGTCCCAGCATGGCGGCAGGGTCAGTGATGGTCAGCATAACCTCGTTGACCAGCTCCATGGGAATGTCACCCATCACTCGGAGCCGCTTGGCATCCTCCAGGGTCAGGTTCTCAGGAAGCTTCCTCTTCTCTCCTGCTGGGGAGGGTGACAAGGTCACCCTGGGATAGCAGGAAATGTAGCGGGAAGGGTGAATGGGGGCCAGCGGTCAGTGGTCAAGTACCCACCTGGCATGGGCTCAGCCCCTGTGGAATCTAGGCTCAGGGAGCTGTTGCTGCCTCCGCCCATGGAAGGACTGAAGATGGGGGTGCTGGGTACAACTGTTGCACTGACTGTGGCTGCAAGAGACAAGAAATCAAGGCTGGGGCGTGGAGGGCGTGGTAGAGAGCACTGCACGGCCTTCAGAAGTATCCAGGCCCTCTCAGCTATCTGAGCCCCAAGGTACCATCCCATCACTACCATATCCCACCAGTTATCCCAGAGGCAGCAGGCCAGGGCGGCCAAGCAGACCTGTGGAGCTATTGTGCCATTTACCTGGCCGGGGCACCAGCTGTGTCCCCTCGGAAGGTGGCATGGTGAAGCCCGACTCCCAAATGGGAGAATTTGCCCCATAGATCTCTTCCTCAAGCATGGACAGGAACCTGTAGGGAGGATACAACTGTCCCACGACTCCGGTCTTCAATTAGGAGTTGCCTGGGCCGGACCCCAGTGGGATGAGCGGCCAGACAGACAGACCCTGTTCTCAGTGGGTGGGAGGAGATGGCAGCTTCTGCTGTCTGGGAAGGCTTAGTATGTTGAGTGGGGATCAGGTCCCCTCCTGCTCAGGATAGGACACAACCAGGACAGAGATTAGAGACCCAATTTTGTCATAATGTATGGTGAAGGAGAATGGGTCTGAGCTGATGCCATCCTATGCTGTGTGGCTAGGCAGGGCACCCAGTCACCTGAATTACCTTAGTCCCCTCTCTATCAAATTGGTCTAGAATGACCCAGTCTTGCCACCTCTTGCTCCCACACACTTGTTACCAGATTCGAATGGGAAGAAAATGTGGCACAACAGAGGCAAATGTATAGAGCAAGGGCGAGCAGAGAGATGGGTCACGGGTTCACCTCAAAAGTAAACTCTAAGCCGGGCAGTGGTGGCGCACGCCTTTAATCCCAGCACTTGGGAGGCAGAGGCAGGCGGATTTCTGAGTTCGAGGCCAGCCTGGTCTACAAAGTGAGTTCCAGGACAGCCAGGGCTACACAGAGAAACCCTGTCTCGAAAAACCAAAAAAAAAAAAAAAAAGTAAACTCTGACTTCTCGGAGCACTGTGGTAGGAGGGGCTCTGAGGCTGTATCCAGGTGCCCACAGGAAGCTATTAGTAACAATCTATCTATCAGGGGGTTCAAAGGGGGTAGCGTTAGCTTGGGCCATGTACCTGCCATCCCCAGACTAGCACATACTAGCAAGTAGCTTCTGGGCCATGGGCAAATCTGCCAGGTAGACACCCAGATCCCAGAAGGCCCATGGAGGGAGAGGAGGGACCAATCCAGGAAGCCTTCCTGGAAAAAAGGGGACAACAGCAAGGACATGAATTTGGGGCGAAATCCCAACAGGCCAGACCGAGCCTTACTTGGGGAAGTGAGTGAGGATGAGGGTCCTCTTCTCAGGCACCAGTTTGTCCTTCTCCACCCGAAATTTTTCCAGTAGCTGCCGGCGGGTGACAGTGAAAATGGACCGCAGGAGGCTTCGGCCAAACACGTGGGTGGTCTCGTATCGGGGGAGGCTGTCGCAGCTCTGGGGCACGTGGCAGTAACAGAGCCATCTGGGGGAGGTGGACCTGCAGGTGAGGGTGGGGACCACCGGACTTGCTGTACAAGCCTCCCCTGTGAGGCCCTGCTTGGGCTTACCTGGTATAATTGACCTTGTAGGTAGCGACATCCTCAGACTGGGATCGCTGCCGGAATTGAGCCGGCGTCTCCAGCTTCCAGTAGTTAAGGCAGAGCAGGAACATCTTTGAGAGCTCAAACATTGTCTGCCGCTCCCGGGGGGCCAGGTGGCTAAATTTGTACTGCACAAAGTTCAGTACACCCTGAGGCGTTAAGGAGGGGACGAAATCATGAGGAGGAACCAGCAGAGGAGTCTCAAACAGGAGGGACTCTGTGAAGAGACCCTCCGACCCCTCCGACTTCCACACCCACTCTGAGGTCAGCAAACACCATGTCCCTTCCTCGAACCCCTCTCCTGTTCTCAGCTTGATGAAGTAAACAGACTCTCCACCCTCTTAAGTTGCCCTCAATCCTGCTACATGCCCATCCTACCTGCTCAATGTTAGGCTTCTCAAACGGGGGGCTGCCTAGGGATCCCTCCACCACTGGCCGTGTCATCTGCAGGATGCATTTCCGCAGGAGCTGTAAGGAAGAGGGATGGGGACAAAGAGGGGCAGCAGAGCTCAGAGAGCAAGATCCCCAATACAGACCAAAGTGTCACCATCTTTACTCTGTGAAAGCTCACCTTGAAGAGGTAGAAATAGACCTGTTTGGTGTCTGTGTCCTCTTCCTTGTGAACAGACATGAACAGATTTTCTACATCTACTACCATTCCCAAGAGCCGGTTAATCTCATCCTCTGACACATTCTCCAGGTGGGATACGTGGTCAGCTGCAAGATGGTTACATACGGGTTGGGAAGAACAGAAGAGCCCCCACGGGGATTGATTCCTGTCCTTCCTAACTAGCGGAGACACACCTTTGATTCTCCGATTCTTGACAGACAGGGAGACCCAGCGTTCTCAGTTCTTCTATCAGCCCTTGGTAGCTCCCTGCTTCTTCTGGGAAGGCAGATTTCCTTTTTTTCCTTCCATGGGACGTTCACATTTATTCCCTACCCAGTTTTTCCTTAGAAAGTCTCTGGTTTCTCTAAGAAGCTTTGTGGTACGTATGTCACCCTGTTCAAACAGGACCTGGCTCCTGCCCTCTACCCCAGCTCCAAAGATGGTGCTTGCCTTACCCAAGGGGTGCTCACAGCTACGGCACAACTCGCTCAGGTTGGCAGCTGGCTGCTGAAGGTCCATGCGGGGTGCAGTGGGGGGCTTGGGATTTTTCCAGCCATTACACTTGCAGGTTTCATTGGCCTAGAGAGGCGGAAAAATCAGTCCCCTGATGCTGTACCCCAAGCGCAGGATAGGCTCTACAGCTAGAGCTTCGCCCCCATTCCCACCCCAGCCCTTGGATGCCCCAAACCCCGCCCCTTTCGCCCTAGGCCCCGCCCCCACCTTGCAAGCTGAGAAGACCCCTAGTTTCTCAAGCTTCTTGGCACGCGGCAGACCCCGGACTTGCGCCTTCCTCTGGCTAGCGCGCTGCTGCTGGCTCAAGCCAGGTCGAGCCGGATCCCCCCCACTTCCTACCCCGGCCCCCCCAGTCCCTGTGCTCCCGGCTGGGGCTGCAGCTGGGGCAGGAGCTGGTGCCGGAGTAGGAGCCGGGGTGGGAGCTGAAGCCGGACTGGGCGCAGGAGTCGAAGTTGGGGCAGGGGCCGGGGACTGAAGGGGCCGGGGCTGCGCTGCCGGGGCCGGGTTTGGGGCCTGGGAAGGTTCCGCCATGGCCTCCCCCGCAGCGGAGCGGCGCCGCGCTCCCAGCCCTAGGGCCGCATGGGCAACCGGCGCACAGTGCGCAGGCGTCGCTGCCCCGGCGCACGATGGGAGTCGTAGTCTTCCTTTGCCACTTCCCATCCTTTGGCCTTCCAGACTTATCTTTTTTTTCTTGGTTCCAACCAAATGTCGCTTGATTGAGCATCCTAGGTTGACCACTACTTCATTCTAATCTTTTTTAAGCCACCCGGAATAGTGACAATTACTATCCTCTTGAGGACAAGAGGTACCCCAGAACACTGGCAGTCTGGAGGATTTGTGGATTCTGCCCTTTTAATGTCCATAGGTGGAAGAACAGGCCTGGACCTGGGGTTGACTCCCACATTACAAAAGCCTGCCCCATTGTGGCTGCGGACTAAGGCTTGCAGCTACAATAGAGATGAAATGTAACATTAATCCTACATTTGTACTGTGGTGTTCACATATATGAATTAACTTTGACAATCAGCTTTTTCTGTACTTACGTTGCTGTTAAACAGAAACGGTTTTATTTTCAAAAGAACAAAGAGACATAGTTGTGGGCCATGCTGCCGATGAATGTGTGCTCGTGCCTGGACATTCGTGTGTGTGTGTGTGTGTGTGTGTGTGTGTGTGTGTGTGTGTGTGTGTTGGGAGTGGGCAGGAGAGAGAGGCGGGGGGGGGGGAGGGGGCGTGAAGAGAGGGTGCTGAGGACTAAAGAACCAAAGAGACAGCACCAGCCCAAAACTGCAGATACGGAGGATAGGGGGTGGTCCCCACTTATGGCTTGCTTAGCCAGCCTTGAAGTTGGAGTGAAGATTCCTGACCTCATTCCCTTACATTCTTTCTATCTCCATCTTTTCCCCTGCCTACCCCTTAGTGTGTGTGTGGGCGGGGGGTGGGGGGGAGCCAGAGAAATATCCGGTTTCTTCCCAATGTATTAGTTCAGGATTGTGAAAGGTCAGGGGGAGATAGGTCTTCCTGGAAGATCAGGAATCAGTAAGGCTCCCTCTTTTAGCTCAATCCAGGGAACAATTTTCCCTGCCCCAGGCCTCTTTCTTAAGAGAGCAGGGTAGGGTAGGGCAGAACAAGCCAGACCTCTTCAACCCCGTTGATCAATTCCATCAATCCATCGGGGATGGAGTTGTAATTGCGCACATTCAGGTGATCCAGTTCCTTCACAGCCTCCTGCCCTCTGGTGTAAGAAAAGGACCTAGGGAGAAGCAGGTCCTGGACAAAAGCAGCACCGCTTGCAAGGAAGACAGACAGTGTGGACTTGAGCGTTTGCCCCTCTGGACAGGGAAGAGTGGACTGGCCCTTCCTCTTCGAATCCGCGCCGGGGGGTGGGGGTGGGGGTGGGGGGTTGGGGAGCCCTCGCGCCCTCAGGCAGCAGTTGCACTCTCGGATGCAGCGGGTAGGGAGCAGTTTCTCCACCGGGGAAAACCGGGTGGCTTCCCGATGTCCCAGCGTGGCTCTTGCTGAACGAAATCAAGTGTCTACACTACCAGTGAGGCTGCTCAAGGATGAACTGGCTGCGGGGCAGGGCAACAGCTGTGAGGAGCCAAGTTTCCAGGTGAAGGTGGATGCCCAAGGTTTCGCTCCGGAGAACCTGGTGGTGCGGATAGACGGCCAGAGCCTGACGGTGACCGGCCAGCGGCATCAGGAGTCGAATGACCCAAGCAGGGGCCGCTACCGCATGGAGCAGAGTGTGCACCGACAAATGCAGATCCCGTCGACCTTAGATCCTGCAGCCATGACCTGCAGCCTGACCCCCTCTGGCCATCTGTGGCTCAGGGGACAAAACAAGTGCCTACCTCCCCCTGAAGCCCAACCATGTCAGGCCCTGAAAATCAAGAAGGGAGGAAGCTCTAAGGGCCCCAACAAACCCTAATGTATTAAACAACGGAGGTGTGCAGCAGCCTTAAAGTCCCTCAGCGTTCTTCCTGAAGGTGAAGACTTGGAAACAAACAGGCCAGGCCCTGAGACTCAGGAGGGGAGGCCCTAGGGACTCCAACCTACCCTAATGTATTAAACCGAGGTGTGCAACAGCCTTGAAATACCTCTGCTTTTTTCCTGAGGGTGAAGGGTTGGAGCTGGGGGGTGGGGGGGAGCGAAAGGGTTGGAGCTGGGGGGTGGGGGGAGCGAAAGGGTTGGAGCTGGGGGGGGTGAAGGGATGGAGCTGTAGTGGGGGAGAGTGAAGGGTTGGAGCCATAGGGAGTGGGGTGATCAGGGGAGGCATCTCTAGGTGGTAGAAAGTACACCGATAACCAAGTTTCTGGCCCTGAAATAAACTGGAGGCGGGTCTGGATTTAGCTGGTAGCAATAGCCCCAGTAGGGAGCAGCAGAGAGCTGCGACAGCCTGGCTGCTGCCAGTGTTCAGAATCAGCAGACGGTCCTGAACCAGGACAGTCAGTGCTGAACCTGGCATGAGGGTGTCAGGAAGGTAGTGTTGGGCTGTAGCCCCGGTCTTATGACTAGTCCTCAGTGTTTCCTTGTCAGGAAGAGGACAAAAAGGTAGGTCTGAGTCCTAATGCAGTCCTATCAAAAAACCCTCTCAGGTCACTTCAGACACTAACAATCTTCAAATACAGGTTGCATCCTTTAATGTAAGCTGGGGGAGCCAGGTGTCAGCCCCAGGTCAGTTCTGTCCTCCACCATCAGAACTGCCAACAGCTGGGCCTCTTTCTTTTGGTTACCATGACCACCAGCATCCTCTCTCACACAGGGAGTAGAGCCATTTAATCAGATTGGATGACTCATTTTAAATTAACTTCAGGAAAAATAGAGAGGATATGTAATGGCCTGATAAACTGCCAGAGAAAGACGAGGAAGACAAGTGTGAGGTCGATCGATCGGCTGACTATATTGACAAGATACTGATTGGTTACATGTTGAAGAAAACATACAATACAAAATACAGAAAAAGTTGGTTCCATCCCTCCCACTGCCCCCCCCCCACCCAACCCCAAATACTCATCATCGTGATTTGGTCAGAACAGGGCTCAGAGCCAGAGGTCAGTCAGGGTGACCAAGGGTGGAGGGATCCTGGGCCATGGGTGTGCGGCAGTTTCTCTCACAGCTAGGAGTCAGCTGGGGAGGGGCTGCAGCCTGATTGACAGCCAGCTGAGGAAAGAGCTGCCCGCCCCTTCCCCAGCCCAGGGCCTGCCCACTGCCCCAGCCTAAGACTGCTCCCAACAAGGTAAGATGTGGGTGCTCTTGCTGAGTCCACTCCCCAGCAAGAAGGAAAGAAAGGGAAACTGCTCCAAGCCCTGTCCCCACAGATGAGGAGCACAGGAGCATGGCTACTACCAGAGAGGGCAAGTGGGGGAGCAGTAGAAAGGGAACTGGGAAGAGCAGAAGATCATATATATTAAAAAAGTGACTTAAGACTTAAAATTGAATTAGTATTTGTACAGAAAGGTGCAGGTGGAATAACTCCCTCCGGCCTAGGATAAAGTTATGCGGAGAATTCATGATGGACCCTTCCCCTGCCCCCAGTGGTGGCCCGAGTTGTTAAGTGCGATTGGTTAGAGCAGATTCCAGTCGGGTCATTCTGGTGGAGGAGTGGGGGCAATGGCAGGTAAGGGGCTCAGTTGCTGCAGCACTGGCTCCGGCTGGCTGGGTTGCTCTCCTGCAGATCCACACCTCTGTTTCGGCCTGGAGCACCAGCTGCATTCTGGGGCTCATTCTTGGGAAGCTTCTTAGCTGTTTGGGAGAGAAGGGGAAATGTATCTTGGGGTCACCCTAACACTCTCCCCTAATCAGTGACAACCAGAATGCTGGAGGGCTGTGTGCCAAGTATACTGTGTATTTCTAGAAGCTGAAGTAGAGAATTTGCCCAAAACTAGAGTGACAACCGGCATTGCCAGTATTTGAACTCATAGCCAGAAGGATTCTTGAGGCGAATGAGCTAAAGTCCCCTGGGGAAAGAGATGGCAATGGAAGGCTCTGACATGGACAGGGAGTTTAACACTTAGACTGGTTCAGGCATTAGAAAGTTCTGCATCTGGGAGTCAGCTAGACAATTTTATCAGTTTATTTTTAAAACTTTTTATTTTATGTATACGAGCAGACTGTCACTGACACACCAAAAGATGGCATGGGATCCAATTATAGATGGTTGTGAGCCACCATGTGGTTGCTGGGAATTGAACTCATGACCTCTGGAAGAGCAGCCATCTCTCTACTGAGTCATCTCTCCAGCCCAATTTTATCAATTTAAATGGTGAAAATTCTGTTAGGGAAGATATCCCACAGAACCACTAGAGACCAGCACACAGGGTTCTCTGCTCTGCTCAGGGGAAGGGCAGGGAGAGGTAATTTACCTATTGCCATGAAAATTTCATTCACGTTCATTGCAGTCTTGGCGGACGTCTCCATGAACAGCAAACTGTTGTCATCTGCGTAGGCTTGTGCTTCCTGAGTCAGGCATGTGAAGAAGAGGGTGGGAGGGGAGTGTTGGCAGGTGGCAGGGGTCAAGGCCCGGGGTAAAATCTTCCCTGGTCTCTGCCCTTATAAATCAGAGACTGACTGGGCAAATGCAAGGGTTTCAGGCTTAGGGCTCCCCTGTTCTGGGTTTCCCTAAAACACTAGCAGCATCTAACACTAACACATACACACACACACACACACACACACACACACACACACCACCTCTCATTTCACAAATATTGGCAAATTCTTTTTTTTTTAAAGATTTATTTATTTATTATATGTAAGTACACAGTAGTTGTCTTCAGACACTCCAGAAGAGGGTGTCAGATCTTGTTACAGATAGTTGTAAGCCACCATGTGGTTGCTGGAAATTGAACTCAGGACCTTAGGAAGAGCAGTCAGTGCTCTTAACTGCTGAGCCATCTCTCTAGCCTGAGTTTAGTCTCTTTAATCCTAGAAACTCAGCCTCTCTTATCCAGAATTCCCAGGTTTTGGTTTTTCAAAAAACTTACATATCTTTTTCTTTAAGTAGTGGATGGGAATGTGCTATGTACAGGCACATGTTCAGTATGTTACAGTGCCATATGTTGTAGGGTGGGGAGCAGGAAGTATCTCATGTATATGTAGCCCATGCTGCTGGCCTTGAACTCCTGAACCTCTTGTTTCTCCTGGGGTTACAATCATGAGCCTCACGCCCCCACTCTGCAGTTCATCTTTTGCCATTTCCTCACTTGATGGCCTCCTGGATTGTTTGTAACCGCTGAGGACTAGAAACAGTGCTGCAGGCGGCATCCATGGATTCTTATGCTTTTGTCCAGATGTGCAAGTATATGTGCAGGATATCTTTCCAGAAGGATTTTTCGCCTAGTGATTTTGAAGAGTGAGTAGGCAGGGAGGACTTAGGGAAGCTATTGAATAAGAATCTGTCAATAGTGCTGGAGAGATGGCTCAGTGGTTAAGAACACTGACTGCTCTTCTAAAGGTCCTGAGGAGGAGGAGGAGGCTCACAACCATCTGTAATGAGATCTGACGCCCTCTTCTGGTGCATCTGAAGACAGCTACAGTGTACTTAGATATAACAATAAATCTTAAAAAAAAAAGACTAAACTCATTCTCTATGCCTTGTTGAAGTGTTTAAAGTTTACATGCGTGCATTGCCTAAAAACGTACTGTTTCCGTCCATTTGGCTTACAAAGCAAACATGCAGAAGCATTACCTATCCACCCACCTCCCCCACACAAAGGCAGTTCGAACCTTTATGGCCTGTGCTTGAGTCCTAAGAGGGGAGCAGAAGAGAGCAGCCACCGCCTGCCACCTTACAGGGTCCAGGCAGCCTGGGGAGGCCTCCCTCACTGGGCCAGTTTACCCTTCCCAAGTTCTGTCATTTTACCTGAAACTCCACGGCTCTCTTGCTGGCCAGGTCTGCTTTGTTACCGGCTAGTGCAATGACGATGTTGGGGCTGGCTTGCCTCTGTAACTCCTTCACCCAATTCTTAGCCCGTGCAAATGTATCCTGAGGAGACAGGATCAGAATGTCAAAGGGACAGAGGAAATAGTCTACTCAGGGTTACTCAGTTGCAAATGCAAACTGGCATAGCCATGGGCATCTGAAACAACATTCCTAAAGATTCTCATGAGAGCACCCCAGTCAACAGGAAATCTGCCCATATACCACGCTGGAACAGAAGGCTGAGTTGTCTGAAATGAGGTTTGTTTGTTTGTTTAAGATTTATTTATTTCACCTATATGAGTACACTGTCACTGTCTTCAGACACTCAAGAAAAGGGCATCAGATTCCATTACAGATGGTTGTGAGCCACCATGAGGTTGCTGGGAATTGAACTCAGGACCTCTGGAAGAGCAGTCAGTGCTCTTAACTGCTGAGCCATCTCTCCAGCCCCCAAAATGAGGTTTTTATAACCCAGTTCTTGGGGATTTACAGAAATGAAGGGCAAAGAGAAAAGAAGGAAAGTCTTTACTGTGTTGGTGATGTCATAGACCACAATGGCTGCTTGGGCCCCCCGATAGTACATCGGGGCCAGGCTGTGATACCGCTCTTGCCCAGCTGTGTCCCAGATCTCAAACTTGACCGTTGTATCGTCTAAGCAGACAGTCTGTGTGAGGAAAGCCGCTGCAAGAGAAAAGGTGGTGTCATTAGGCAAGGAAGAACTGGAAACCACCCTGACTTATTCTCTGTCGTTGCTTCTGGCATGTAGAAGCCTGTCCACACAGGGCAGGTGGGGCTTGTGCTCCTGTGTGTTTTCTGGGAAGTGCCTGCACTTGAGTCATTTCAGAGCCACCCTGCAAAGCATAGCAGGGGCCAAGTAAGGGAGGCACAGGAAAGCCTGATGCCGAGCCTGAAAAGGTAAGTCCTCATTCCCCTAGCCTTCCTTCCGCTGCCCTTCACAGACCCATTTCAGTTCAGGGGTGACTGTGACCTTCAGTTTCAGGAAGGCATTCTCTCTGGGAAATATACACTGTCATGCTGCCAGGCTGTGGCTGGGTGGCTGGCTTCCCAACCATCCCTGCTACCTCCAGGCACTCCAGCTAGCCACCATCCCCGCTGTGACCCAGAATCGTTTCTGTATGGCCAGCCTGTGGTTTGAATACAGATGCCACCTGAGACAGGAACACTGCTGCCTAGAAATCTCCTACCAACGAAGACAGCAGAGAAAGGACTCTCAAGTCCAAGGGTGGCCCTGGCCCCTCGGGTTTCACATTGACTATGGATATGAGAGGCTGAGACAGACAGGTAGGGTTCCCCACACTCTAGACCCAGCAGAGGGTTATGACAGTTCCGTGGAAAGCCTTTGTCCTTGTTGCTGCTCCCTGCCTCCCCAGCCCACTTAGGAGCCTGGGCTGCCAACTCACTTCCCCCTTTCTAGCTCCTGACAGAGCTGAGGAGGCAGTGAGAAGACTGCTGACACGGCCCATTCTGTTTCCAGCTGCCTGGAAATCTCCTACCAGTCAGGAGAGCAGAGAAGAAGGGTGACGCAAGTCCAAGGGTGGCCCTGGTCTCTTGAGGTTCACATTGACTACGGATGTGAGAGACTGAGTCCAGACCCTTATTCACATCCTAAATGCTGACCAATGGGGAAATCAGAGATACCTTCTGAGCTCCAGAAAGAACAAAGGTCAGCAGCAGAGGACACACATACTGCCCTGCAGGAAGAAAAAGACCTCACATCTACACAAATAATAAAGAGGCCACACCAGAGCAGGAAGCCAGTTTTCAATCCCTAGTAATTCCTAGCACTCTTGCTTTTTGGAATGAAGCATGAAGACTGACTGCTGGATTCAACTCTAGGCCCATTGACAAAAAGGTGTTCCCAGGCCAGCCAGATCCAGTTTCTGCAAGCGCAGCTTTCCTCCAGACACCTCTGGCCTCAGGACCCCCTTTGCTCACTCACCTCCAATTGTGCTCTCCTGGTACTCGTGGAACTGTCCCTTGACAAAGCGGAGGACCAGGCTGGATTTGCCCACTGCAGACTCGCCCAAGAGGACCAGCTTAAACTGACAGATCTTGTTGCCAGCAGCTGGTCCATTGGGTCGGGCCGCACCTCCTCGACCCGCCATGGTGCGCTGCTCTCTAGTAGTACCAGTGAGCGTGGGTGTGGGGCCGGTGCTATGCAAAGAGGCACTTAATGGGAAGGGAGGCCTCCAACTGCAGGGAGAAATCGGAAGTAGGGAGTTAGAATGAGACTGTCAAGAGGTGCCCTCCCTGATGACCTGGGTAACTGCTCTTGCCCCTAAACTTCCAGTCCTTTCCACAGGGTTGAACAGGAAGTCTTCACTAGACTGAACTATGATCTCTCCTGCACAGTGATACCAAGCAAAGTGGCTTCCCCATGGGTCCTGAGCAAAATCTCAGACTCCCCTCTCTCAAAAACATAAATTTACTTACAATATCCAGGAGAGGAATGAATACCAGCATGGGTCAACAGGCTCGCTGGGCTCCCCCCACCCCCCAAAAGGGCCCAGGAAGACAACTAGGATTTAGGTCATCAAACAATAAGATTGTAGTCTAATGCTCACAGCCTACTCTGCGCAGGAGCAGTGTGTGGGGAGGTGGGTGAAGGCACAGCAGGTCCCGGCAGCCAGCTCCTCAGATAAGGTGCTTATGGGCCCTCAGAGACCAAGGCCTAGCTAGTTCAAGTTGTTATCAGAGTGACCAGGCTTGTACCACACAGTAGAACGACTGACTTCTTGGCTTTCTGAGGCTGGACTGTGTGTACCAGAATGAAAGCAATGCTCCTCCCTCTTCCTCAGCTTCTCTCCCCGGTGTTCTCATTTTAGATGGGCCTGCAGTCTCACACACATTAAAAAACAAGCCACACAGAAACCCAAACATGCTCTGAGGCCGGAGCTCTGCCCACGGTAACTGCCGCCAGCTCTCCCTTTTAAATAGAGACCTAGCTTCCATTCTCTGCTGGCAGAGGCAGGGGTAACACAAAGAAAGCTTAGGGGAAGGGCGGGGTGGGATGGGTAAGCGTGACACTGAGACCTGTACCCTAGCAGCTGGTAGTCCAGCCCCAAGTTTACCACTCAGCTTCAGAAACTCAAACTTTTTGGAAGCTTCCAAACTGCATAGAAGGATGAGAAACCTCTAGAAGACATATACCAAAAGATAGCAGAACACACATAGGGAGAGCTGAGCTGCCCCTGAACATGAGGACTGACTGTATCCCCTACAGTCCTGGGACAGGAGCGTGATGAACAGAGAGGCCTGTGGGAAGCTCTGTGCCTCTGCAAGAAGCTGACAGCAAAGGGCCTGCTTTGTTCGGCCTCAAATCCTTTTGCACATCCAGAATCTCCCAGCAACTTCATTTAAAAAGTGAGCTTCAGGAAGAGTGACTCACTAACCAGGAGCAATGGTTTCCTTTCTGGGCAGTACCAAAGGAAAAGAGCTTTGAAATGGGGGCCACCTCTTCCCCAAAAGTACAAGGAAGGAAGTAGGGATGTGTGTGTGGGGGGGGTGGGGGGGAACAATCTTCAATATGATTACTAACCAGAAATGTTATTCAGATATTCAGACATGCCATAGATAAGAAGCTTTCTCTCTCTCTCTCTCTCTCTCTCTCTCTCTCTCTTTTTGTTTTGTTTTTGTTTTTTGAGACAGGGTTTCTCTGTGTAGCCCTGGCTGTCCTCGAACTCAGAAATCTGACTGCCTCTGCTTTCCAAGTGCTAGGATTAAAGGCGTGCGCCACCACTGCCTGGCTGGTAAGATGCTTTCTTATTCACCCTAGACAGGAAAGTCAAGGCCTGTGCAGTTTCATCGGGAGAGCTTCCTCACAATGCCCATGCATGTTCTAGGAACATGCTTACCTTAGGAAATCATTCTGAAAGACAGAGCTAATACTCAGAGAACTGCACTATTATCTCTTTTGAGCTTTAACATAACCTTCCATTTTTATAGATATAACTTGACAGTATTTAGTGCCTGGGTCAAGGCCATTCAGTACACAAGCGACAGGGCCAGGAAGCAACTTGGGTTCCTACACACAAGTTCATTTGTTATCAGGCTGTTCTCCCTGCTGGGGAAGAACAATGAGGGACACGCCCACCCTTGGAGTTCGGTTTTGGGTGGCTTCAGCAGTTCCGCTGGCTCAGCAAGGTCTGGACCTGGCAAAAGTGACCCTGATACACAATGGAATTTACAAGTTGGTGATTACCCCAGAGCATGTGACACAGGGCAGAGACTTCAGCTCAAGCACAAGAGAAGAATGAAGGAGTGGGGCAAGGGAACAGACAAGCAAAACCCTGGCTGCAAGAAACCACAGCAGCTGTGGGAGAGACAACTACGGGCATGGGCAGCAACCTTCCCTCACTTACAAGCCGAGATCAACAGAGGCAGCCAAGTGTCGCGCCCACCAAACCCACAGCCCTGTAAACCTGCCCAGACAGAATGTGATCTGCTTCTTCTCATTCTTCTTCTTTTTTTTTTTTTTTAAAAAGCCAGAAAGGGAGAAAATGAGTTATTACTAACAGTACTCAACCTTATGTGTATGTCGAAGCCATCTGTGGGGCTGGCCGGGAGCGCTCGTCCAGACTCAGGACAGAGCCAGCCACTCTCTACAAGTACCACTGAAACGCAGACAGGGCTTGAAGCAAACAATGCACAGCTTGGAGTGCCATGAGTGTGACTGTCTCACTCCACTCCTGGGTTACCTCACACAAGTTGCTTGAGCTAAGTCAAACCAGGACAATTAGTGACGGGGAGCATCAGGGTTAATGCCAGTCAGTGTCTGCCCAGAGTGCAGCACCTTCTCCACAGACTGGCAAGCAGGCCCTGACTTTACTAGTACACTGAGCAAGTTCTACCCCGCTGGCCTAAACTGCTTGCTGGCAGGTCCTTCCTTACCCCTGGCCCTGCCTCCAGAAACCCCTGAGCAGGCGCTCGCAGCCCTTTAATGGTCTGCTGCCTCGAGGCTTTCCTGGCCCCAAGCAGGAATCACATGAGCAGAAGTAAGTGTCTGACCTTTTTAGCCAATAAAGCACTGAGCAAGACAATTTTTGTCATGAAGTAATGCAGTGATAAGAGCATGTCTGAAACAGGTGATGGCCACACCCAGGTTCCAGGAAGCCTTACTTTACACCTCCTACTCTCAAGGCTAGAAAACCAGAAGATATTGGTGGGTGGTAAAGGTGAATTAATTCATGTACTGAGCTGTCCTGCCTCCTGGTATGAGTACGTGTGGCATATGTATGGATATGTGTGTGTGACATATGTATATGCATGCATGGTGTATGTGGATGTGGTATATGTATGTGTGCAGTATGTGTATGTGTGTGTAACAGGCTATTTTTCTCCCTGCCTCAAGTTCCCCAAGATAACAACTCAAGACTCAAAATATATTTACAAACACCTAGGCCATATAGCTAATAACTTAAAATAACCCATTTAAACTGATCTACATTCTGCCACATGCCTTTACTCAAGTACCTTTACTCAAGTGTCAAATATCTGTCCACTTCATATCATCTGTGGGTGACTCCTCCCATGCCAGGCTCTGTTCCAGAATTCTTTCTGCCTACTGGATGCCCCACCTTCTATTCTATCCTTTCCTAAAGGCAATAGGTTTTTTAATTGACAGATGATGCATCCATATAATACACCAGATATTTTCTCTACAAGTGCATGTGGGGTATGTGTATGGTATATGTATGTACAGTGTATGTATATGTATGTTTTATATATATATGTGTGTGATGTATGTATTTGTATGCATGGTATATGTGTGTATATAGTGTATGTGTATATGTATAATGTTTTTGTGCACTGTGAAAAGGTTATCTATGTGTTGTTCAAATGCTGATTTCTCTGCTCTCATATCTTGTTTCGATCCAAATACAGCACTGTAATGCTTAAGTCCAGAATCTGTAGAAAATCTGTGTAAACAATTCTTACAATTTATTCTCTACCTTGTCAATAAATGCTGAGCACCCAACAGCTGGGCAAAAGAGAGAATAGGGCAGAAACTTCCACCAGCCAAGGGAAGAAAGGGAAGGAAGAGTTTTGGAATTTTGGGAGAGAAGGAAGGGGTCTAAGAAGACACCATGGGAAGAAACATCTAAAGCAGAGCTAAAACTGCAAGCATTAACTAGGATCGTGGCTGGTAGGTAGCCAGGTTTGCATAGGAGTTATTATAAAACAATATTGCCCAGCTATTGAAATACAGCTTGAAATAAATCTTGTTTTCTCTGTTTGGTTTTTGAAAACTAGCAAAGGTAAAGAAATACAGCTGCCAGATTAATTCACTGTTAACTTTTATATTAAGTTAATTTTACATGTGTGTGTAGTATGTGTGCATGCATGTGTTGTATACATATATGTGTACAAGAACTCTTTCCTCCTGAACTAGTAGCAAAGATATTCCATATTTTAAATCAAGTAGCAGAATAAGTTTGTTTGGAGTCAAAAATCAAATCCTTAAGAGCCAGTCACCATCTAAGTTGTCTGTAGGAGACAGGATGAGTTAACAACCTTTTCCCTTGAATGTTTGGCAATGGTGGAACTTCAGGCCCATGACAAAGGATTCCCTCAAGACCCACTTCCCAATCCTACAAAAGAATCCTGGTTCATTCACAGACCAGCAAGAGAGAGCACCAGCTCCAACTTCATGCCTTTCATGGAAGGGGAGCATGTGGAAGGACTTGGGGACACCCTATTTACTATGTCTTTTCCCAATAGCACACAGGAAAGGGCAGAAGCCCAGGGCCCTGGACACTACAGCTCTGTGCACAGGCCAAGAGTGGACAAGAAACAGGACAGTCAGGACACTGCTCTGCGCTGTGCTGTGTCGCCTGTATGTTACTCTGGGTGCCACAGGTCTGTGGCCACTTTTCTCATCAGAATCTACATCAGAATTTCTAGAGGTAGGGTCTAGAACTCAAGGCTTTAAAATAAGCTCCTCAGAGGCAGAGGCAGGGGGAGCTCTGTGAGGTCAGAGGCCAGCCAGGACTACATAGTGAGACCCTGCCTCAAATAAACAAACAGAAGTAGCTGACTAAACACCTGAGCTCCAGCTGAGAAGGGAAGGCAGACAAATCCATACTGTGTGTAGATGACCAACCACTGAGCGGGATAGGGCCTCACTTTTCTAAGCTGAAGCCTTCAAGACACCAAGTGCTGTCGTTCTTCCCCAGTCCCTGTGAGAAATGTTGACACTTCTTTTCTCCATTCCATACCCTGACTTCACACTGCTGTCCTTCCTGGTAAAAGGTCTAGCAATTCCAGCTGGTGGGAGTCTCTGGTGCTTCCTGTTTGCTTTAGAGACTTCCTCTAGTTGCAAGTGAGCACAGCCAGAATAGGGAGCAGATTAGAGAAACCAGACTGTAGGCCAGAGGGTGGGTGGAGATACAGTCACTTAAGGTTAGCTGCTGGGGAGGGGTGGGGACAGGACTAAGAACTAAGTGGCTCTGCCCATCACTCTAAGGAGGTGGTCTAGCCAGAGACTTGAGCTTGAGAAGGCAGAGCCACCTCCTGACACTTACTAGTTTAAGAGAATTGTACACTGGCCCGAGCAGAAGTCATTAGGTTCAAAGGCTAAGGGGGCTGGTATCAAAAGGAAGCCAAACAGAGCCAAGGATTGATATAGAAGTCACAGGGCACTGAGGTGATGACTGGCCCATAGTCTCAAGAGGGACCTTTCTTCCTTGGGAAACCACCGCTAAGACATACTGGGGCCCAGGGCAGTCTGGGAAGACTGCTAAGTTGCAGAGCTAGAGGCAACAGCAGCAGCCTGGAGTCTCCTATCTCCTGCCCTGACCTCAGTAAGATCAGGTTAGGGCTCAGAGAGGGGTACTGGGCCCAGCTTTGGTCAGTTCGTTAGTTCTGTGACCTTGGCCAAGTTACACAAGTTATTCTCAGCTTCAGTTCCTTATCTACAAAATGTATTATTTACTGTTAATTGCATTGTATTACTGTAAAGGTCAAGTAAACATGGAGTATCCAACATTAAGAGGAAGGAAAGGTTCCAAGTGGTGTGCTTATTAAACTACAGGCTAGTTACTTAATTAACTCTGACTCCTTGGTTGCCAGGGCTTAAAGGGCCATATAGACCTAATCCTAACTATGTAACTTAGGAAAGGTTCCCCTATCAGAGATGAAAGAAAAACCAAGATTATCAACATAGTCACATCTACTAAGGATAACAAGTTAAAGAGTTGGTTTTCTTTTTCCTTCCTTCCTTCCTTCGTTTCATTTTGTTTTCCAAGACAGGGTTTCTCTGTATAGCCCTGGCTATCCTGGAGCTCACTCTTTAGAACATAGAGATTCACTTGCCTCTGGTTCCCAAGTGCTGGGATTAAAGGTGTGTGCCACCACTGCACAGTAGGAGTTGATTTTCAATATTTTTTTTTCAATTTATTTATCATGGATGTGTGTATGTACCATCTCACATGCATATAGAGGTCAGAGAACAACTTTCAGGAGTGGGTTCTGGGGACTGAATTCAGGCCATCAGACTTGCTGAGGTCATCTCCATAGCCCCTAAGTATACTTCAACAAAACAATGGCTTTTAGCAGGGAAACACTTTTTTAAATTAGTTAAAATTTTAGATAGTCGTAAACTTAACTAAGCACATGAACTTCTTTGTATCTGAAAGTTGCAAGTTAATTAACAAAATATTTATGGTATAGAATTTGCATAAAACAATGAAAAATAAAGATTAGAAATGGGTATAGTGACAGATACCGTTAATCCTTGCACTTAGAAGGCAGAGGTGGGTGGATTTCTATGAATTTGAGGCCAGCCTCATCTACATAGCAAGTTTCAGAACTACATATTGAAACCAAAAATAAAAAATAAAACAAAATATATACAGAACCAATTACCTCTCTTGTATATAAGCCATTTTTATCTTTCTCTAGTAAGATTCAGAACAATACGACAAAAAAAGATGTTGCCTAAATTGGAAAACAATCAAGAAAACAAACATACCCAAATGTTAATAATAAGGGACAGGATGAGCTTTTGTATAAAAATATGATTTGTTCAATGTATGTTAAACCTATGTTTATTGCTTAGACTTAACTATGGGCTAAAGAATTGTGAAATTGTTTAAATATTCCTGAAAGCAAGAAGCCAACATGTTTTTATGAGCAGAAAGAGGTTACAGTGGTGTGATACTCTATAATCCCACCAAGTAGTAAGGCTTCTGAAGAAGGGGGACAAGTTTGGGGGTCTGGAAAGGAGAACTGGATAGGGTGCTAGGACTTTAGTACAACAGCACTCAGGGCCATGTCTTACCAACAGAGCAAAAACTTTGGCCCTGGAGCCAGGCACTCTAAAGTCCAGGCTAAGCCCTGGGAAGGACTTTAATGAAAAGCCACCGAGCAGCTGATTTAGGAGAGGAGGTGCAGGAAATCAAGGGGCTTCCTTTACACAGTTACAACAGATGGCCTGAAACCATGTGAGCATCCAGAGGTATGCTCTGAGTCAGCTAGGTTCCCTGCCACTAGGACAGACAGAACCCCGGCTTGCCTCAGACCACTCATGTCCCTAGTCTGAGATTAGTCTCAATGCATTCCCCATTCTAGAAAAGACCACAGTGAAGCCTCATGGAATCCCTAAGAGCACCAACTCTGCCAACTCCCGAAAAGGGGCTTAAATTCTGGAAACATCACTGAATAGCCAAGCTAAACATTTTGCCAGGAGCCACGAAAGAGTATGGTGAACTCCCGAATCCCTTTCCCTCATGTGCTGGGTAGTACTGAGGACAGATGCCAAGACAAGTCAGACTGTAGCCATCTCTTAGGAGTCAGATCCCAGCTTCTAGAATCCTGTCCTACAAATAGTAAGAAATCCTCTGAGAACTGGCAAGATGGCTTAGTGGGTAAAGGTTCTTGCCACCAAGACTGACACTCAGAAATTGATCCCCAGGACCCACAGGGTAGAAGAAAGCCAACTCCTGCAAGTTGTCTAATGACCTCCACACGAGTATACATGTGGGTGGGTGGACACCATGCCCATTCCCACACACACACACACACACACACACACAAATATATGATTTAAAAATAACAGAAAGAAGAAATTCTTCCCTGACTGTCAAGCTACTTTCTCAACTCTCCACCACAAATGGGTCTCTGGAGACCATAAGGGGAAGCACGGTCAGTGCTAAATTGCAGGCAAAGATGGAAACCTCCAGTGACGCTTCCTTTCTTCAGCCAACTCATATGCCTCAGCCCACACCTGCTGTTCCAGAGTGGAGCACAGGTTTTCTGGAGGGCAGGTAAGACAGATGTGAGATTCCCATTAGCCCACAACCCTCTTACTATTCTGCATCAAATTCTAGCTTGGTTTTGGGATTTGGGATTTTTGGTTGGTTTTGAATATTTTCATTTTTTTTTAGAGACAGAGTTTTACTGACCTAGAGCTTGGAATCCTGACTCAACCGCCCAAGAACTAGGATCACAGGTGTGTACACCACGCTGGTTTCCTGTGTCTGTTTTGTTTGTGCAGTTATAAACTTACTAGGATGTTACTAATTGGAATCTCATCAATGCAGGGCTTGTCTCCCTCTCAGTCTCAGGAGGAGCTCTACAGAGGCCAGGAGTGTGAGCCAAGACAGCTGCCACTTCTGCTGCCCCAGGCCCATCAGGACTCCAAGAACCTCTACTCAAGTCAGGATCAGCAGCAGCACCTGTTCTCTCAGGCGCTCACTCTAACGGACACTTCTCACAAACCCTTCCTGTCTCTACAAACAACCAACAGAAGAAAGCCCGCTTAAATCACTGCCCTCTTTGTATCACCCTTAGCTCCCAGGCAGCTAGAAGAGGTAGTGTCTAAGGGGAGAGCAGGGGTGTCAGACAGCAGTAAGCCAAATCCCTCCTGCCCAGACAGCACATGCACAGAAGCTGTGCTCAGAAGCTGCCCAGCTAACAAGACCAAGGTGAGAAGTTCTCATGGTAAGATCTGAGGGGCAATGGCTCTTGAAGCCAGAGGACAGCATTTCAGACAAACTCTCTTTCTTAAAATATATGCTGGTGTCAGCTGAAGACAGAGTCCAACCAGACAATAAACAGGTACAAACTCCTTTCAATACATTAGCCACACTTCTGCTTCCAGAGCCCCACATTCTACAAGGACTACTGCAGGTGACAACAGGAGATTTGAGACCTTGGGAGCTTGAGAGTTGAGAATGAGAAGACAAGTGGACCCAGGGCACTGTACAGGTAAAGGATCACATTACAGAATCCCAAAGGCTGACTGTAGTTTGCCTGTGATTAAGCTTGAGCCTGGTATAAGGTCATAAATATTGTGACCATGCAATACAGGCCAGGCTGCTTAAGTGTGGCAAATAAATGGGGATATCAAGAGCTCACCTTGACAGCCATCTTCCAGCTGACTTGACCCCACAAGAGTGCTCCAGGCCAGCGAGGGGAAGCCTAACAGATCTCCTGACAGAACTCTCAGGTCCTGGAGTGACCTGCAGCTGAATCACTTCTTCCCCTTCCTGGGGCTTTGCAATGGAAGCAAGGGAATAAGGTCTTCAAGATGCCTTTCCTATCTTTGTTTTTCACTTAACTTAATGAAGCAGAGTCAGGGGCACAGTGAAGTTTAGTCCTACGGCCATTAGTCCTACGGCCACTACTTTTGTTAGCCTCCTGCTGTGACCCCGAACCTGTAAGAGAGAGAGTAGCACCCTCATCCAGGGCTGCTAGAAGGAGGATGCAGAAGGAAAAAGGGTCCTAGAAACACTCAACAACCCAAGTGGGCCAGGGCAAGCCCCGCCCTCGAAGCCCCAGGAAGCAAGTGGAGCCTCAACCCACCACCCATTCCCCTGTGCCCAAACAGACACCTTTCACCTCAGCTTCCCAGGACCTCATCCTCCGATGCCCCCTATTTGAAAGAGGAAGCTTTTCGCTAGTTTCCTGAAACAAGGGCTGCTTTCCTAGAAAACTCATGATGTTCTGTCAACAGCCCCAACTTTGAATTCTCTGAAGAGATGTCTTGAGGCCACTGACTGAACTATCACTATCCAATAAATCCTCCCCTACTAAAACCTATCACGATTCCTTCAAGAACAACAACAACAAAAAGGTGACTCTTCTTTGAGAAGCCCACAACCGTGCTCTGGGGTGTGTTTTAATCCTCATCTTTAAGTCTGTATTAAAATACTTTAACAAATCCTGACTCTACTTCATTAAGTTTGAAAAAAAAATAAAGATAAGAAAAATCCTATAACATGAGGCATCTTGAAGACCTCATTCCCTTGCTTCCATTTCAAAGCCTCTCAGGAAGGGGAAGAAGTGATTCAGCTGGGGGCAGGGCGGGGCAGGGGGGGGTGTAGGGTGGAGGGTGAGGAGAGAACAGGGCAGCTGATGACAAAACCAGAGTTGAGTTCCTTTTAAAAATCAGGCTGTAATTGTTAGAGGTTTGCAAATTGGCATTATTCATGGCCACAGTCTGAGCAGCTCAGAGAGCAACATGGTTACTAGGAGAGCATGCAAGGTGAGGGAGGCCTCGTACAGCCTCCTCAAGCTTGGGATGCTTCTGACAGAGCTGCCTGAAAGGGACACACACAGATCTACGAAAGGGCTGGCTCAGGGCTTAAGTTACATATTTTTAGAGGGTGACTGCCCAACAGAAGGATTTAAGCTAGTCAATGATTCAGGATCACAGCTCCAAGTGATCTACCTTGAGCCTGCCTAGAGTCACAAAGGCTACAACACAAACCTTCCCAAAGGAGAGGTCTGTTTATGAATGGCAGTAAAAGACTCGTGACCAGACCACCTGGGGTTTCACATAGACTCTCTGCCCAAAGTCCAGAAAGGTTTGGCTGGAGAACTCAATACCCAAACCAGACAATGATTACAGCCAGTACCTCTCCACACTCCGAGTAAACTCCAGAGTGGACACCAAATGTGACCATTGTTTAGCTCAGGTGCAGCATCAGGCGGATGGGGTCTATGGACTGGTGAACACAGGCCAGCAGCCTGTGGCGAGGACCTGGTGCTAGGACTAGAGGGGTTCTCACCATGTGACTGCCCTGTTACCTCACCTAGACATGGGGTGCACCAGCCACCACCAAAAGGGACAACTTGAATTCATGCCGGTAACTCCAGATCAGGGCACTGGAGAGAAAATGTTTTCTAAACAGGCCTTGGAAGGGTAGCTGATTCCAGGGCTTGGGCAGGAAATACACAAGGAGCATCTTGTGCCAAAAAGTAAGGAAATGCTCAAAAAACAAAATCAGAAAACTTCACAATGACAGGGAGGTCAAAGGGAGCTGAACGAGCAGCCTACGGTCAAAGACGAAACCATGTGAGGAAGAACCATCGATTACACACTAAAGTGTGAAATCAGGTGAGCCAAGATCAACAGATGTATAACTGAATAGAGAGAGAGAATAAGTAGATCTCTTGCATCAAGGGCCTTAATAATTCATGTAGCCACTTCACCCTCCAAGAGAAGGTCCTGACCAGTCAGTCTTCAGTGTGGGCTACACATGACATTCTTCCAAAGAGAACAAATGTGGTCAGGCTGCCAGTGACAGTGGTAGATCACACTGATTATGTAGGCCTTCATACAATGGGATGCAAATGGTACTTTTTAATCTCCCCACTAACCCATACTACTCCTAACCCTAGTCTACTCAATAAGAAAAGTGTCTGGCATCACACAAAGTATCTGGCTGGTGACCTCAAGACCATCGAGTACAGTCTGTAAAGCTACCTACCTAGAGTAGTCTGAGGAGATGTGACAGCAACAGAGACAGGACAATCAGGTGTCATCCACAGAAATGTGGGTGAAGCACAGACTTTCATGCATCAACACTAATGTAACATGCTACCAACAGGGGGACAGAGTCTGGGCTTGTGAAGAAACTGCATTACTCTCAGAAAATCTCCACGACTCTTCTGAAAAGTTCACTAAAGGAAAAAAAAAGGTGGGGTGGGGCAGGGGCTCACACTGAGACAAGATGAGATCTTGAAGATGAGTTAACTAACCTGAGAGGAGCAAGGAGAAGAGGGGCTGCATGTGGGAGAGCACACCCAACACAGCAGCTAAGACTAAAGCAGGGAGTTTAAAGGCCACAGCAGTAAGACGCTGATGGGGGGAGGGGCTGCCCTCACTGCTGCTTTTTGTTTTCTTTTGGTGAGAATAGAACCAGAGTCTTGAAGTTGCAAGGCAAGCGCCTTTGTACTGAACTCTAACTCCAGAACGGCTGCTGCTTAAGACCAAAGTCACCCTGTGCAAAACTAGCACCCACCGACCACAGAGCTGAACTCACTTCACTAAGTGCTGCCTGGGTGGATACTGTCTCATCACACACAACTGCGGAAAGTACAAAAGATTCTGTCCTGCTATCAGATTTACTCACTCTGCAGAAGCAGATGCGGTGGGGGCACTCTGTAGCCAGCCAGAGACATGTCCACCTTCTCCTACTAAAGCCTTCACAGGAAATTGAGATTTGGAGAGCTCTGCCCTCTAGAAATTTGTTTGTAGCCAGCCTGACCTGCATTATCTGTCTGGTATCAACTACTCTACTTACCTGTATGCTCCGCTGTCCATGGGTGAGCAGCTCAAGAGAAGGCTCGGGCTGGCAATGAGCTGGGGCGAGGTCAATCCCAGCTTTAACTAGGGGAGTGTTAAGGAGCCGGCAGGCAGGAACTTTAGGGCAGGGTTCCATGTCCCTGCTTTTCCTTTAGCAGCTGCAATGAGGGGCCTACAACATGACATTATCTGTGGCCTGAGGTGCTCATCTATCTGAGATAGAACAAGCCAGCATTGAGAAGCAAGCTCATGTAGAGAGAAAGAAAGGAGCCAGTATCTCCTCAGGCTAATGATAAGCTTTACCAAGAAAGTGACTTGTGCCAGGCAGTGGTGGCACACGCCTTTAATCCTAGCACTTGGGAGGCAGAGGCAGGTAGATTTCTGAGTTCAAGGACAGCCTGGTCTACAGAGTGAGTTCCAGGACAGCCAGGGCTACACAGAGAAACCCTGTCTTGAAAAAAACCAAAAAAAAAAAAAGTGACTTGTAAGACAAGTCTGGAAAAAGGAGGAAGTCACTTCCAGGTGAGGTAGACACAAATATTCCAGACAAAAGGAACAGTACACACTTAGCCTAGAGAGGAGAGGCTATATTGCATAATGGAATGAGCACAGGCTCCTGTCCTGTCACACTGCAGGGTTCCTCACTGTGACATGGGCCTTCCTCCAGTGGTGTAGGGATGAAATGAGTAAGCTCAGAGCTCAGAAGAATGCTTGGTACAAGTCAGCAAAGCTCAGTAAGTGGAGCTTTATCCAGATGTGGTGGTACCAGCCTTTAATCCCAGCACTTGGGAGGCAGAGACAGGTAGATCTCTGAGTTCGAGGTCAGCCTGGTCTACAGAGAGAGTTCCAAGGTAACCAGGGCTACACAGAGAAACCCTGTCTCAAAAACAAAAAAACAAAAATAAATTGAACTTTAACTGGTATCACTACCCCTGTGTATAGGAGATGTGGTTGTTTGAAAACCAATCCTTTATATGTCATGCTCGTAATACACAGAACGTCTTAAAAGATTATTCCAAGGTTCTTTGTTGTGTTTGAGAGAGCCTCACTCAGCCTATATTTTATATCTGGAGACAGGATCTCACTAAGTTATTCCGGCTAGTCTCAAACATGCTATGCAATAAAGGCAGGCCTTGAACTCAAGTTCCTCTTGCCTCAGTCTCCCAAATTGATAGGATTCCACGAGGCTCTGCCAAGGTCTTGAAAGCATTATAACCTAAATTTTAGGACATCTTGTTCTATAAAATCTGCTGAAACAAACGTGGCCATGTAGACCAGTAACACTGTGCTCATCTCCCAGGAAAATTCAATTTAAAAAAGGTACAATAGTGGGAATGGTAGTGCATGCCTTAAGTACCAACCTTGGAGGCAGAGGTAGGTGGTACCTATAAGTTCAAGGCCAGTCTGGTCTACATAGTGAGTTCCAGGACAGCCAGAGCTAAGTAGAAAACAACATCCTCAAACTGGAGGCTTAGAGACAGTCACAGAGTGCTGGAGAGATGGCTCAGCGGTTAAGAGCACTGACTGCTTTTCCGAAGGTCCTGAGTTCAAGTCCCAGCAACCACATGGTGGCTCACAACCATCAGTAATGAGATCTGATGCCCTCTTCTGGGGAGTCTGAAGACAGCTAGTGTACTTACATATAAGTAAATCTTAAAAAAAAAGAAAGAAAAAAGAAAACCTGCCTCAAGAAAGAAAGAAAGAAAAAAGAAAACAACCTACCTCAAAAATAAACAACATGATTCCCAATATGGACAATCATAGTGACTGCCTAGCAGTTTCTTATAGTTTGCCTCCCAGCCTCCCATGGTCTCACTATGGCCCAGGCTGGTTTTGAACTCCCTGAGATAGTCCTGTCTCTACCCCCCCTCAAGTGCTAGGATTAAAACCATGAGCTGCTATGCCCAGCACTCCTTCTGTAAGAAAAATAACTACAGCTGGGCAGGGGTGGCGCATGCCTTTAATCCCAACAGTTGGGAGGCAGAGGCAGGCCGATTTCTGAGTTCAAAGCCAGCCTGGTCTACAGAGTGAGTTCCAGAATATCCAGGGCTACACAGAGGCTACCCTGCCTGTCTCAAAAAACCAAAACCCAAAAACAAACAAAACAAAACAAAAAAAACCTACAACCTGTATCAATTCTGCTCAGTAACTATGAAGTGAGGAAACAGGGGACATCATCCAAACAGTGGCCAGCATAGCAGATTTTGACACTAAAACTGATTAGAATTGTGGAGATGAATTATAATAAACCTCACAACCCCAGCTGCCCACAGGGGGGAATGGTGAGATCTATCCCTAACCATGGCACTGGACTGGCTCCTTTACCTTCTGTTTCTAGCTCTGCAAGAGATCTAGTTTTCCTATTTTATGGAAAAAACTGGTTCAATGAGCCCAAGTCAACCCAAATGGTAAACAAGGGACTGAGGATGGGAATTCAAGTCTGAGTCTAAGCCTCTAATGCCTTCTACCTACACTGTCCTCCTGATAGCTGAGAAATGGTTACAAAAAGAGTCAGAGTCTCCCGTAATCCAGGCTGACCTCCAACTTTCTACGTAGCCAAGGATGACTCTGAACTCAGAGGCCGGAAGATCAGGCCTCTATCTCCAAGGTGCTGGAACCACAGATGTGTCTACATACCTGGTTTATACAGTGTAGAGATGAGACTCATGCATATCAAGCAAGCACTTACCAACTGAGCTATATCCTCAGCCCATTAAAAAGGTTCTTCCTCAGCAAGTGAAAGTGCTTGCCACCAAGTCTGAAGACCTGAGTTCTATCCCAGGCCCTACCTGGTAGAAGTAGAGAACTGACTCTCACAAATTGTCTTCTCTTCTACATGTGCACAGTGGTATGTGTGTGCACACACACACACACAGAAAATAAATGAATACATGTAGGTTCTTTTTAAGGAATGCTTGCTTAGTGGAGCTCTATTTGAATGTGTGAGTTTGAAGCTGAGCATGGTGATGGACATCTTTAATCCTAGTGCCTGGGAGGCAAAGTCAAGTCCCTCTATGGGTTCCAGAGCAGCCTGGTCCACAAAGGCAGTTCCAGGCCAGCCAGGGCTACACAGTAAGACCCTGTCTCAAAATCAGCAGGGTATCAAAGGGAAATCCAAAGGCACAGCCTTTCAACCCTGCCCCGGAGGACCTCTCCGTCTGTCACTTTTACTTTCGTTTTCTAGCTATCATGAGTTAAGTTTTGGAGAAATTAATGGCACACAGACATTAGCAAACTCTTAGGCCCTGAAGAGTACAGGCTTGGGATTCTTGACTGTCGTGGAGTCCACTGCAAAGAAAGAGGGTAGAATGTTGGGAACGAGAAGGAAGGCTAGAAGTCTGTACTCATGTCCCTGTTCACTCTTCCTGCAGGCTCCTTCACTTAACAAGCACGGCAGACTAGGAGGGGAGCCTGCTTTCAGAAAAGATAAGGCTCCAAACACTGGGTCTGACCACTTCTAATTGTATGGCCTTAGGGGAGAATCATCTCTAAGGTAGGCGTACAAATACCACAATCCCCAGGACACCTGTGAGGAATATGCACTGCAAGAGCTCTGGGACTTTAGATCTTTTAAATACTAACTCTTGCACTCTTCCTGGAGTCAACAGGCAGAAAGGCCGGCGAGGTGTGAGAAGCAATCGGGGAGGTGAAGAGCCTCAGAGAGGAGGGACTTCCTCTTATGTGTGCCCTCCCTAGCCCGGCAGATCGGTGACAGCCTTCTGTTGGGTCTCTACAATTTCTGAAAGCCAAAAGTGGCTGCAGAATCATACAGCATTCTAGTGCCTCCTGTCTCGCAGAGAGTTTCTCCGCAAAAGGGTGTTAGAGTCAGAGCTGGGAAGAGGATGCCCAGACAAATGCCAGAAACGCCCATTAGAAGGCTCACTCGCTTCAGCCAGGACCCCAGGATCACAATCCACTCCTTGGAAGGTAAGTCTAGCAGAAACCAATCCCTGTAAGCAGGCAGGGTTCACTGGCCCTCTCCCTCAGAGGCACATGTTGAACAGACCAGAGAAACTAGGCTAGCTGAGGGAGTTTCCGAGCCGAGAGAGAGAGAGAGAGAGAGAGAGAGAGAGAGAGAGAGAATGAATGTTTGTGTCTCATCTACCTGTTGACACTAATAAGGAAAGAGTTTGTTGTTATCCAATAAGAAGTGAAATAAATGCATCACAGAATTAGCAACTGTCCAGAAGTAGGTCGGAAAGATCTCAAAGCAAAATGCTTAGCTTTTGTGTAGTAAGAAGCATCTTAAGTTGATCAGAGATGCCCAAGGACTGAATGGCTTTCCTGCTCTTCCTCCACTGCAAGAGTCAGTGGTGGCCTCGGGATCAGGCTACTGCTCAGGAAGGCAGTCTCTGACCTGTACTTTGGCCACATAACAAGAAAACCTTCCAGCTTGGTCAGAGATACCAGCCATTTCACACAGTTAAGTCCCAAGGAAAACCTGTCAATACAGTAGGGGAACCGGCACTTTCTGGCACATATAAGAAATTCCTTTACCGACAAAAACTATATACCTGCCACTGTGATGTGAACTAACTGCTCTGTAGTAAAGTCCAAGTGAAGAGGGGAGTGGAGACTCTGGTGAGGAATGAACCTGTTGCTCAAGTGTATAGTGCTGTGTGATTCAGGGTGGTTAAGAGATGGTCCCTCAATTTCACACTACTCATATTTGGTCTATTCTCCTCCCTATAGATAAGCAGACAGCAGTCCCTCTAAGGAAACCACTCACATGCTCTGGAAGGACAGGGCTGAGCCTGAAGCAGGGGGAAGGAGGAGGGGAGACCGAAGATAATGAATGGGCAGATCCTCCCGGATCTGTGATCTGTCGCTAGGATTGAGCAAAACTCAGCTAAATTCTTTAGAGGCAGGAAGATGGGACACACACTGAGAGAACTTAAGACAGGGCTGGGGGCAGAACGTGCCGCACAAGGAGAAGGCTGCCGATTCCTTCTAAGTGACCCAGAATTCAAACTCTGCTGAGGTCCTGGTCGGCTCGAGAGGAAGTAAGGAACTGTAAGAGCGCAAACACACTTTTGTGCGTGTAGAGCATTCTCATTCCGACACCCCCATCCATCCCCGCACACCCTAAAGGAAGTCGAGATTAAAAATTCTTTCAGGGCTGCAGGAGACAACTGGTTCTTTTGGTTTGGGATTTGGAGGTGGGGGGAAGGACACAGGAAAGGAAAACCAGGAGAGACAGCACTCCCCGTCACCCCTAAAAGAGAAGGGAGACAGGTTCCTTCACACCTGGTTAAAGACTCTTTGATTCTGAAAGCTGAGGGGGTGGGGAGCGGAACTTAGGAGTCCCTCTCTCCTACAAGTGGACTGGACAGGTCAGAGGAGAGCTTCAAAAGACTCCCAAAGGCTCCCGAAAGACAGGTTAGGGAAGGAAAGAGGAGTTCCCCCTTTGGCCCGACGCCTTGGTGAGCCCCTGAGAGGGGGCTACGGGTCGGGGGAGGGGTCAGTGTCCCCCTAAGCTAAGGTTGGGCAGGAGGAAAGAGTACCCCAGGGAGGCTTCCACACAACTGAGACACTGGTCCTGGGACAGGCACACTCACCGCGGCTCCGGGACAGCAGCGTTACTTGGGCCGGGGTTCCCACAGACTCCGCTCCTCTCCCCCCCACCCCCCGGCGGTGTCCCAGGCTCCGGCCTCCACTTCCGCCTTTCAGCCGCTCCGGATCCGGATCTTCAGCTCTGCCCCGCCTCTCTATATTCCCAGGTGACTGACAGAAAAGACAGACCAATGGGAGACACTCCGGTTCTACCTACAATCAACGCGGGAAAGGAGGGCGGGTGCGCGCGAGGGATGGCGGGACTTGTAGTTATCAGCACAGGGAGGAGCCGGGGGCTGCCTGGCACTTGGGTTTTGGGTGGAACCGGCTGCCGGTGGGGCGGAGCCGGTCCGGGCTTGCTTATCGCGTCACTCCCAGTTCCAGGTGCCGCGAGGGAAGGCGTGTGGCTGAGCTTTCCAAGAGAGCAGACCGAGGGCTGTTCTTGCAGAATTGAGAAAGGAAAAATATGTCTATGCAAGCCGCGTAGACTAGTCGTGTGCCCTCGGCTACTTAGAGAAGCCAAGCCCGTCCAAGAGGCTGATTGTTGAGGACATTCTATTATAGGAAAGGCGATGGAGCCAGGTGTGAAGGCTCTCTCCGAAGGCAGAGGCTGGCAGATCTCTGTGAGTAACAGTTAGGGTTAGGTAGTAAGACCCTGGCTTTAAAAAAAAGGGGGGGGGGCGGTGATGAAAGCTCTGTAGAATGGGCTCTCTGGGGGCTAGCGAAATGGCTCGACAGGTAAAATTGCTTGTGGCCAAGCCTGACTGCCATCCCCAGGATTCATACAGAGTAATACAGACTCCCCGCAAGATGTCTTTTGACATCCACCTGTGTGCTATGGCATTTAAGAACTCTTCCACCCTCCCCCTAAATAACGTGAAGAAATGTAATTTTTTTTTTTTTTTTTTTTGGTTTGGTTTGGTTTGGTTTGGTTTTTTTCAAGACAGGGTTTCTCTGTATAGCCCTGTCTGTCCTGAAACTCACTCTGTAGACCAGGCTGACCTTGAACTCAGAAATCCACCTGCCTCTGCCTTCCAAGTGCTGGGATTAAAGGTGTGTGCCTCCACTGCCTGGCTAAGAAATGTAATTTTTAAAAAGGAGGAGTTGCCTGGAGGATACTAAATGGCTGAAAAGCAGACCCGCTGCTGCCACTGGCTTGCTCTCGCTCTCTCTTCCCTTCTTCCACATAGGCTCTCACTATGTAGTCCTGATTGGCTTGGAACCTGCTTTGTAGATGGGTTGTATTTAAATTCACAGAGATCGTCCTGCCTCTACTTCTGGAGTGCTGGAATTAAATGTGCGTGCAACCACTACGATGGACTAAGCTTTCTTTCTTAGACTCTGTTCCCAAATATACCAGCCCCACCCCCACCCCCAATCAGAATTAGCTCTCCTTCAAAGACTGCCTATGTGCTCTCTACCCATCACTATAGATGAAAACCACTCCCCCTTCTACCACAGGTCAGTTCTATTTTTGTTTCTTCTAATTCCTTCTGTATAGGACCACTTCTGCTTAACCCCAACCTCCAACACTGGCCTCTTTCTGCATCTCTCTCCCAGGGATACTACTCAAAACCCTTAAAAAATCAAAGCCCACCCCAGAGACCATATGGTGCCTAAGGCATGGGACAGCATCAATCATACTCTGAAAGTTTGAGCTGAAGAATAGACCTGTCTGGGACAACCTCCACAAAGCTGTGCCCACATCTAATTTCATCTCATCACCAAGGTGCCAGTTTCCTACAACATATGTACCATAGGACATGCACAGACCTTCACAGAAATGTAAACTGAGAGAAGACAGAGCTTGGGAGAGTGGATTCTTCGCAGGTTCTGAACTATGACAAGCTCTTCTCTCCACTGACCTGCCCACTATAACATACTATACCTAGCTTAATATCAAATACCTATCCTGGAAAGAAGAGTTCCTTATTCAAGAGGGCAAGAAAATTCCAGGTATTCCTCTCTAAGGCTAGAGAGATGAGCCTGATCACAGACTGTCTCTCCCACATATTGTGTATTTGTGGTTGTAACTGGGTGGTGGGGAGGAAGAAGTGTAACAGGCCCTTAGCGACTCATTAAGGTTTTTCCCTTATCCGAGGAGTCCCTAGTGGTGCGAATATGATGCCAAGTGGATTAGCTGGCGCCTTTGCCCTTCCTAGAGACAGCAACAGGGCCCTGGGGTACGGTGGGGTGTGTCTGCTTGCGTTAGCTCTTTCAAAACCCTGGGGCACATAGACTAACCCCCAGAAACAGCCAGAGTCAAGATCTACAAAAATATATAGATTTATTTTCTATCCAAAAGTGAGCCTGGAGCGTTGAGTGAGAAAGAAGGGCTGAAAACCAGCGAGGACTTGGGAGTTGCCCACACCCTCATTGAGGTCGAGACCATGTTGGGAGGGAGGGGGGGCAGATTTGGCTGATGTTTAGAAGTGGGAGCTGCAGAAGGGTAATGCTAAAATGCTTTGAGCTGCTGGCAACAGAAGGGACCACCTTGCCTGTCAGCCTGTAGAGAGACAGAAACAGATGTTGACAGGCCCAAGTCAAGAATATAAACGGACATTATTAGAACCCCCTTGGAGCCCACTCTAAGACAGGGATTGAAAAAAACACAAGGACCAAACAAATAAGGCCAGCCACTTGGACATCAAAAATTGATCAACAAGCAGGAGACTGAAGAAATGGGGACTATTTCTTCAGCCACCCAAGACTAGGGATTACTGATTTTTGCCAGATGAATGTTGGCTCTTGGTAGCCAGACATCATTGTCTTTCTTTGTTTTTCTTGAGAAGTTAGAGTATTGAATATTTGGTGGTTCTATCTGGAGTTTGATGTTGGTAACTCATTCATAGTTTGAAGAAGAAAAAAAAAACAAGTGTTCTGAGAGCCACAGACACATCTGGTGCCATCAGTTTGTTTTCTGTGTGTGCCATGGGGTGAACTCCTCCAGTTTGGCTTCTAGCAGGAGTCCTAGAATTTCTCATTGTCCTGGGTTTCTCAGATGACAGCTAGAATCTCAAACTCACTCCTCTCCAGGTGACATTGTTCTCAGGGTCCTCTGCAAAGGACCCGGAATCTAGGACAGAAGAGTGCCATAATACTATAATGCCATCTAACCCTCTCCCTCTAGACCCTGCCTGATCTAACCTCAGCCTTCATTTACTAGGTTAGATGCACACTCTTGACCATTCTTCTGTTCCCAGTCTATACCTACCTCCATGTCTTGGGGAGAAAGTAAGACATCGCCTCTGCGTAGCCCAGCAGGGCGCCATGGTCCATTTCATGCCTGCTGGCTTCCACGGCTTCAGGTGACGCCCCTCCCAGAAGAGGAGGATGGGGGATGGTTTAGAAAATGGAACGGGGTTAGATGTGGCCACTCGTTGTTAAAAAGTCCAGAGAATCCAGAGCCAACCAGACCAGCTGGCAGCTGCTGACCCCAAGGCAAGAGGCCAAGGAGCCCAGCTCCTCCCTGGATGGCAGGTGGTAAACCCTACCCCAGACAGGCCTGGGCCCAGGGCCAGGGTCAGTGGAATGTGTCTGACCCAGACTGGAAGCTGTGCTTCAGGAG
>BTHU01000010.1:19731462-19993962 GCA_036184795.1 Tokudaia tokunoshimensis | reverse complement strand
AGACGCCTCTCCAAGCCGACAGATTCAATCTGGCTTCTCTCTCTGCCTCTCAACCGACTTGCTCTACTTGGGCTCTAGCAATCTGTTATAACTTTCTGGCTCCGTCTCAGTCTCTGGCTCATTATGTCTTCACCAGTGTCTTGCTTGTTCTCTCTTCAACCTGCCTCTGTAAAAGTTTCCTGGTAAAACTGGCTGCCTCTCTCTGTCTCTCTCTGCACTGCCGCAGCCCCCAAGTAGCTTTCCTTTCTTGTCTCTTCTAAGAGTTGGGTGGATCCTATTCTGTCAAATCTTTCTCTGATTCATCACTTTGTCTGCCACTCAATTAGACATCACTTTCAAACATGTGTGCTTCCTTTTATAAACTAACTTTACCTTCACTGTTTGGGATTAAAGGTGTGTTCTAAGGGCTGAGGCACACCCTAACTAGAAACAGGGTTTTTTTTATCCCCAGTAAATAACACAATCTCGAGGTTCACAGCGTGATCAAATATTCTTCAACTTTATACAGTTGGGAACAATAAAGCCAACCTGTTCAAATAAAATGGAAGGCAAGGACTGGCATTAGAGGTTGCACTTTGACCTCCATATGTGTGTCATGGCTCGTGATTGTTCATGCATGGGTGCGCGCGCGTGCGCGCGCGCACACACACACACACACACACACACACACACACTACATTTTAAAAGACAAAATCAAGAACTCTTCCCCTGCCCCGAAGGCCATGAAGTTGCTTTCTACTATGTTCTAAACATTGTACATACCTAGAATTAATTTTCATGCATGATGAGAGACAAGGATGGAGTCTCTCCTCTCTCTCTCTCTCTCTCTCTCTCTCTCTCTCTCTCTCTCTCTCTCTCTCTCCCCTCTGTTTCTTTCCCCACTACTTGGCATCATTGGTGTCTATACTGTACATTCCTTAGGCCCAGACAAAAATCACCCATACACACACATGCTGAAGAGGTGACTCAATGGTTAAGAGCACTTACTACTCATGCTGGCTAGGTGTTTGTTTGTTTTTTGTCAACTTGACACAAGCTAGAGTCATTTGGGAAGAGAGAACCTCAAACCCTACCAGACTTGCTGTGGACAGGCCTGTGACATATTTTCTCTATTGATGATGGATATAAGAGGATCCAGTCCCTTAAGGGCTGGGCCACCACTGGGAAGGTGGTCCTGGGTGCTATAAGAAAGTAGGTTGAGCTGAGCAGTGGTGGCGCACGCCGTGAGTCCCAGCGCTCAGACAGCAGAGGCAGGTGGATCTCTGAGTTTGAAGCCAGCCTGGTCTACAGAGTGAGTTCTAGGACAGTGGGGCTACAGAGAGAAACCCTGACTCAAAAAAAAAAAAAAACCAACCAAAGAAAAGAAAAGCAGGCTGAGTAAGCCATGAAGAACAAAACAATAAGAAGCATTCTTCCCATCACTTCAGTTTTAGCTCCCACCTCCAGGCTCCTGCCTTGAGTTTCCGCCCTGACTTCCCTTCATGATGGACTATAAGCTGCCCTTTCCCCTCCAAGTTGCTTTTGGTCATGGTGTTTATCCCAGCAATAGGAACCCTAATTAAGACACTCCCAGGTTTGGTACCCAGAACCCAAATCATGTACCTCAGAACCACCTATAATTCCAGGCCTAGGGGGCCCAACATCCTCTGGTCTCCATGGGCATCTGCACACATATGACACAGGCTCACACATACATATGCATAAATTTTTTAAATGAATAAAATCTTTAGAAAATAAACACACATAAATGTATAAAGAATGCATGCCACAGGACTTCCGGGTCGTGATTTATCTATCTTCTGTCATTCCAGGTCCCCAGTGAAGTGTACAGGAGCCAAGCTTGTCCCTTTCCCTGCTTTCCACGCCCCTCTTTGATCTCATTAAAGAACTTCATTCTATTTACAGACACCAACCTGACTTCTCTCTGAAAGGCCTTGCCACTCATTAGGACTTCTGCCCTTCTCCTAATCTCTTCCAACTCCAAGATACTCTCTTCCCTTGTTTTTCAAATCTGCTGTCAATTTTTTACTCTTCAGTCCCTGCCAAAACTTCCGAGCTGGAATTCTGCTTCTGTGCACTCAGTGAGGAGTCCAGCCTCTCCCTGCTGTTTTCAATATCTGCAGTCCCTGAGAGTCTGTTGCTATTGCCCGCCGTCTCTGCATGTCCTTGCCGGACCATCTGGTGTCCGCTGGATTCGGTAATCTTGGATCATATACTAGGTCGTATTTGGAAAAAAAATTCATTTGTCAAACATAATTTGAGGCTTAGATCGATGCTAATTTCCTCCAGGGAGGATCTCTCACTGGTGCCCTGCGGTGCTTTGGAGGAAAGATGGGAAGAATCCAGGCTTGGAACACTTGGAATTTCAGGTCAAAGCTTACAAAGTTTTAGGGCCTGTGAGATGACTCAGAAGGTTAAAAGTGTTTGCCTCACAACCCTGATTACTGGAGTCCGATCCCCAGAACCCATGGTGAAAGGAGAGAACCGACCTCAAAATGGTGCCTTCGTATCATGACACACACACACACACACACACACGCACATACACACATGCACACATGCACACATCCACATGCACATGCACGCCATGGCATGTGCACACCCACATACATAGATACATAGACACACACTTCACATACACAGTAATAATAATACTTTTATCATTATAAATTTTATTTAATTTATTAACCATATTAAAAGAATTATTTATTATTGCTATTATTATTATTAGTGAAATGAGAAAACTTTAAGTGTCCCAGGAAACCTGCATGACAGGGGGTTGAATGGAAGTCCACAATAGCCTGGGATGTTTGTAGTATTCAGAGTCCCTGCCCTGGAAGCGTTAGATTCCTAGCTCTTAGCCGCCCCTGCATCATCTGAAGTCTCTCTCTCCTTCAGTGCTGCAGGCTGAAGCTGGGGCCTGGCACGTGCTCATCAAACATGTCGCCATTGTAGCTGTGTCTTCTGCATTGGTGGGAACTCAAGAGCAAATACTTCTGCCAGGCTGGGCTCATTTTCTGCAGCAGACCATGGCTGCCTGGTAACCCCACCCCACCCTGCTGTCCCTCATTCTTGGTTGCTTGAAATCTTTAAATAATAATATAAGCTGTCAATCTTTTCCTTCGTGGTCTCTGTTTTAGCGAATTTATATTTTAGAAAAATTTAGGGTTTACAGAGAAGTTTCAAAGACAACACAGAAAGTTCCTAAATAGCCTTCGCTATTTCTTCTACTGTTCACATCTTACACAAACCAGGATGTGTTGTCAAAGCCAAGAAATTAACCTTGGTACGTTACCACTAACTAGACTACAGATTTTATGTTATTATTTTGCAAGTCTTTTCACTAATAATTTTTCTGTGTCCTTGGGATCTAATCCAAGGTACCACATGGCATCTGGCTGGGTTAATGTTCTTAAGGAGATTTTTTAAATACACAGTCATCTCTCAGTATCCAGGACGTGTTGATTGTAATACACCTCCCCCAGATTAAAAAACACGAATGCTCAAGTCCCTTCTATGCAGTGGCATAGTATTTGCCTTAACTTGTGCACATTTCATACATGGATGGCTTCAGATACCTAATACAAAGAAAACACTGTGTCAATCAATAGCTGTTCTCCTGTAAGCTTAGAGAATACTGACAAGTTCTCTAGAGACACAGCCATCATCAGTCTGAAGAGACAGGGCGGGTGGCGTTGGTTCTTATCAATTTGGGAGGCTGAGGCAGAAGGCTTGCAATTTCAAGGCCTATTTGGGTACAGAGTGGGTTCAAGGCCAGTCTGGGTGGCTTACGATGAGGCAAAGTTCAAAAGCAGATAAAATGAGGGTCAGAGGTATAACTGAGTGATAGAAGCCCTTACCTCACATGTTCAGGACCTAAGTTTGATCCCTGGCAAAACACACACACACACACACACACACACACACACACACACACACACAAAGGTGTAGTGAACAATGCCTGACTCCGAGTGCCCGAGAGAAGCTGGGGGTCTGGTCTATGAAATGCTGGGGCCTACAGCAGGGTCTGCCATGTCTCTCTGTCCACATGCAGACAATGTACTACTTAGCATGTAGCAAATTCAAATTTTGCTTTTCTAAAGATTTCTGGACTTTAAATTTTTTAAATTGGGGCTAGAGACAAGGCTCAGTATGCTTCTCTGGCAAAAGATCTAGGTTCAGTTCCCAGCACCCACATGGCAGCTCACAACCTACTAGGGCTCCAATTCTAGGGGATCCAACACCGCTTTCTGGCCTCCTTGGGCATCAGGTATGTACGTGGTACATAGGTAAACACTCTTACATACAAAATAATAAATAAATAAATTTCTTTAAAATTTTTAATTATTGGTGTGTGTGTGTGTGTGTGTGTGTGTGTGTGTGTGTGTGTGTGTTTGCTGATGATCAAACTTAGGTAAATTCTCTGTCACTGAATTATACCTCTAATGGTCATGCCATAGTTCGCGTGTCAGAGGACAGCTCTGTGGGGTCAGTTCTCTCCCTCACCTCTATGTGACTTCTGAGGATCAGGCTTAAATTCTCAGGCTTGCACGGTCAGTGCCTTCACCTTTGGAGCCATCTAGCTTCTTGGACTTCCCTGTCCCCCCAAATATTCTCCATCTGAGTTTGTTTGAATTGCAGAGGCAGAATCCATCAGCAAGAGATGACAGCTTCTCTCTCAGCCAGCCCCTGGGCAAGGTGGGCTGTCTGCTCTGCCACGGCCGCCCTTGTCGCTGCTACCAAGGCAAGTCTATTCCTCAGCCTGGAAAAAAAAAACTGTTAGAAGAGTCAACACAGAAACTTTAAAAGACTCTCAGATTCGTTTGTAGCGCCAGTTAAAACACAGTTCACACCTGCCAGAGACGGGGAAGGAAGCTGGTGCAGAGGACGGAGTGAGAGACAAGACACATCACACCTATGTGGGCTCGGCTGTGCTACAACATCCCAGGAGCTGAACACGCAGGAGTCTCTCTCACCCGGAGGGTGTCTGCTGCAAGCCTGGTAGCTGTCTGAGACAGACTCCTCCAGTGTTAATGGCTTCCCATCTCATAGACCACAATCTTTGCTGAGAAAGCACCTTCCCAGGCCTGATGTGCCTTTCCATAGGGCGGAGCCTGCTGGGTTGGTACTTTTGGCCTCTCCGCAAGCCTTGGCTGATTGACTGATGAACGGGGGGTCGGGGAAGGGGACAGGAGTAGGCATATGTCCCTGAGCCTTCTTGTTCATTTTTCCTGGGGGCCGACCTACTGCGTTGGCTCAGCTGTGCCGCGGCACTTGGTGTGTGCGCTGGGAGATTCTCCAGGGCTTAGAGAGAGGAATGGAGCCGCACTCAGAAGCCTGGGCTTTCCCTCCTGAGGATCTGGGTATGATTTATAGCACTCGCTACCATCTGTAACTTCAGTGCCAGGGGAACCCAAAACCTTCTTCAGGACTGCTCAGGCCCTACACCAACATGGTGCATAGACAGACACTCAAACAAAACACCCATACACAGGCAATTGAAGGATAAAAAGTGAGGACTGGTAAGGTGGTTCTGTGGTAAGAGCACTGATCCAGAGGTCCTGAGTTCAAGTCCCAGCAACCACATGGTGGCTTACAACCATCTGTAGCGGGATCTGATGCCCTCTTCTATTGTGTAGGCATGCAGGCAGGCAGAGCACTCAGACATAGATACATAAGTCTTTTTGTTTGGGCTTTTCTGTATAATTCTGGCTGGCCTGGAGTTCACTCTGTAGACCAGGTTGGCCTCGAACTCACAGAGATCCATCTGCTTCTGCCTCCCAAGCGCTGGGATTAAGGGTGTGCATCCTTTGACATACCTTGAAGTGGAAACTTAGCGGTTCTTTGGAAAGTCAGTTAGATGGTGTTTTGCTGGTGTAGATTCAGTGATTAAGAGCACTTTCTGGTCTTGCAAAGGAACCAAGTTCATTTCCCAGCACCCACATCAGGCCGGTACCGCAACAGCCTGTAACTCCAGTAACCAGAGAGTTTGATGCCCTCTGGCTTCTGAAACTCACAGAGACAGACAAACACACTCATGCACCTAAAGTTGAAAATGTAATAAATTTATATTTTATGTCTATGAGTGTCATTCTGTCATGTATTTATACTCTTCGTGTGCCTGGCACGGTTGGAGGCAGCAGGTCCCCTGACACTGGAGTTAACAGATGGTTGTGAGGCACCATTTGGATGCTGAGAATCAACTGCTCAATACTCTTAAGCCATGAGCCATACCTCTAACCTCTAGAAGATCTATTTTAACAGGTCCCTCCAGGTCAGCTCCTGGGCTAGGTGTGGGGCTGGGAGAGAAGAGGTATGATGTTCAAATATGCAGGAAGAAAGAGTATGGAGGACAAACTTCAAGCCCAATGCTCCATTTGTATAAGGAAGCAGTTGGTAGCATCTCCTGTACTCCCCTGAAATGACAATTGTAAATAATATGCCTGCTCATATGCTTAATTTTTAAAATATTATAATATCCCAACTATGCTTGGGGGGAAGAAATAAAAAGAAAACAATATATTACTAAAAAGCATATTTTTCAAAATGTCAAAGACAGCCCTAAAATATAATGAAGTGTCAAGTGCTTACACTGCTTATGACGAATAAGTTAGACACTAAGAACAAGAAACATTTAGAAATAAAGACATACAGAAATATAGTATGCAAAGCTAGAGTAGATTGTGTGTGTGTGTGTGTGTGCATTTCAAACTGCAAAAACTACTTTTCTTGGGTGATCTGTACACAGGAAAGGGACTCATATTCTGGACTGAGGCCAGTAGGGTTTCATGATGAGATATTCCAGGTCAGTAAACAGCAGCAAAGCCTGCCAATCACTGTGTAATCAAGACGTGTGCCCTGTTGCTGGCGGCATGGCTCTGTTGGTAAAGGCACTCGCAGCGAAACGATATGACCTGCGGTATATGTCAGGAGCCCACAGGGCAGAAAGAAAGAACTGAATCCCTCAAGTTGTCCTCCGCCTTCCATAGCATGCATGTGCTCATACACATTTATACATGAAAATAAGTAAACGTAATACATATGCTTTCTTTTACCAGAGCCACAAGAACAAACTCCCCTCCCACAGCAACCGTGTTTCAACAACTCCTACCCCACCCCCACGGGTCGGAAGGACACATACCAAAATATTAAGAGTGGCTTTCTAAGGCAGAAACTGAATTACGAGTAGCACTCTAATCCTTGCCTTCCCTCCTTTCTTACATATCTGTATAATATATACATTTGCTTAGACCTGATACGGACTTTGAAAGCCTGAAAGACAGCTATTTTGAAAAATGGCTCAGAGCTCCCTCTAGCGTGCGTGTTTGTTCTGTTCCCTTGAAGGAATAAGCAAGTCTGCGAAGGGGAAACAAGCCACTGATTAACTTTTGCAAGTGCCCGGCAAGACAAAGCCCACGATTCAGGGGACCCGCCTTTCAAAGCAGCTGACCCAAGTCTCCCGCTGAGCTCAGCTCAGTCCTCCTGAGCCGCCGCCCTGTGGCCAATAGCGGTACTACACCCCAGACAATGGGATGCTGATTCAAAGGGCTGTAACATTGGTCTTTAAATTTTTTACCCCTGTCCACTTCAGCAGTGTGAAGAAGCTTACAGCTCTCTCGCGCTCTCTCTCTCTCTCTCTCTCTCTCTCTCTCTCTCTCTCTCTCTCTCTCTCTCTCTCTCTCTCTCTCTCTCTCTCTCAAAATAATGGCTCATACGCATATGAAACAAGTTCAGGAGTTTAAAATAAAGAAGGGCTGACAAGCCGGTAGTGGTGGTGCACGCCGGTAGGATTTGCTGAAGGAGGCAGAGGCCACGATCACGAGTTCGAGGCCAGCCTGGGCTACACATTTTTGCCAGGGCTATACAGAGAAACCCTGTCTCGAAAAACCAAAAAAAAAAAAAAAAAAAGAAGGGCCGACAAGAGGGCTCAGAGGGTAAAAAGTTCTTGCCATACAAGCCTGATGACCTCAGTTGGATTCCTGGAGTCTATGAAAAGGTTGAAGGTGGACTTTACAATGTTATCTTCTGAAAATATAATTTTAAATTTCTAATAAACTAAAAATAGAGTGCTGGAGAGGTGGCTCAACGGTTAAGAACACAGGTTGTTCTTCCAGGACCCTGGTTCTATTCCCAGCACTCACATGGTGGCTGGGATCTCTCAGGAGATCCAGTGCCCTCTTCTGGCGTCTGTGAGAACTGCACATACGGTACACAGACATGCAGGCAAAACATCCATGTGCATAAAAAATAAATAAAATGAAAATAATAAGCTTAAATTAAAATGCTAAAAATGGGGATATAGTTTAAAACATATTATCAGTGATTTACTAGTCAACAAATGTGCTTCCATATTTGGTATCCAGGGACAGGATCAAAAAACTAATAACTTCCCAAATAGTGAGATATTTGGGGATATCAGCAATAACTGATTGCTCCGGGGTTTGTGATTCTTATAGTAACAGTATCAGGTTATGCACACCTCTGGGAATTCTTAATAAAAGGAAAAACAATATATCAGAGGTTCCCAAAGACCATGATGCAAATTTTTCCCATCAGAGACTGAGAGTCCTCAATTACACTGGCAAGTCACAGATTATGGCTAAGTAGGGGCTGGAGTTTATGTGGGTCTGCAGACTGTGGTAATCCCTGGGTTGCAGGGGGAACAGAGTAAAGAAAAAAGCAGAAGGGCCTCCAAGGCGGAGCTGGACACAGTGACCCACCCCACCCCTCTCTTCCTGTATCCAGCCTGACAGAAGCTAAAGCTCGGAGGAGCTTTCAATCGCAGGCATCTGCAGTGTCCAGCACCCACCATGAGGTCTCTGGTCCTGCTATGGAGCTGCCTGGTGCTCCCAGGTGAGAGGGGACAGAGGTGACAGGGATGGAGGGGTGTACAGACGCAGGCCTGAGCTCACTCTTGCGGTGTGTAGTTACTCCTTCCCCCCCACAGCTTGAGGAGATGGGGGTGGGGGTGGACTATTTCCCTATTTCCCTCCAGACAAGTCATCTTCAGCCCAGCAGCCCTGAGCCCAGCATTCGCTGCTTTTGCACTCAGACCCAGGGTCTTTCTCCCTTGGGTTCCCTGGCTCCACAGCTGTAAAAGGAGCAGAGCCTCTCTGACCACAGGGCAGCGACACACATCTGTTAGCTCAGCTCACTTTGTTGGATTCCTATTAAGTTTGCTTTTTCTTTCTTTGCTTTAATTTTTTTTCTTGCTTTACTTTTTAATTTTATTGTTAATATGTGTGTGTGTGAGAGAGAGAGAGAGAGTATGTGTGGTATATGTATGTATATAATATAGATGTATACACACATACATACACACACACATGTATACACATACACACATATATACACACACATATACACATATTTATAAAATGTGCATTCATTGCAAGAGGGCAAAGGGCTGGACAGTAACCAGACTGTCACCCACAGGGAGCAAAGCTTTCTTTGCTTTTTTACTTTTTATCTTTTCTTTCTGGCAATGCTTGGAGGAGGGGTGGGACCCTGGCCCTTAAGCACGTTAAATGAGTGCTTTGCCACTAAGCTATATCCCCAGCCCTCCTTTCATTTCATACCTTCAGACAGACTGGCCTCAAACTTGCTCTGATTCCAAGTAGCTGCGATCTCAAGAGAGCCTCACCAGGCTGAGCTCACCAGAACGCATCTTATAACGGACATCAGTTGCTCAGTTGGCCATGTTTGCTTGGTTTTCCCTTAATAATATATAAAATTAACTCAAACTCAGTTAAACTTGAGTTAAAAACTCAAACTCAAATAAGTTTGTTTTTGTTACATGTGTTTATCATGTGGGTGTGCACGTATTAGTACATGAATACTGTAGTGCACATGAGGAAGGTCAGTGTATAACGTTTAGGAGTCTGTTCTCTCCTTCCTGAGGACTGAACTAAGGTTGTCAGACTTAGCAGCAAGCACCTCTAGCCCTTGAGTCATCTGGCCAGCCTGACTTGTGTCTCAAATGATATGTTTGTTCTGAGGTTCCCCAGAGGAAGGGAGAACCCTGAGGTTTTATGGGGTGCCCCTTCCTCCCCATGAAATGGGAACTTCTGTTCTTGGCCCAGTACTTGGATCCATGGAAATCCCATCTCCATTTCACCCTACATTTTCAGGTTATGAAGCCCTGAAGGGGCCAAAGGAGATCAGCGGATTTGAAGGTGACACCGTGTCCCTGCAGTGTACCTACGAGAAGAAGATGAGGGTGTACAGGAAGTATTGGTGCCGGCAGGGTGGACTCCTGGTGTCCCGCTGCGGTGACATTGTCTACACGAATCAGAACCAGGAGATGACTCAAGGCATGATGTCCATCCGAGACAGTCCCCGAGAGCTCTCAATGACCGTGACCATGAGGAGCCTTACCCTGAAAGATTCAGGGAAGTACTGGTGTGGGATTGACAGACTGGGCCGAGATGAGTCTTTTGAGGTCAGACTCACTGTCTTTCCAGGTAATGAACAACTCTTTTCCCCCTCCCTGGGTGACAAGGGATGTAGAGGGGACAAGGGATGGGTGAGAGTGTCTGAACCATGGCCTCAGTGTCCCCATTACAGAAAGGGGCAGTCTTGGTACCAACTTCAGTGCCACCCTCACCAGGCCTCTCCAGGACTTGAGAAGTCAGTAGGGACACCTGCTGAGCACTGGGGACAACCTTAGTGTCCCTCTGCTCTGGCAAGTCTGCCCATTAGGATCTCATAGAGAGAAATGGAGCTACACCTGTCATTCTTGGCCTAGACATGTCAGGGGAGACTACCAGGGGATGGAGACAAGATTACCATCGCAGGGGACAGGGGACTTGCATGTCCCCTGTGTCACAAATATTCCCATAGCCTCCTGAGGCCAGACCCGGCCCACAGTGTCCCCTAACCATGCACTAGCCTCACCACGCTGATGGTCTCTGCACACTGCTGTTGCTTTCTATGTCCTGGGGAACCCAGGAAAAGGACAAGAGAGGACCAGAGTACAGGCAGCCCAGTCTCAGGTCAGTGAGAGCTAGGGAGCTCTCTGTACGACCACTTCACAAATGGGGCAGAAACTCCAAGTTGATCAGCTTCTGGCCTAAGGTTGAGACAGGAAGCAGAGATCAAACACAGATCACTGTCACCTTTATCTCTGTTCAAAGGACAGGCCCAGGAGCCAGGACCCATCCTAAGCCCCGGTCTGTCCTCAGAGCCGGTTCTCTGTCACCAGTGGGTCACTGTGACACTTCATGGAAATAGAAGCAAACTGGACAGTAACAGCAGTATCAAAGCCTCACGGGGACAGGGTGTGGCTCAAGGGGAGAGCATTTGCCTGGCACGTGTGAGACCCAGGTTTCCATCCCTAATGCTGTAGCAATAAAGCAACGCCTTTGAGTGGGTTCTGTTATCTCAAAGGTTCTCCAATCTCTTCTGGCCCCCAGCAGTGCAAAATTGTCTCATTTTTGTTAGCACTGTCTCTATTTGATGTTTGTCTATTTTACCTTTTAGAGAGATGGTTTGATTAGCATTGTCTTTATTTTATTTCATTTTTTTAATTTATTTTACTTTTTAGACAGTGTCTCACTATGTAGCCCTGGCTGGGTTAGGTCTACAGAGATCTACCTGTCTCTGATTCCTGAGTGCTGAGATGAAGGTCCTCCGCCACCACACCCAGCTTAATGTTCTAAGACTTTGAGACTCCTGTCCTTGCCCTCAACTTAGTCACGTCTCTGTGTGTGATGCGTGTTATTCTCAGCCTCCCACATTGGAGCTGGTTGGTTTCTAATGACAGTTTATACTAACAATGATGAGGTCTGTGTAGGTGGCTGCCCCACAGCCCCTGGGGACCATGGTCTGCTGGGGCAAACATGTGAAGGAACGTTTAGCTGAAGTGGACACAGGTGAAAGGCTCAGGTAGACTCATGAAGGAATGTTTCACTGAAGCAGACACAGGAGAGAGGGTGCCCTGCTAAAAGCAAGCACATGAAAGGACATGTGATAAAGGATTCTTCGTTGGCTAACGACACTGGGTTCTATAATGTTTATGGGTTTCTATTTTGGTAGCAACACTCTAGCACGATTTCTACCTGCCAGTCATTTAACAACCAGCTCCCAGACTTCCTGAAAAGTTAACAGTCCAGAGTGAACCAGCTGCTCCCAGGGCCAAACGAGGCTGCGGACACACACAATCACTTCCTTTATCCCTTGTCTCCTGAGGCCCAAGGCAGTGGAGAGCGACTTAGAAACACACAAAATAAAAGTGGCTCTTTATTTACAGAAGATTCTATCAGCTAGTTAGGAAAAAAACACAAGTGCAAGGCACAGCCTTAGAACAGAGACTAGAGAGTAAACCCAGAATGTCCAGGCTGGGTGTGGTCGGAAAGACTCGGGGACGCTGGCCCTTGAGAAATCCCAGCCCCGTAGGAGACGCTGCAAAGTCACAGTCTAGTCAAAGTGGGCACTCGCTCCCCTGGAGGCAGACACAGGATATTTGGGATACACAAAGGAAGGGGTGAATTCTTCCATATTACTGGGGCTTAACTTTCGAGTTGATGATGGAAAACGAGGTGAGGTGGGGGGAGAGGCTTTAGGCAGAGATATAAGAGAATGGTTTCACAGGGAGACAACATGGCCAGACACAGTGGCAGAAAGGGTGACCCTGAACACAGGGCATCACCGAGTGGCTCCGTGAGTCCCACTCAGGGAAACTGATAACTCTGACAATATGACCTGAAGTTTGAGTTTCAAAGGCCTTGAGAGACACACACTAAGTAAGTAGATGGTATTTCAGCTCACGGTGGCTGGGGACACTGACTGATCCCAAGCAAGAGGTGACAGGATCCAAGGTATACAGGTGTCCTGAAAGTGTCCCAAAGAGTGTCATGAAGGGAGCAGGCTGGGGCAAGGGACACACAGTGTTCCAATGAGAGACTAGTGTGGACAGCAGGTGGGGAAGACCTGGGAACTTCTGGGACCTGCCAGTTATGGCTTCTGATTAGCTAGGAAGAGATAAGGCTGGCACCTCTTCTGAGGGGGTGATATGGAGGGGAAGCTGCCCACTGGGGCAATGTCTGCCTCCCCTGAGAGCAGCCTCTTCCTTTCCTCTAGGAAAAAGGGACAGTCCTGCCCCTGCTGGCACCTGCTATCCTTCTTCCCCGACTCTCTCCTTCCGGTCTCTTATACCTACAAGGAGCCTGCAACCCAAGGCAAAAGTCTGGCAGACTCAGCTCCCAGAACTGAGTGAGTCGATGCCTTTCCTGTCCCTTCCCCATTCCAGAAAATACTCAGTGAAGGCCACCCAGATGTTCCCAACAGCCTCAGAAGCCACAGTGGCTCAGGGTCAAATGGAAAGTGGTTACCACTAATCCCAAAGCTCTTCCTCTAGGATCTGGGGTGAGCCAGACCTCAACCCTGACCTCAGACCCCAGCAGCTGAAGGAGCCCAGGTCTTGCTGAAAAAACGAGTCAGAAGGCCTGCGCTGGGCAGCACGGAGAGCTTGCTCTTTGGTCAGAGAGGAGCTGACCCGGCCTGGACTAAGAGGAGGACCAGGAAGGTGTCTATGGGGTGGCGTAGAACAGGGTCTTAGGGGTAGGGTCCTCTCAAAGAAAAATAGATTATGCATAGATGTGCCTGGCCCAGGTCTTCTTGCTCAAAAGGGTCTCACGTAGTCCTCTGCTTGCCTCCTGGAGAGTTAGTTGAGGATGTCCTGAGAGATTGGGAAGGTTCATGTTCAAAGGTCAGTCTGGGAGGGGCTCCAAGGGTCAGGGAAAGTTCTGAAGCATTGCTTTTGGACTTGTAGCTTCTCCTGGTCTCCACCCGACAGTCGTCACGGCCAAACAGGGGAAGACAGGGGTCAAAACCCCTGTATTCACCAAGGCGGCCCCAGTCTGGTCTACAGGAACCTCCCAGGTTCCCCCAGGAACCTCTCCATATGCTGGGAGCTCTCCTCACACAGCAACCCCAGCCCGATCTGCAGGAACCTCCCAGGTTCCCCCAGGAATCTCTCCATATGCAGGGAGGTCTCCTCACACAGCGACCTCTCCTCATGCAGGGAGCTCCCGCCCAGTCATCTGGCCACCCCTCACCACATCAAAGGACTCCAGGGCTGTAGCCAGCAGCGTCTCCAAGTCCAGGTGAGTCCAGGGGACCCAAGGTCGGCCTTCAACTCTAATGCTCTCTTCCCTCCAGACAGACACTTCCTCTTGTCCTGGCCACGGCCTGTGGCTCAGAGGGCAGATTTCAGACCTCATTTCTATCCTGGGGACTCTTAAACAGTAGCCCTACTGCCCTGGCCATACAGGGCCATTTGAAGTGAAGGGGTCACCTTGGTCCCAGAACTCATCTCTCTCCTTGCTCAAGCCTCCCCAGCACCAGACTTTCCCTGGATGTCTGCCCTGAGCCCTGTGCTACATGAGTTTCTTACACAGCTGGATGCCAGTCAGCAGCAAAGAGTTCTGGGACTCTATCTAATTTCCAGTTCCTGACTTGCAGGTCACTGCTAGCAGGTTTAGACCAGACTGAAAGTGTCCTGTAGGGCTAGGGGTCTTTTATACCCCAGGCACAGCACACAGTCCTTGGGAGACTAGGGACCTGACTGGACCCTGAATCAGAGCTCTGTGACACCATCTAACAGGTGCTGGGGACACCCGCCCATGGGCCAGTGAGTCTCCCTACTTCTTGCCAGATGTAGACGTGCAGGTCTATAATTCCAACTACTCAGACGACTGGGATAGGAAGATCACAAGTTCAAGGCCAGGCTGGGTAACTTTGTGAGACCCTGTCTAAAAATAAGAAGTAGGGCTTCTTATTTTTAGTAGATAATTATTTTAAGTAGGGTAAGACTGTTCAGATGGTAAAATGCTTACCATGCAAGCCTGGTAATCGGAGTTCAATCCCCGGAACCTCCATAGGGGTAGAAGGAGAGAATGGATTCTCCAGACTTGTTCTCTAACTTCAGGATGTGCACCTGGCACACTCTCCCACCCCATCATACACTCAATACTAATACTAATATATTTTTATTTAAAAGAGAGGGCTAGAAATAAGACTGAACAGCAGAGTGCCTGCCCAACACAGATGAGCTCCTAGACTCAATTCCAATACCCCAGTTTTCCCAGCATAACATGGGGCCATTTCTGCTTAGCAAATTATATAATTTAGCAGCAAATGTAGCTAGGTACTATACTAAGATCTATTTTTAGTGGGAGGAGTACTTAGTTTGAGATAGGTCTCCTTTGTAACCCAGGCTATCCTCCAACTCTCTATGTAGCTGAGGGTGACCTTTAACTCCTGATCTGCCTGCCTTCACCTCCCAAATGCAAGGATGACAATCATGTCTAACCTCACCCAGCTTTGTACTAAGTACCTTAAACTTCCTAACATGTTAGGTTCTCATAGCCCTGCTTCACAGGAGATGGAACTGGTGGCAGTGTGGAAGGTTAAGTCACCTGTCCCTTAAGTGTCAAGACCAGGATTTGAACCCAGGAAGCCTGGATTTGGGGTCTGAGTACCCTGGCAGTCTTAGCCTGGTTGAATTAGATTTCAGGCTGGTTTTCTCAGCTTATGCACGGGATTCAAGGACATAAGTAGCTGCTCTGGTAACAAACAGCCAACAGGCTCCTTCCGTCTCTCCTCCAGCGTGTCCATCCCGATGGTCCGCATGATGGCCCCAGTCCTGATTCTCTTGTCCCTGCTGCTGACTGCAGGACTAATTGCCTTTGGCAGCCACATGCTCCGGTGGAGAAAGAAAGGTAAGTGACTGAGGTGCAGGGGGGTGGGGGGAGGCTCACACACACCCGTGCGGGCAGCACCAAGCTCGGTAAGACAAGCAGACCTCAGGAGCTCTGTCTGACGACCTTGCTATGCACTGGGCATGGTGACACATGGCTTTAATCTCAGCACTGGGGAGGCAGATGTAGGAGGATCTCTGAGTTTGAGGCCAGCCTGGTCTACAGAGCGAGTTCCAGGATAGCTAGGACTACTCGGAGAAATCCTACCTTGAAAAACTAAACCAAACAAACAAACAAACAAAACAACCTAGCTGTGAGACAGCCGGCATTAAGAAGAACAATTAAAATGGGGAGTGGGGGTTTTCTGACATGAGAGTTACAAGAGCCATGAAGAAGTATAAGCCTCCCTAGCACTGGAAGGGGAGGCGGAGGGTCAGAAGTGGATACATAGTGAGTTTAATACTAGCCTGGGATAGCGGAGATTATAAACAAACAAACAAACAAAGAAGCAAACAGAACAGAAGAGCTAACAAAGTTAATTTTAACAAAACAGTCCGGTGCTGGGTGACAAGTGTGGCCTCTGTGCAGGGTGGCACAGGTCAAGAATATTCGCGTAGGTTAGCTGTGGTCTTCTGAAAAGATACATCGCAGTGAAAGTCGCCTCGCTCTAGGAAGTAAAAAGAAGACAGAGTCCCACAGCCCCCTCAAAGATACACCCCAATTGCTCAAAGACGCCCCAATAGCCCAAGACCTCCCCTAGATGCCACCTCTTAAAAGTTTTACCACTTCTCAACAGTGTCAAATTGAGGACCAACCAACTGGACAGTTAAGATTCAAGCTGTCGATGTCCCCTGTGCATGTTCAAGTTCAACAGGTGAACAGTTTCCTGGATCACCTTCTAGCTTACACAGATCCCAAAGGCTAGCTCCTTCCTAAAGGGCTGAGCTAGACAAAGGCTTCCTGCTTCAGGGCCTGCCAGTTCTCTCTGGGAAGCCCTCAGACACCAGTGACACGCTCCCATGCATTCTGGGAAGGGCTTAAGTTCTTCCCGGCCTCAAGGTTCTCTTTCTGGGTCTCTTCCAGCTTGGCTGGCCACGGAGACACAGAAGAATGAGAAGGTCTACCATGAAACTTCGGTAAGGACCCAGGGAGCCACAGTCTGAGATCAACCCATCTGGAACTGAGGTCAGACTTCGGGGCCCATCTTCCGTACCCCCCTTCCCCAGAGGCAGGGCTTGCTCCCAGCCTTGCAGGAATCTGTGGGAGTCCCAGGAGCACACTTTTAGGGTGTGAGCTACATGCAGTATCTGTCATCAGGCCTGATTCCCACCTGGTGCCAGGCAGGGTCACAAAGAACTACGTGGGCATCTTTCCACCAGGTGGTAACCTCTTCCCAACCCATTTAGAAATCGGGGACATCAGCATTGGAGTGAGAAGGGACGTGTGGATTCTGGGTCTGACCTTGATATCAACTCTGAGCCTGGATCAGTGTTGGAAATTCGATCTCCCAGGCTCTACTTCCAATTCAACCTTTCAGGTCTGGGTCTAGGGACCCCACAACACACCAGAGTGCAAGAGTCCCTCCAACATGACTCCAGTGTACATTTACAAAAGAAACTGAGGCCCAGAGAGTATGTAGGTCTGGCCCAAATTCACATAGCAGATATAATACAAACTCAGATTTCTCAATTCTTTTTAAAGATTTCTTTTATGTGTATGAGCATTGTGTGTCTCTGTACCACATTTGTGCTTGGTGCTCATGGAGGCCAGAAATGTGTGTGGGGTCCCCTGGAATCGGAGTCATAGTCAGCTGTAAGTTATCATGCAGGTGCTGGGAACCAAACCCAGGGCTCCTGCAAGAGCAGCCAGTACTCTTAACCATTGAGTCATCTCTCCAGCCCCAGAACTCTCTATTCTTATTGCTTAGAACATTGTTTCTGGTCCTTCAGCGGTCCTGAGAATATACTGGTTTAGCCGATCAAGGACCCAGTTATCAGTGGCACCCCCAGGGAGCCTGGGGGAATAGGGACAGTACAGAGATCTCTGTGACCATCTTCCTGGGGAACCAAGCTGCCCAAGGCTACCCTTTGCTGACCTCCAAAGGAAGAAAGGAGTTTCCCAGGTCAATGCCCCCCTGGTGGTGGATAGCTGCAGGATTGCATTCATGAAACAACCCCAACTTGCCTGCCTGATGCCCTCCCCCAGATCCTCTCAGCATTCCCACTCCTACTTCCACAAACGTGGAGTCAGGAAAGTGGGAAGGCTGTCTTCTTCTTTCCTGGCGCCAGTAAAGACAAAAGACTCCAGCCAAACCCCCAAGGGGAGGGCCGGGTGGGAACAGGCTCCTTCCTTGATTTAGGAAGCAGCTGTTTTTGTCTCAGGATGTGGGACAAGGCCAACAGTGACTAAGGGGAGTGAGGGAAAAGTCATGGGGGCGGTAGGACCTACCAGAGGCCACCTTGGGAGCACAGCCCTCTGGCTGTTATGTTGGGAAAGGGGCTCCTGGGAAAAGGACTGGGGCTCAGGAAGCCAGCCACAGTGGGGGCTGTCTCTCCACTGTTACCACTCTGGGCAGGGCTGCTTCCAACCTGGGGCACCTGTGCTCCCCCTGCAGAAGTAGGAAGGGTCAAGAAAGAGCCCAGGGCAGTGAGCAGAGGGTCACTGAGTAGCAGCCCCTTTCTGCGGAAGGATAGAAATGTGTTCCAAAAAGGTCAGAGGCCACAGCCACCAGAACATAGCCAGCCGAGGCTGCGTGCTTTGCTTGATTTATTTCCCATTTGGCTTTCTGCAGTCTTTGGCAGAAGCTGGGGAAGAATAGGAGGGACTGTGGATTTTCTTTGCACACATTCGCATCAAAGAAGGAAGGAGACATTTGTCCTGTAAGAGAGCCAAAGAAACTAGATGTGCATGGTGGCCCACACCTGACCTCCAGCACTCAGGAGACAGAGGAGGGAGGATTGCTATTTAAGGCAAGGCTGGGGTACTCATGACAGGGACAGAGGTAGTGGAGGGCAGTGCATGCCTGATTCCTTGTCCTTTTTATCAGATCAGGCAATATTATTTCCTCCATTTTATAGACACAGCAACAGAGACGCAGAGACGGAATTCTATGCCTACAGTAACCCAGCATGAGAAAATCAGAACTAGACCAAACTCTCTAAGGTCTGTGATGCTGGCTGCGTAGCCCGCATTGAAGTGCAAGGAATGGAGCAATCCAGCCCCATGTGCTGCCCAAAGCTGATCCCCCCAGACTCCAGAAAAAGAACCGGTCTTCATCCCTAAGTATGGGATGGTCACAGACCAAATGTCTCCTGTGCCGTTTGCATTTGGAGAATCTCTGAGGCCCATGAAAAAGAGCAGACAGCCTGTCTGGTTACAAGCAAAGAAATAACACAACTAAAACAAACCATCCCAGAAGCTCTCGTTCCCTGGATGGGGAGATGCTGCCTGGAGACTGGGGCTGGATGTAGTTCAGTTGGTAGTGTGCTTGCCAAGTGTGCTTGTACAATGCAAGTCAGCATGAACTGGGTGTGGTGGTGCACAATCTGTAACACCAACATTCCACAAAGTAGAGACACGAGGATCGGAAGTAAGTTCAAAGTCATCTTCAGTTACATGAGTTCAAAGCCATACTAGGATTTCTGAGACCCAGTCTCAGAAAACAAGCAAAGCCAGGTATGGTGACACGGGCCTTTAATCCCAATACCCAAGAGGTACATGGATCTCTGTGAGTTCAAGGCCAGCCTAGTCTACATAGCCAGTTCCAAGTCAGTCGGGGTTATATATTGTGAGGCCTTGCCTTTAAAAAATAATGTTATCTGGGATATTATGACCCTGAGGAAAAAACATGTATTCTCATTTTATGGCTGAGGAAACCAAGCTCCCGAGAGAGCCAAGGGAACACCCACATGTAGGATGTTGTGTGGCCACAGAACTGTGTCTTTTTTCTCTGGCTATTCCAGGCTTGGCCAAGAATGGCCTGTTCTGAGTTCTGATCAAGTTTCTCTTACAGCCGCCCGGGAACGGCTGGACCCCTGAAGACTTGGCGTTAGACCTTGTGGTGTCTCCCGAATATCTCGGAAATCCCAACCTTTCTGCTGTGCCCTCTTCTGAGACACAGAACCTCAGCCAGGTGTGGGCAGAAGGGCTTTGGAAACCATGCCGTCTGATACCTCTGCGATAGCGAGAACAGGCAGCGAGAGGTCTTTCCTCAGCATCCTCTTCCCCAGAAGCTAACCTCACACATCGGTCCACCTAGCCTATCAAAGCCATACGCCTGCGCCATTTCGCCACCCTCCAAATTTCACGTTTTCCCTCTCCGTGTTCAGAAACTCGGTGTCAGTTTAAACAGCTCTCAGCCGAGTCAAACATTGTGTCCCATGCTTGCAATCCCAATGTTTGGGAGTTTGTGGTCCAAGGGGTGGAGCTTGGGGAGGGGGGGATGGGAAGCCAGGCTACCTGGTGAGACCTTGTCTCCAAAAAGCTTACACCACCCACAGATGAGATGGGGCTGGGGAGGCTCTGCAGCGCCCCCTGAGGGTGACACTAGAAAAGCTAGCGAGACCTCTTCATCATGCTCCGCTTTTCAATCTCACTGTCATCTCTCTAGTCTACAGAGGAAGAGGCAGACCGTTCCCTGGACCCCGAGGAGGACGTGATGGCAGCCCCTCCCCTGCAGATGTCTGCGGAGGAACTGGCCTTCTCCGAGTTCATCTCTGTGTAACTGCAGAATGCCCCATGGTCCGCCAAGCCTTGTGAAGCTGAACTGCTGAGTTTGCGAATTCTCTCCACGGCCTTGTCCGCCTTCCTTCCGGGCTCCCTTTCATGCCCCAGATGAAGAAGTGTCTGTGGACCCTGGGGACCAGGATGGTACTTAACAATTCCAGCCAGATGCTGGAACCTCCCAGCATATTCTAACCCCTGGGAAGAGTTCATGGGTGTGGGCCTTCGGCACGGCCTGGCAAGGCTCTGCAGATGAGGGCTGAGTTTGTGTGCGTTCCAGGAAATCCCCTGGGCATGGGTGTCCAGCAATAGTCCCCCTCCCATCCTCGGCAGATCCCACCTCACCTCCCTCCAATTCTCCTGCATCAGGTGCTGTGGAGGAGACATCATATGTGTGTCTATGAAACACCCGCATCCTGGCCCTTTAGAAAATAATTAAAACAGAATTTTGCAGACCCATCAAGACCCACCCAAACCATCTCTAGGGCAGGGCCCGGGATTCCATAGTTCTGACCCAGGACCCAGCGATGGACCTGGTGGATCTTCAACCCCTTTTAACTAGAGTCTTCTTTCCTTCCTTCGCTGTGGAGTCTCCTATATGCTCCCTAGACCTAGATCCTAACACCACGGTCCCAGTAGGAGCTTCCTGATGCCTCCCTGGTCAAGCACACTATGGTGACAGCCAGCCCAAGGCAGCCAGGGATCAGCTGTCTTTCCATTCTCCTTCTCCAAGGCCCTGTATCCCTAACTTTGGGAGGACATTGAAGAATCGTATATAACCTCCCCAAGCCCTGTTGACAGCTCTGACTGCGATTGCAGGACCCCCTCCTCTAGTCTTCTTGTATTTGCGGATGCTCGGTTTACAGAGGGGTCATCTCACTGTGCCCTGCGCACTGCTCATCCCCTGCTCTCGCATCTTAAGCATCCCTCCGTGTTCCGTGCACTACTTTGTAAAATAAACGTTCTCAGCTGTAGTAATTCAGCATGTGGGTGTGCTTCAGTTTACCGAATCATCTCTCTGCCACTAGCGGTTCTAATCTGCAGGGTGAGTCTTTGTGCAGAGGCTTTTACTGTAATTGGACATCTCTAGACGGATTTGCCTGTGTGGAAACATGGCCCTGAGGAAGCGAATGTTTCTTCTTTTCCTAACCTTTCCCCAGTCCCTTTGCTTCTCCTTTGGCCTCCCCTCTGTCCTCTCCTACCCTCTCCTGGAGGGATGACCTGGTAGGTAAAGTCTTTGGTGTGTAAGCAGGAGGACCTGAATTCAGGTCCCTCGGAAAAGCATCCTTGCAAGTCTGTAGCCCCAATACTCAAGTAGAGGGAAGATGGTGGATCCCAGGAGCATGTTAGCCAAAACTTCAACTTCTAGATTCAGTAAAAAAAAAAAATCTCAAAACTAGAGGAAGACACTGATGTAGACCTCTGGACTGTGGAGGTGCACATGGGCAAGGGTACACACACACACATACAAAGGGGGGGGAGCCCGACTGTATCTATGAGACCACAGACCATGAATACATTAACATATTAAAGATTTGGATAAACAGTGCCCTCAGGCAGTCAAACAGCAGAGTACACCCAAGAAAGTTCATCCAAAGCAGACTTTCTAACCTGACAGAGTAGCCCACACCTAAAATCCCAATATTTGAGAGGCTGTGGTAGGAGAATTCCAAGTTCTAGGCTAGTCTGTGCTGTATGATGAGACACTGCCTCAAAACACAACATAAATTACAGCATGGTGGTGTTTAAGAGGAACTGGTGGGGGCTGGAGAGAGGGCTCAGCGGTTAAGAGCACTGACTGCTCTTCCAGAGGACCTGAGTTTGATTCTCAGCAACCAACATGGTGGCTCACAACCATCTGTAATGGGATCTGATTCCCTTTTATGGTGTGTGTCTGAAGGCAGTGACAATGTACTTAAACACATAAAATTTTAAAAATTAAAGAAAAAAAAAGAGTAACAGGTAGAAGAGAATCCCTTCAACTGTGAAATGGCACAATTACTATGTGTCAGATTTTAAAATTATATTTTAAAAAGCTAAATTAAAACAAACAAATAAAAACTAATAACAGAAAAGGTCAGGCCTGGTGGCACACGCATGCCTTTAATCCTACAATGTAGAAGTAGGTGGATTTCTGTGAGTTAGCGGCCAGCCTGGTCTACATAGTGAGTTCCAGGACAGCTAGGACTGTGTAAAGATCCTGTCTCAAAAAAGAGGGGGGCAATAACTTCTTTCAGGTAATTTGTCTTTTATTTAGGAAAATTTCTTGATGCTGATTGGAAGTTAAAAAGAAGTTCCGTCCATCCCAAAAGTGTGTGTGTGTGTGTGGGGGGGGTGGATTACAGTGGCCAGCAAACCTGATCACACATTTGTGTCACTTGGGGAGCTTCTAAAACAACCCCCCCCCCAGAGTCCACGCTCAGCGGCACAGAGGTCTGCTACTTGTTGCTCACCCGGCCAGAGCACGGAGGAAGACTACATTTCCCAGCCTTCCATTCAGTATCCTGGGGCTGGGGACTAGGTTCTGCTGTACAGGTGACCTCTGAGAATCTGCGGTGCCAGTGGTGGGGTGGCATGTTACCATTCCCTCCTGAAGAACTCCAGGTGGGAAGGAACATGGATCCCCTGGACCACGTATACTCTGGGGCGGTGGTTGTTGTTTTAGGGATGAAAAGACTAACATTTTGGTGTCTTCTCCCACCCTGGGCTGAACACCTAGATCCCATGAGCATTATCACTGAGAGACTGTGGTGCTTGTATAGAGGATAAAGCCAAGGACTTGGGAGGTAGGGGTGTCTGCAGAAGGCCACACAAGTCCCAGGTGGAGTCATGTGGATTGATCATGAGGTCCCTGAGTCCGAGGTGCCCCTGGTGCTCGCCAGCTCCCAGGCATAAAGAGCTTAGAAGGAGCCTCGTGTGCAGACAGGAGGAGGAAGTCGCCATGGTAGACACACAAATGCGTGCCAGTCCATCTTCCACGCTGGGATAATTTATGCTGTATTCTCTAACCCTAGCCTCCTCCCAAAACCATCTCAACCCTAACCAAAGACAAACAGAGCCACAAATACTTGCTGTCACGTTTATTCAAAGGAAAAGAAAGAAAATGTAAAAATGAGATGTCTGGGCGGGGGGGGGGAGACAGAGGGACAGCAACGGGCAGGGACTGAGTGTGGACCATGGCAGGGGCAGCAGGGTCCTCCTTCTCCTGCGGTCCCCAAATACAAGAGGCCATGGTGGGAGGGAGGGAGGGAAGGAGGGAGGGAGGAACGGAGGGCGGACAGAGTCACAGAGCTAGCTTGGTGGGCACAAACATGTTCTAACCCAGCCCTGTGCCAGGTGAGCTGAGGAGGCTCACAGCCTCTGTTCCCTCCGGGCCAGTGCTTGGATGGATGGTAGAGGCTCAGTGGGAGAGAGAGGTAGGAGGCTGTTCAGAGAGGAGGGGCCCTTGTACATTACTAGAGAGGAGAATGTGGGGAGTTGATGTCACACTGGATATCCGGGGAAGAACTGGTACCAACTCTCTAGCATGGTGCCCACCAGATCTCGATCATGAGGCCACGGTCTTTTGGTTGGGAGGCTTAGGTTGTGGGTTAATCAAGGGGGAGAAAGGGCTGTCATGGATGCCTCTCTGACCCTCGCTTGTCCTCCAGGGGAGGAAGGAACTGGCAAGGAGGGCAGTCCTCTTCAGCTAAGTAAGGGTCAGGGTCACAGCAAGATATTGAACTAAAGGAAAGGACATTGATCGACTAAAGGAAAACCAAGGTGGGTGATAGCAGAGCTATGCAAATGAGCAGCAGGTGGGCCCACCTCTAGTCTCGTCTGCACATCCCATGCCAATGCAAACGAGATTCCTAATATAATAAATATATTTCTAGCATTTGTAATAAATATTCTGTCTACTCTCCCTCCCTCCCCTTCTCGAGGAGATGGGCACACAGTGGTTCAGGGACAAGCTTGGACTGACAGTGCAGCAAAGACTGACGCTCAGGAGAACTGGGAGGCACCGGGTGGAGGTGCCAGGGGGGCCCCTCAAGAATGAGGAATGAAATGTCTCCAGATGTCAAGGATGGGGCTCTTAGAAGGATTATCCTATTTTACAAAATCACCGTCCCCAAGGGCTAAAGGCTGGTACTTAGGAGAAGGGGAGGCGGGAGAGTCGGGGAAGATCTGGGCTCTGGAGTCTGGAATGGGAGGTTGTAAGAAATGGTGGAGTTGAGGGGAACCCTTAAGGGGACCTCAAAGAGCCACCTCCAAGAGAAGGCAATCCTCTGCCTCCTCTCAAACTCAGCCAAACGTGTGCATATGAATGTGCAACACACACACACACACACACACACCAAGGCCAGAGACACAGACCAGCACCACAGCACCCCCTGGAGTTGTGTGGCAAGTGCCACTAAAGCTAATCTGTTTCCAAGCCCCCACTCACAGTCTCCCCACCCCGCCTAAGCCCTAACGCCAGCAGGCCACCCAGATCCATCCAGAGAAAAGCCTGAGGTGAATAAAGCCTGCGGCAGGCCGTGGAGCCTGGGGTCATTTTGGTCCCAACAAGACAGGGCTCAGCTTTCTAGGCCCTCTTGTCAACCTAGGCTAAGCCTACTGCCACCCGCCAGCTGCAAGTTTGAGGAACAGGGCTTACAAAAGAGGGGCACATTGAGAAAGTCTGTGGAGAGACTTTGGCAGTGAGAAGCTTGGTGGAAGGGAGGGGCCAGACTTATGTTTGCTCCTCGGGGAGCTGAGGCCTGCGTCACCAGCTGCAGCAACTGGCCTGGGATGGGGTGACCCCAGTCTCTAAAATGGCCCAGACTGGCACCATTACCTGGGTCTGCCTAGCTACCAGTGGTCTGAGTTTCTGGCCATATGAGACTATAGTAAGGGGTGGGAGGAGCCAGGGAACAGGGTGGGTGTGGCCAGTCCAGAGGAAGAAAAGCTGGCAGGGTCACAGACCTACTGACCATGAGACCCCAAGCAGCTCGGCTCTTCCCTGGACTGAGAATCCCAGGAGCCATCCGAGACACTCCTGAACGCAGCATGATCCTTAGAAAGGGAGGTCTGGTGGCCAGTAGACACGGGGAGTGGGCAGCACCTGGGTACAGAGGTACCCCATGAACACCTCCCTCCCTGGCAGTGCACACCTCTATGCTGATGCAAGCCCCTGCTGGGAACTGTGGTCCAGGGAAAACCAGAGATGGGGACGAAGACCATTAGCAGGATGGGGGAGTGTCACAGGCGGAGTGGAAGTCGGATGGATTCCCAAAGGTCCAGAGCGAGACTCAGTACACCCAGCTCACAGGCACCCACTGGGGTTCCGTGCGAAGCCTCTCCATGGCGGTCTGGAGCTCACGGAAGGTTCTCTCCAGGTTGCTGTTGACCAGGCTCAGGTCGAAGTAATGCCCATAGCCCCTCTGGATGCGGCTGCTCTCCTCCACTGTACGCCTCAGATCTGCCTCCTGTCTCGCACAAGGGGTTTCAGTCAGCACCTCCAACTCAGCGCCATCATTAGAGGGATCTACAACCTGCCTACCTCACCCCAACCTTCAGTCACAGTGACACAGACTCCCTGTAACCCCCTCCGCCCCAGCTGCGCTCCTGCATCCAGCCCAGAAGGATGGAGAGAAGGAGGAAGGATGGAGGGAGGGAGGATAGAAGGAAGAAAAGAAATACGGTATTGCAAATGACAAGTTGGGCACTAACCATTTGGCCACCCACAGACTCTTCACCACAGCTCCGTGACGGAGGATCAGTTATCTCCCATTACTAACACAAAGCTCAGACACTAAGAGGTCACAGAGAGTGGATAGTTCAACAAGGATCTGTCTGCCTCCAGGTAATGATCCCTTCAGTCTGACCAAGCCCCTTCCTGTAGCTATGAGGTGGCATCAGAAACTACCAGGTACCAAGACAATCCCACACACGAACAAGTTAACTCCCACCCCAGATGTAAGGAAGCTCTCTGGGAAGAAACTGGACAACTGACTTAATAATGCTAAGGGGTAGCTGTGTCCCAGAGGCCCTCGCTGCATCTGTTGTCAGGGCTGTGGTCCCCAAGGCCAGGATCGGGTCATCAGAAGATGCAAGCCCAACCTGGGAGCTGTCCTATCAGGCATGGGGCAGGGGAGCCTGGGCTCAGAGTTCTAACAGCCCTGTTCCCAGGGGAATGCAGTGTCAAGGTCCAAGTTTCCTCCAGAAACTTCCCGTGGCCATCTCTGTCCTCCAGATCTTCCACTGGTCCCCTAGGACTTCCTCTGACTAGTACTCTCTCTGTAGAGTGCACCACGTAGTAGACCCGAAGTCAGTTCTGTGGTCCTGGCTCCATCTGAGACTTTGGGTACTGTGTTCTCGAAGCCTTTCCTTTTCACACGTACAAATCACTACCCGAAATCCTACCTCTCTTGAGCTCCGCCACCCCAGGCCACCAGCAAGCCCCTTCCCAGCAGTTCCGAGCCCCTCACCGTCAGCTGCTTAGTAGACACGCCGCTCTCCAACGCAGCCCGGTTCATGGCCCGCAGAGTCTCATAGTCAGGAGCCTCTATGAACACCACGTAAGGGACAAACTCAGCTGTTCTCAGGACCTTCACCGCCTGCAGGAAAAGAGGGTGGGCGCACGCACATCTTCACGTGTGCTGGGAACAGGAAGGATGTGTGGGTGACGGGGTGGGCGCCTGAGAGTGGATGCTTGGGCTGCCTGGAGTTCTGAGACCTGTGTCCTGAGGATGACAAGTGACTGGCAAAGGACAGCGCGTGACCTACTGAAGGAGATCTAGGTGCGCTGGGAAGAGAACTCTGACAGGCGGTAAAGAGAAGGGTTAGAAGTACCTGCGGGTTGACATCCAGCACGCACACCTTGCCAGAGGCAACAACGCCCCGGATGGAGTCGATCCGAGTGCCATACAGGTTGCCCTCATATTCGCCATGTTCCAAGTAGCGCCCGGCTCGGATGTCAGCCTCCATCTCCCCACGAGACACAAAGCTGTAGCCCTGCCCCTCCCGTTCTGAGTCCTTGGGCCTCCGCGATGTGTCTGGAGAGAGAAGGCTTGGTGAGTCAAGCCACCCCACCTAAAACATGCACGTGTGGATTCTATGGGGGTTGCGTGATCTCGGTCCTAAAGGCATAACCTCCAGGAATCACCCCCACCTCCTGCGGTCCCATCATTTGGAAGCCCTATCTGCCGGAAGGCCACATACAGTTCGACAGTGTTTCACCAGACCCGAGGAAGGCACTCACTTAAAAACAACAACAAAACAGACAAACAACTTTTTGGAAGTAAAACCCTGAGAGAAGAATTCCTGATATAAAGCCACCACCTTCACCGGATCCGGAGACTGCAGTTCCCCTCATCCACCCACAGAGGGCGCACACTACACACCCAAAGGAACCACCTGACCTGGTGTTCCGCAAGGTGCTCTCTCAGTGCTGCTCAACACCCCTCCAGGACCTCCTCCACCCTCACCCCACCCCGGACACAACCGCCCTCGCACCTCCCGCTCCACGGCCCCCACTCACAGGGCACCGTGGTGCCGTAGCGGTCTGGATCCCACAGAATGAGCTTGTTTTTCAGGCTGCGCCGGCCCACACCCTGCGCACCAATCAGCACCAGGGTTTTCCTGCGGAATGGGGGCATGCGAGCCACCTCCTCATAAATGAGCAGCTCATGGCGGTCAAACTCTGGGGACAGAGAGAAGGAGCTGCTCACCAGTCTGCCCCGTGTGGGAAGGGAGGGCCCCTCTCGGAATGCATCCCTGGAAAAGCAGCCAGGGAGACAGGAAGGAAGTGGGCAGGCCTAGGAACGAGGCTGGCAGTGTCTGAGGCAGAGTAAACTCACGGGTCACTTGTAAGAAAGAGAGATATGACATATTAGGCAACTGAGACAAGAATTAATACCCACCTGCATTCTTGGTGGTCAAATACATCATTCGCTTCTTTTTCTTTCCCGAAAGGCTGCCGCATAGGGTCCCTGGCCACAAGGAAATAAGTAAGCAAGGAAGATGAGCCATGCTAGATCTTAAACCTGGGCCTGAGGTGAAGGAGGGGTCTCACCTGAGGTCGGGGTCAGTTCCAGGTCCCTCTTGACAAATGCTTTCCGCTTCTCCTCCAACAACTGGCTGGGGATGAGTCCGGCACTGCCCCCTTCCACGTGACATGCCTGGAAGGGCACATGCCAAAGACCTACCCGAGTAAGAGGACCCTGCCCTGACCCACACTTGGAGACATTTCAGGAGTGCCCCATGCTCACCTGCCACCAGTTGGCATCATCTTGGTTTACAATCTGGAGCAAGTCCCCGGCATTGAAGTGCAGGCCTGCCTCCTTGCAGGGAATGAGACTGTCCCGGGCAGGGTCATAATCAAAGTGGCATTTAACAAATACCTGAGCCCAGGGATTTGGAAAGAGTCACCTGTAATGAACGGGAGAGCACAGCCACCCCCTCCAGGCCACTCCCCCTCCCTGGAGGACTGCCTACCCTGCCTTGCTGATACTCTCCTTGGCAACAGGAACTAAGAGATTCAGACTGAGCAATCAGGAAACTACCCAAGGCTGGGTCGGTTGGGCCCCAGGAAAAAGGAAGCCGGCCCCATATAGGGGTCACTTCGTCCTCTATTCTTCCTTCTACCCTCCAGGAGGACAGAGCTCTCAGAGTTCAAAAGCCAAGGAGGAGGTGAACAGCACCCCAATCCACCAATGCAGAAGCAGCTACCAGGGCAGGTGAGAACCCCACCTTACTGCAGGGTGAGCTCTTGCACACACACACACAAGGTGTAAAGAACACAGTGATCTGCATCCCTTTGCACACTCAGGACACTCAAGGCAATCTCTCACACTCCTAGTCACAGAAGTTCCCATGTCCCTTATACAGGTGCCTGAATGGCTCCGTGTAAGGCAAGTTAACATGCGCTCATGTGTCACACGTGGAGGCCGGGTGGCTGTGACGCGTGCCACCCGCCTGGAGGTCCTGCTGCCTCTTTTTCCCTTAGGTGGACAGCAAGAGGCCTGAGAGCTGCAGTTAAGAGACTCCCCGTCCCTTGGGCCTCACTCAGCTGGGCGGGGTCCAGGCAGAGACCCACCTGTCGGGGCAGGTGGGGTTCCTGGTAGCTGGGCAAGATCTTGAGGATGACACTGCCACTGGCACTGCGCAGGAGCTCCTGCAGTGCCCGGGGATCGCTGCCCACTGGCTGTCCATTCACTTCCTTGATGATGTCACCAACGTGCAGCAGGCCTTGCTGAGCCACCATGCCCCCGTGCAGGATGCGGGCAATCACCAGCTCGCCACCCTCCACTCGGAAGGTCACACCCTGAGGGACCAAAGGAGTGCGAAGTAAGGCTAGCTCTGTCTTCAAATGGGGCTCCTGGTGGCACTCCCATTCCTGTCCCCACCCTCCTGTTCTTGTCTCAATTCTTATAGACACAGCTTGGAGAGGATCCTGAGGGAGAATGAGTGTGTGTGTGTGGCATGTGTATAATGTGTGTGTGTATGTTATGTGTGGATATTTATGTGTGTATGTTGTGTGTTTGTAGTGTGTATTTATGGTGCGTGTATACTGTGTGTCTCCATATTATAGTGTGTGTGTATGTATAGTGTATGAGTGTGTATGGTGTATGTGTATGGTATGTGTGTATACTGTGTGTGTGTGATGTATGTGTATGGTATGTGTGTGGTGTGTATAGTATATGTGTGTACATTTGTGTGTGTATGGTATGCATGTGTATACAGTGTGTATTTATGATGTGTGTGTAGTATGTGTGTATGGTATATGTATAGTGTGTGTGTCCATATGTATAGTGTGCATATGTGTATGTATGGTGTGTGTCTGTGTATAGTGTGTGTGTGTATGTGTATGGTATGTATATATTTATGTGTGTATGGTGTGTGTGTATGTATGTGTGTAGTGTGCATTTATGGTGTGTGTATGGTATGTGTATAGTGTGTTTGTCCATATGTATAGTGTGTATATGTGTATATATAGGGTGTGTATGTATATGTATGGTGTGTGTTTATGTGTGTGCGTGCACGTGAGAGTGTGTGCACATGCATTAGTAGTATGCTGCATGCTCCTAAGTCCTGCAGATACTCCCTAGAGCCAACCTGGGCCTAGTCTTCATCTTTAACTCCCACCCGCCCTTTCTCCTTTCCCATGGGTGATTCTCAGTACCCTCTCCCCCACAAGCCTCTGGCCCTCACCAGATGTTCTCCTGCAGTCTTTCGGATGCCCACCATGCGCACTGCATCAGGAGGTACTGGCTGGTTGCTGAACGTGGGATCCAGGCCTGGGCTGGGAGGTGGTGTCTCATAGGTCTTTGAGGCCACTGAGTCATGTGTCTCCAGGAGGGACTAAAGAGGGGTGGGAAGAGAAAGGACAAGGAGGAAATGCCCAGTGCTCAGCTTCTGGACCAGGCGCCAGCTAGGAAGCCGCCCACCCGACCTGACCACACCCCCAGCAGCCTGCTGCCGGGAACCTGGAAGTGGGGCTCCTGGAGGATGCGTGCCAGTTCCGCCGCGGTGCTGCTCTGCTCCGCCAGCTCAGCCAGGTCCCGAAGGATCTCCTGCACCAGCTCGAGGTTGTTGTCCCGAACGGCCTCCAACTTCGTCTCCTCCAGGCGCTCGTGGGCCTGGGGTGTGGAAGCAGTGAGGATAAGACCACCCAGGGGCCCCAGGACGCCACACAGAACTCCTCCTCTGGCTCCAACCCCTAATCCCCACTTGCAACATCACTCTGGGTCCTGCTTCAACTACACATGACATTAACACACACATGTACACATGCGCGCGCATGTGCGCACACGCGCAAACACACACACACACACACAATCATATTCCTGTATACTTTTTCCTTTCTCCAGCAAGTGATTATTAAGACGCAGTTCATGCACAGGACTATCCAAAGACAGACTTCTACTTCCATCCTCTTGACATACAGGGTCACCAAAGATCATCAAACTGTCCCCATCTCCCGAGATAACATAAATATATGTGGTCAACCTCATGACTGGATGAGACCTTAAGCACCTTGCAGCCCAAGATCAGAAGGCCATGGAAGTAAAGGAACTTTCCCAAGGTCATAGACTTGAACCTGGGTCTCCAGGCTCAGTGCTTCTTATGAGGGAGAGGCAAGATGTGTATATGTGGGTGTGGGTGTTATAGCATGCACATGGGGGGGTCAGAGGATAATTTCATGGAGTCAGGTAAAGGTCCAGAAACCTAAGTTTGTTCCCTGGAACCCACATAGAAACAGAGAACTGACTCCTCAAAATCATCCTCTGACCCCCGTGTGCATGCTATAACACACACACCCGTGCATACACATCGTGCACGCTTCATAATGCTATTTTTTAAAAATATATCTCTTTAAAGAAACCTGTGCATGAAGCCAGAAGAAAACCTTGCACCTCCGTGCTGCTATGCTCTCGAGCATGGGGCTCTGAAAGGGGTAAAGATCCCACTCCCAGCTGACAGGGAAGGCTGTGCTGGGGAATGCAGCAGTGTCGCTGTGAGACCTAGATGGACACAAAGTCTTCCCTGATGCTCATGTGAAGGTGTTCTTGTACCGCAGACACAAGTCACTTCACTCCAAAGTACATGAGCCCCCTTCTCTCCATAAACCATTGGCACACACAAGAAAGTATAATGTAATTATGTACGGTAATATTACCTAATAATCCATGTTCAGTGTTCACTACTTTCCCAAAAGTATCCTTTATGATTTAATTTTTCTGACCCGAGACCCACCAAGGATCACATGCTGCTTTTGGTGATTAGGTGTGTTTATTCTTCTTTAATCTAGAACATCTCAATGGTTTTCAGACTTTTTAAAAGTCTGGGCAGTGGTTCTCAGTAGGCCACAGCTGGATTCGTCTGATTTTTTTTCCCTAGAGATTTATTATTGTTATGTACATGAGTACTCTGTAGCTGTCTTCAGACACCAGAAGAGGGCGTCAGATCGCATTACAGATGGTTGTGAGCCACTGTGTCATTGCTAGGAATTGAACGCAGGACCTCTGGAAAAGCAAACAGAGCTCTTAACCGCTGAGCCATCTCTCCAGCTCTGATTTTTTTTTTTAAATAGTTAGACTTGGTTAAGCATCTGGCAGGAATTTTACACAGAGGAGCTGTGTCTCTCCCATGCTTTAAGGCTGTGTGACTGTCCTGGTCCCCAGTGATCCTTCCCCACGGGATCTGGCATCCACTCATGACCTTCCTGAATCTGTTATCCTCTTCAAAGCCACCCAGCACTGAGTACCTTCCAACCTTCCACGTTTTGATTGGCATTCTCCTGAGAGAGAGAGCTTTCCTGGGGCTGGGAGCTAGCTCTGACTAAAGCACGCCTCACTCGGGCCTAAGGACTGGAATTCGGATCCTCAGATCCCGTGTGCCTGCTGGGCTGGCAGCAGATGGTCTGGTATCTCAGCCTTGAAAGACAAGAGACAAGGGCTCCTCAGAACAACAGGCCAGAGAGGCTACACAGGGGAAGGAGATCTAGGCTTGCTTGAGAGACCCTCCCTGCCTAAATGCACAATGGAGGAGAACTCCTGACCTCAACCTTGGGGCTCCCACACACGTGTGTATGTGCACCTACCCATACATGTGTGCCCACTAACATATTAACTATACACACACACACACAGAGAGAGAGAGAGAGAGAGAGAGAGAGATTTCCCCTCCTCCCTCCTTCCAACCCTATCTCCACCTTTCTTTGGGTATTGTTATGAACATTTTTTTTTTTGGTCCTTGATAGTTTTACTTAAATACAGCCCTTCTCACTTGCCTCACATTGTCTTAAGGCAATTTTTATGCTATGTGGCGGAGTTAAAAAGTTGTGAAAGACTATATAGCCTGAAAAACCTAAACTACTATCTATACCTTAGCAGAAAAACTGGATGATTTAAAAACTGTTTTAGTTGTGTGTGTGTGTTCGTGTGTGTGTATTCATGTGTGTGTGGGGGGGATAACGGACTCCCTTATGACATTTTATACATTTTTCCTATTTTATGTATCTGAGTGTTTTGCCAGCATGTATGTCTTTGCACCTGAAGAAAGCTGGGCCTCAGGTAAGAAGGCAGCATTAGATCTCCTGGCTCTGGAATTATAGTTGTGAGCTGTCACGTGTGTGCTGGGACTCAAACCGGGATCCTCTAGCAGAGCAGCCAGTGCTCTGACCAGATCCCCATCCTGTATTATGAATTTGATCGCATTCGCTCATTCCCACCCTATCTCGTCTCCTCCCCACTCCCAGAGACCCCTCCTCTCTTCCCAACTGGTTCCTCACTACTCCCATGCGTTGTCTGATTTGTTTGTTGAGTGAGCCAGTGAGCCCAGGCAGGGCTGCTCGGAGCAGTGGTTCTCAGCCTTCCTAATGCAGCGACCCTCTTACACAGTTCCTCATGTTGTGCACCCCTCCCCTGCCATAAAATCATTTTTGTTGCTACTGTTATGAATCATAATATAAATATCTGGTATACGGGATATCTGGATGCAACCCTCATAGGGGTTTCGACCCACAGGCTGGTTTAGATGCTCATGGGTGAGGTCATTTATAGAAGCATGGGGGACGTTCCCAGTGTCTACTGCTGAAGAAAATCCCCCTCAGCAATCATCTGCCTAGAGATGCCTACAGTTCCCAGGGCAGGAGAGTCATAAGCCGGCTCTCCTCCCATCCCCCACCCCACCACCTCCTTTCATCTTTTACTCAGTGGGTTTTATATATTTCCATCAATATCACTCTTGTTTGTCTTGGATTTGGGCTTTGGCTAGTTGTTTTAGAGAAAGGGTCTTGCCATGTATCCCAGACTGTTCTCAAATTCCAATATCCCTGCCTCCATCTCCCAAGTGCTGGGTCACAGGCATGTGCTAAGTTTTCTCCAAGGGTAACATATCCACACCCACAACCACTGTGTCTTGTTGGCAAAAGTTCATCCATCCAAGAGCTCCCTCTTCTATGATATATGCTCAACTCATACTTTCCCTAGCCCAGGTCATGTTTTTAAAATTATATTTTATTACCATTTAGTGTGTGTGTGTGTGTGTGTGTGTGTGTGTGTGTGTGTGTGTGTTGGTGCAAGTCTGCCACAGCTCACATGTGGAGGTCAACTTCATGGAGTCGGATCTCTCCTTCCACATTTCCGTGGGTTTCGGGGATCAAACTCGGGTCAGCAAGCTTGCGTGGTCAGCACTTTATCCCTACGCTATCTCCCTGGTCTCCATGTGCCATTTCTGTTGATGGTTTCCATTAAGATAACTCTCCAGGGAGTCCTTGTCTTTCTCCCCTCCGTATCCCCACCTCTTCTCTCTTCCTCGGTGAGAACTCGGTTCCCAACGTCAACAACTGATGAACTTTTTGCTCTGCCCTTCAGATCTACTGAATGAGAGTCTACATCATCTAGAGCTCCCTTTGGTGGTTTTGAAGAGTGTCTTGTTTGTTTGTTTAGGGTTTTTTGAAACAAGGCCTTGCTTTGCAGACCAGGCTGTCCCTGAGTGCACAGAGAGCGGCCTACGCAGGCCTCCTGACAGCTCTCCGTCCTTACAAGGACTGGAGAAGTGCACATGAGTGGGAATGTCCTCCGTGTTGTCTAACATGGAAGCCACTGGCCATAAGCAGTGAACACTGACCATGTGGCTGCTAGATCTGAGAAACTCAATTTTTTCTGTTTTGTTTTGTTTTTGGAGACAGGGTTTCTCCATGTAGCCCTGACTGTCCTGCAACTCACTCTGTAGACCAGGCTGGCCTCAAACTCCGAGATCTATTTGCTCCCTACCTCCAGAATTCTGGGATTTTTTTTTTATTTTTAGTATAAGGATTTTATTTTTAGTATTGTCTTGGTGCATTTTTATGGCTATAATCGAAAATAAGCTGAGGCGGAGAGCTGGAGTATAGCTCGGAGATAGAATTGCGCATGCTTGGACCGTGCAAGGCCCTGGGTTCAGCCCCCAGCACCATCAAAATAACATCAACAACAAAACCACCTCATACTGAGTAACTAGAAACAATAGAATGTTATTTAATGTTATTTCCTGGGCTGGAGAGGTGGCCCAGAGGTTAAGAGCACTGGTTGCTCTTCCAAAGTGATCCTGGCTCAATTCCCAGCATCCACGTGGCAGCTCACAGCTGTTTGTAATTCCAGTTCCAGGGGATCTGATGTCCTCACATAGACATACATGCAGGCAGAACATCAGTGTACATAAAATAAAAATAAACAAGGCTTTTTTAAAAAGTCCTTTCTTACAGTCTTGCAGGCCGGGAGATTAGAGGTCACTGTGTTCAGTGTCTAAAGAGGCCCTTCCTGCCTATGGCCTCATGGGGAGATCAGAAGGCTTTAAAAAGAACCACGCTAATTCTTTCCAGCAGCCTGTAAAGTTGCTAATCTCACTGAGAAGGGCCCCACCCTCATGAACAAACTACCCCCTAAAAGATACACTGTTAATACTATTGTAGTAAAGGCTACTCGAAGTTTTGAGAAGACAGGAGCATTCAAATTGTGTGTAACACTGTACAAAATTTCTGTCCCTTAATTTTAGGTTGTATTTTTCCCCTTAGCTTTCATTTTTAATTTGTACACTGATATAGCTCAATTATTAAACCTACACTAAACAGTAAACTCAAAGTTTCAGTTCCATCCTGTTATACTCTGCACACACACACCAGGAATCCAGAAGAAATCATTTCATCAGTTTAGGGATTATTCGGTTTCCACAAAACTAAAATGCCAATTTATTTATTTCTCCTTCTTTTATTATCTTTCTGCTTTCTCTTTTTGTTTGTTTGGAGTTTTATTTTTAGATCTTAGTCATTTTTATTTTACCTGTATGGGTATTTGCCTGTGTATGTGTGCACCAGTACATGCTGTGCCCATAGAGACCAGAAGAGGGCATCAGATCCACTTCATCTGCAGTTAAAGATGGTTGTGAGCCACGGTGTGGTTGCTGGGATTAGCCCTGAGTCCCCCGAAGACCAACCAGTGCTCTTAACTGCAGAGCCTTCTCCCCAGCCCCTTGGGTTTGGGCTTTTTTGTTTCTTTATTTGTTTGAGACAGGGTCTCACTATGTAGCTAAGGCTGGCCTGAACTTACTATCTGAACTCATAGTGATCCTCCTGCCTCTGCCTCCCAAATGCTAGGATTAAAGACCGACATCACCGCACTGCACAGCCATTATCTGGGTTTCCAACCTAACAATTCTCTCTAGAAACCACCCCATGTCACAAATGGAGATTCCCTTCATAGTTATTACCTTTTTAATAACTTCACAGACTCTACTGCGCACCTGGAGTATTATAAGTTTCTTAACCAGTCTCCAAATATTTAGGTTCCTTTCTAGTATTTTGCTATTGCAGTAAGACTGTGGTAAATAGCCATGGCACAGTGCTCTCTATCGGTGGAGAGTCCTACATACACTGCTGGAACTCTGGCTGGGTCAAGCAGATGTCTTGGATACCCTGGAGCTGTGGCCAACCTCCTCCCGCAGCAACATCCCAAAGCTCCTCCCCACAGTGATCAAGTCGAGGGCCTGCCAGTCACTCTCACAGGAAATGATCTGTCAGTGCAGCTTAATTTGCATATTGCTTATTATGGGTGCAACCAAGCATCTCTTCATATGTTTAAAGACCATCTGTGTATCTTCTGGTGTGAACTGTCTGTTCATGTCTTTTGCCAAATTTTTCTATTTGATTTTTTTTTCCTTTTCCCATTTTTAAATGTTCTCTCTATATCAAGAAGATTAGCCCTTTATTTGTGACATCTTTTGCAAATCGTTTTCCTCTAGCTTGCCATTTGTCTTTGGATCCTGCCTATGGTAGCATTGCCTTGCAAAAAAAAATATGTTTAATATGGCTGAATTCATTAATCTTTCATGAATTCTGAATTTTCTGAATTTTGAGGTTGGGAGGGGTGGTTCCCATACACAGATCTGGTTGGGGGTTTTTTTTGTTTGTTTGTTTTCTTTTGTTTTGTTTTGTTTTCTAGGATGCACAGTTTCACACTTAGATCTCTGATCTGCTTGAAGTTTATTCTGATGCGTGGCATAAATTGTGGATCTACTTTGATATTTTCAAAAATGACCGTCAGGATTCCTTAATGCTATTTATTAAAACTACACAGGAAGAGGCTGGGGAGATGGCTGTCAGTAAAGTTCCTACTGTGCATGCATCAGGACCTTAATTCAGATGCCCAAGACTAAATGTTAAAAGGTGGAAGTAAAGCGCATGTGGCTGTAATACTAGCATGCACGTGCACACACACACACACACACACACACACACACACGCACGTGCGCACACACACACACGCACGTGCGCACACACACACACAGGGCAGGCGGGTGGGCTGGGGGTGAGGGGTGGGGATGAAGCGGTGACAAGAGGATGGGCAGGTTCCTGAGGCCCACTGGCTAGCCAGCCTGGCCACACTGCTGAGCTCTGGTATCTGTGAGAGACTGTCTAAAAAGCAGGGGCTGAGAGAGGACTCAGCAGTTCAGAGCACAGGCTGCTCTTCCAGAGGATCCTGGTTTGGTTCCCAGCACCCACGCGGCGGCTATGACTGCTTCTAAATCCAGTTTCATACGGCCCCAATGCTTTCTTCTTCTAGCTCCTTGGGCACCAGGATCATGTTGCATGTACATATATCACATGTGTGCATACAGTAAAAATAAATGCATCCTTAAAAAAAATGTAAAAGTGGAGAGAGATATTAGACATCCATCTCCAGGCTTCGAGCCCAAGTCCAAAGCAACACACAAAGTTCATACACCACACACAAACATCACAATACACACATGACACACACACACATAAGTAAATTATTGTCTCATTTTTAGGTGTGATAATAGTAATGTTATTACTTCTTTAAAAAATATCTTCAGATGGGTATGGTGGCACATGCCTTTAATCCCTGCACTCGGGAGACAGAGGCAGGAGGATCTCAGTGAATTCAAGGCCAGCCTGGTCTACCCAGCAAGTTTCAGGACAGCCAGGGCTACCGAGAGAAACCATGTATTGAAAAAGTAAATAAATAAGAAGAAAGAAAAAAGAATCCCTGTCTTTGGTATGCATGCTGAAATGCCCAGCGTTAAAGCTGGCTACGTAAGAGATTTGCTTCAGGAGAGAGGGAAGTGGGTGGAGGTGTGGATGAAACCAGTGAGTTACCCCAGGCTAAAGTAGACTGGATGGCAGGTGACTGGTGGATGATGGCTCTGAACACATTTAAAAAGAAACTCCACAATGTTTTTTTAAGCCCACAAGATGAGGAAGTTCTGTCCGTCTGTTTGTCTGTCTGTCTGTTTTAGGGGTGAGGCTTCTAATATATTGCCGGGCCAGTCTCAAACTCTTCGCCTCATGAGCCCCTCCCACCGCAGTTTCCTAAGTGCTGGGATCACAAGCATGCATGAGCCAGCCATCAAACCCTGCTTCATACGGGAATATTTTATTTTTTATTACATTTACTGAGTTTTATTACATTTTACTTATTGGGGGGAGCATGCCACAGAGTGCATGCAGAGGCCACAGGACAATTTGCTGGAGTCAGCTCTGTGAAATGAGACTTTAATAACATCTCACAGAAGAGACACGAAGAGGAGTGAAGGAGACGGACACAATGCCTGGCGACTGGCGACGAGGCTGCAAAGCTCCTTTCCCCTTTCTCAGGGGCAGGGGACAGCACCAGCTATGACCACCTGAAAGGCCTATCTTCCTCCTGGCTTGGCAATGTTCCTGTTGAAGGGACAAAGCTACACGCAGGGACAGAAACAAGCCTATGAAGGGTGCACACCCCTGAGCCCAATCATTGGGCTTAGCACAGTCCACGGAGCCTGAGAGGACCAGCACCCTCGGCTCTGGGTCAGCTCTGCCGAGACCAGTGCTGGGAATATAGAAGCCCAAATCCTGAGCTGCGAGAAAGAACAAATGCATTTAGGTGCCAGGAATGTATGTGATCATGGTAGAATGAATGTGTATGTATATGTTTATATCACATATACATATGATATATGCCATATATATATCACACATATATCACATACATATGTATATATAAAATCTACCAGTATTGTTCCTTTAAACAACTCTAATACAATGACCCCTCACCCCATCAAGGACTGATCCACCTCTATCCCTATGACTTCTGCCTGGAATCAGAAGTCCCAAGATCAACTCCTGCAACCCAGGGAAAACTCTGACTACAGAACCATTAAATACAAAGCAAGCAATTCAGAGGGCTGAAAAGCAGATGGTTAACCAGTACCAAACCATCTCAGCTGTCCTGATCACCAACAAACTTCTGGGTTTGGTTTCACAGTGCTGAGTTCATGAAGTCTTCCTAATTGGTTTGGAAGTTAATCGACAATGTCCTCTATCTAACCACGGGCCCCACCCACCATATCTCCACTGCCCACAGCCATGATTCCCTGGCTTCCTGTTTAAGTTATAGTCCATTTGTATGGATTCTACACAGTCCTAAAGTAAATATAGTTTGTAGCCATTTTTTACCTTTAGAAAAATAGAATCATGCCATATATGTAAAGTCCTAGGGGCCCGGCTTAGGGGTTGTTCGTTTGTCTTTCACTTAGTATGAAAATTTACTTACTGAGTGAAAATTTATCTTTATCTACTACTTTTTACTCAGTATATTTTACTATGACTTCTTTTTTTTAATTTATGCATATTAGTATTTTGCCTTCGTGTATGTATGTGCATGTGTGTGCCTAGTGCCTAAGGCAACCAGTAAAATGTTGGGTACCCTAAAACTGGAGTTACAAGTGATGGTAAACTGTCATGTGGGTTCTAGGGACCAGACCAGGGTCCTCTGGCAGAGCGGTAAGTGTTCTTAACTGCTTGTTGAGCCATCTCTTTCCCCAAAAGATTTCTTATTTTCTGAAGTGACTGATGTATTAGCAGCATTAGACGCACTGGAGCTGGGACCCAGGAGAGCGATTTGAGTGTCCATGGTAACCACGTATCATTCTGATCTCAAAATCGTGCTCAACGTGGACTGGCATGCAGCTCAAGGGATAGAGTGCTTGCCTGGCCTGCAGGAAACTGTGGGGGTCCCAGCATCTCACGTAACAAGGCCTGAGGTGCATGCCTATAATCCCACCACTGGGAAGGTCAAAGTAGAAATTCAAAGTCTTTGTCTGCTACATAGTGAGTTCAAGGTCAGCCTAAGTTTCATAAGACACACACACACCCACACACACTCTCAATGCATCCAACTCCTCAGCCAGCGCCAACAGCAGGCTGCATCCTCAGAACCACCAAAGCCATCTCCCCGAAAAGCTCTTCCCCCACCCTCTTGCTCCGAGTGTTCTGATCTTGGCAAAAGACAGAATTCTCCTTTGAACTCTGGGGCTCACAATTAAATTCAAGAACGGAAGCAAAGGCCAGAAAGCCACGTTCCAGAACTTCAGTCGGGCTTCAGCAGCCGTGACTTGGCTACTGGGACTTTAGCAAATGTCATGCAAGCAAGCAGAGGCTTGGCAGTGGTCATGATCTGCGACGTGTCTTCCCTTGCTAGAGAAACCGCCATGTTTCCCCCAAGAAGATGAGGCCACCCTCCCAGAGGCTAAGAAACTATATGAAATGAGAGCCAATCATCCCGGGCACTGCAGCCTTCCAAGCTGAGGCAGGAGACATGTGGGCGAGGCCATTTTAGAACACCCAGCTCACCCAGGTCAACAAACCCAGGCCAGAAAAGCCACCCAAGCGGTCCATAAAACCACAAGAACCAAACCACAGCACAGTGGGCAGTTTGGGAGGTGGCAAAAGCTAACTGATTTTCGGGGTACCCTCCCCTTGCCACACCTTCCCCACCACCACCACCACACACCCTCGTCCAGGCTCCAGTCTTGCTGGCTTCCCTGTGCCCTCCTTGTCCGAGAGCCCGGGCTGGTTCTGCCAGTCCATTCACTGCAGCCTAACCACAGGACAAGGCTTCTGAAGACCTTCAGGCTGACAGCTAAGACCACACCATAGCAACACTTCCACACCCACAACCACTGCCCACACCTGCTTGATTCTCATACCAAACAGGTGCCGCTCTCCTCATTTCTCAGAAGAAACAACCGATGCCCACCGAGATCAACAGACATGCCACACCGTTAGGGTATGAGCCTGAAATCTGCGTGGACTCACGTTCTTGAAAGCTTGTCCGCCGAGCTGGCGGCACTACTTAAGAGGGTTACGGAGCCTTTAGGAGGAAGACCTATCTGGGTTTGAGGCCAGCCTGGTCTGCAGGGCGAGTTCCAGGACGGCCAGGGCCACATCTCAAAAAACCAAAAAGAACGAACAACGTGAGTTAGGGCCCAGCCCATAGTTGCCACTGCTCTCTGGTTCCTGGTACACAATGACATAATGAACCTCCATCCCCTGCACCCGCCACCAGGAACTCTGTCAATGCCCTCCCTGCAAGGATGGACTATTCTGAAACCATGACTCAGAATAAGTCCTTTCTCCGTTAAGATATCGTGTTGTGGAAACCCAAAAGCCAGTGTGTGTGTGTGTGTGTGTGTGTGTGTGTGTGTGTGTGTGATGTCTTCTGACTTCAACCCCTGTTCCTTTGTTCTCCAACACATGCACTGGTTCGAGTACTGTCTTCCCATGCCTCCCTGCAGGCCGATGAGCCTGCTGCTAGCAACTTTCCTGATTTCTAAAAGCCATTCATTTGCCTTGGGGTTCTCACCTTGGCCTTGGCTGCTGTTGGCCACCTGTTGCTGGATCCCATGTCAGCCCTCCCAGACATCAGTCACCTGCCAGGACTGCCACCTGCCAGGACTGCCACCTGCCAGGACTGCCACCTGCTCTCTCCAGCCAACCTTCGGATTTATGAGCTGTTTGCCAAGCTTGCTCTCAGAACCTTTCATTCTCTGGGTTCACTCCCTCGGGCACCCCCTATCCTTAGTGCCAGCTCTACCCATCCCAAACCCTCCCACACGTCTGCCAAATCTTCAGAGACAAGAGTCAAGCCCACCTCCTCAAAGGCAAAGAGGAGAGGCAGGTTACTAACTACTACAAACAGTTTAACCTGGATCCACTGGGGGCTCCTGGCTACCTCTTCAGGAGAACCAAGATTTTACAGCTAAATATTGAATTACCGTGTTTTGTCTGTCGGTTCACAAAACATCTATGGCTATACAGTCATTAAAACTGCTAAGAAGTAGGTCCCAGTGTTCCCGTCAAGCCCATGTTGAAAGGGGAGTAATGACTTTTGATTAGCAGTCAAGTTCGCAGTGAAGGGTCACCCACACAGAGGTGGGAGGGGTTTACCACTCTGAAGTCCTTCCTGAAGATTCTGCCTCTGTTTCAGAACCAGATGAGAGAAGTCACTGAACGCCCTCAGCAAACTAACCTAACCTCTCTTGTGAAGTGGATCTCAGAGTTTGAACAAAAGTCTTCAGTATCTTCTGTAGAGTTCTACGTACCAAGTGCCATGCCCAGAATTTTCTGGAAGGACAGTCTGAAAAGCTTATGCTCCAAAACATTTCTAGAGAAAGGACTTTACATTACAGTCCGATCCAGTACATTAGTAACTTGTCAACTAGGCTGTATGTGAGCTTCTGGGACTGGGGCACTGTGGAACCCAGGAAGAGGAAGACAGACTTAGGTTCTATCAGGAGAACAAATTATCTCCAGTTCATTTGCTGTTATCTTGGTGCTGTGCCTGGTTGTGGTAATTTGAATGAAAATGGCCCCCATAGGCCCACAGGGAGTGGCACTCTTAGGAGGTGTGGTCTTGTTGGAGGAGATGTGTAACTAGAGAGAGGTCTTTGAGGTCTCTGAAGCCCTCTCTGCTCCCTGTGGATCAAGATGTAGAACTCTCAGCTCCTTCTCCAGCATCATGTCTGCATTCACAGGGCCATGTTTCCCCACCATGATAATGAACTAGACCTCTGAACTATAGGCCAGTCCCAATTAAATATTTCTTTATGAGAGTTGTGGAGGTCATGGTGTCTCTTACAGCAATAGAAACCCTAGGACACTGGTGTATGCTGGGTGTCCAGTAGCTGTAAAATAGATGAGTGGAAGAAGTAGTGAATGAGTGAGTGAGTGAATGAATGAGTGGGTGAATGAAAATGTGTGACAGAGCCAGCAATTCCTCTCTGAAGATCCGTCAAGTCCTTGGGCAAGGCCACTGGTTGAAGGAGTGAAAGTCACACTTTGAAGTGGGCTGAGAACCACTTACCCTTGACCCTGTGACTCATAGAAGATGTGTTCTAACACATACAACTCTGAATTCAGCTTTGGAAGGTTACAGATGTTGAGCTTCAAAAATTCATGCATTCAGCTCTTCCTCTGCCAAGCCCACCCCAGAGAACTCTTCACCCTTGGGCATACACACATGAATATAAGATGTTCGTTCACAACAGTGCTGTCCTTTACAGGGGAAAACCCACACTACCTCATCTCCCAGATGAGGGGAGTTACCAAACTGTACTCAACACCTGTCAGAATTGTGCCCAATAGTTCAAAGGAATCCCGTTATCTTTATCTATACTTGGATCAATAACTGTCCTCCCTACATGAACTAGAAATCTCCAGTTCAGAAGCCGATTATAATACCATTCCATTTATGGGAGATATAAAAGCAGGTATAAACAGGGAATATCGGCTAAACCCATACATAGACAGGAAGGCAAGCATCCTGGGAAATGATGTCACATGTGTTTACTCTTGGGGAGGGAATGTAGTAGGAATAAGGGAGAGAAAGGGATGAATTGTAACATATAGCATCTTTATTTCTTCAAAGGAAAGAGTATGAGCTGGAGAGAGGGCTCAGCAGTTAAGAGCACTTCTTGCTTCTGCAGAGGGACCTGAGTTCAGTTCCCAGCACCTACGTCAGATGGTTCACAGCCCCCTGTAACTCCAGCTCTGGGTGATCTAATGACCTCTTCTAGCCTTTGTGGACACCCAAGCACACGTAGCATATATTCACATGGACACACACAAACACACACACACACACACACACACACACGCACGCACGCACGCACGCACACACACACACTGTGTGTGTTGGCCCTGCACTGGGCTCCAGCAATCCTCCTGCCTCAAACTCCAGAAGCTAGCACTACAGGCATGCCTGGATTCTGGCTTTAAATAATAAATACATAAATGAATGAACGACTGGATGGACAGTGTTCTCTTCAATGACCAAGGAGGACAAAAGGCAGCCTGCCTTTCTCTTGTTCCTTCCAATCACGTTTTCTTTTCCCCAGAATTTCTCAGACTTTTTGATCATCCGTCCTTTTTTGTGTTTTACTTGTTCTTCTTTGCTTTGAGTGGTTTCTGGAGACAGTATTTCACGAAGCCTATAGACCTCCAACTCTCTGAAGCTGACCTTGAACTCCTGATGCTCCTGCCTTTACCACCCAAGTACTGAGATTAAAGAGATATGTCATCCTACTTGGCCCTTATTCCGTTCTTTCAAATGGTGCATTACTATGTAGCCCAGGCTATCAAACTCATAATCCTCCTGCCTCAGCTTCCCTCTTGCTGGACAACAGTGTAGGCTGGGTGTGTGCCCGCAACACAGCAGCTCTCTCCCTCCAGCAGGGCCTAACCTCCATTCCCTACACCACGGCTACCACCATCCCATGACAGAGTCCCCACCAGGCCCTGTAGAAAACCTACCACTTGGGGCTAGACAAATGGCTCTGTTGGTAAAGCGCTTGCTGTACAAGCGTGAGGTCCTGAGCCTGGATCTCCAGCACGCAGGTAAAAAGCCAGCCAGTGAGATTTACATCTGTAATCTCATTGCTGGGCAAGTGGAGAAGGAAGGGTCCCTGGGTTTGCAGTTGAGGACAACAGCCAATTTCAAGCTCTGGGGGACACACACACATAAACATATGCACACATGTGTGCACACACACACACATGAGTGTACACACAATGTATATACACACACATGTACACACACACACAGTTACACACAACACACATACAAAGGGAAAAAAACCAAGGAAATCTCACCACCCTTTATGCTATCTCTCTGCCCTATAACCCTCCCCACCATTCCCTCCTGAAGACCCTGCTGACTAACTGCTTTACTCTTGTTCCCACGAGATGAAATCTTGTCTTAGTCTCGTTCCCTGTCACTGCCTCAGATACCCAAGTGTGTGCACCATGTCTACTCATACCTCAGCCTTCTGCTCCAGGACACCCCTGAACAGCAGACCCATCTATAGCAGCCACACCCTGCCTGGTGGCACCATCCCTCAGAACTGCCCTCCTAGGAAATATTTTACTTCCTACCTTCCTCTCCCTGACCTTGGCCATCTCTTCCACCCCTACCCCACCTGACTCCCCAGTTATCTCAAAGGGATCCCCGCAACCTTCACCTGGATTTTCCCCCTCACTCTTTACCTCCTCCTCCTCCTCCCAACCTGGTCCCCGGAAGTCATGCTGTCCAAGTCAGTCTCAGGATTGCTTCATAAATCCACCCCCATCTGGGGCCTGGATCAAAGCCACCTTCTTCCTCCTCTTTGCCTAGGGATTGAGTTGTCCCACCCTGAGAAATCAATGGACTGACTGCCCAGGTTCCAGTTCACTAGATTCCCTCCTCTGCAATGACTGTTCCAACTTAGCTTCTGATCCCCCGCTCAAGTCCTGACCCTTGAATCCCAGGAGAGAAGTGCCTGCCTTTACTCAGATTTCCCAGTGGTCAGCCTGACTTCCCAGCAGCCTCCAGTCTCCAGCCCAGCACCTCCTTCCCCACAGAAGATCATCCGCTTCTGTTGTGCTTACTCTCTCTGCTAAAGCCAACACCAGCCTCCCCTGCTTAGGGTGAAACCTTGGGTGCCCCAGGGTGTCCCACCCCATCCCAAACACAAGTTCTACCTCTCGACGGAGAGGGGAGAGCAGTGCCGTCTCAGGGTCTGGTGCCTCTTACAATGCTAGTTCTAACTACCACGTGGTCTCTAACTGGTGTCTGAAACCTTTCATGTGATCCTGCATGTGTCTGCCAGAGGCGTGTGTGTGTGTGTGTGTGTGTGTGTGTGTGTGTCTCCTATAAACACCTATGTCACCGTCCCTTCCTGCCTAGAATGTACAGCGCTTGCTTGATGCTTGAGGTAAATGTCTGGGGCCCCAGGCTCCATCCCCAGTGCCCTCTACAGCCTGCCACCGGCTTCACAGCTCAGTACCCTTGTCTAGCACCTGACTCCAGCTTCACACATCTAACTACCTCTCACTTTAATGTTTCTGCCCAAGCTCTTCCTGTGGCCCAGGATGCCTGCCCCTCTCTGCATCCACCACACTCACACTAGCCCTTCCTCTAGAAGACCTCCTCTGCATACACACACACACACACACACACACACACACACACACACACACAAGACACACACACAGAGGGCCAAGCACACACCTGTCCCCTGTGCACCCCAAGCGCGTGTGCGTGTCTGGTCCTAAAATGCCACTACAAAATCCTTATAGTTTTCTCCTTACTGAGCCTGCCTCCCACCTGACACACATGCACAAACACCCAAAGGTAGAGAAGTGGGCAGGACCAATCTGGAGATTCCAGCATACAGGCATGCTCTTCTCTCAGTCAGATGTTCCCCTGCCACCTCTGCAGCCAGGTGCAGTGAGGTGCAGCCGACTCTCCTCTACCTGCTCCCTCAGGTTCATCACCCAGGTACGGCTGCCCTTCCACACCCTTTCAGGTGGCTTCCGCCACATGCCCCATTCCTAGGGTCCCCTGAGGTTTCCAGGTACACCGCCCACCTCCCTGATACACCATACCTTGGCCAGGGATCTGACTATCGGACTTTCCATTATGCCTCGAAGGAAGATCAGGTCCAGTTCCGCAGCCCCAGTGGCACTGGGCAGGGATCCCAGGTTGTCCAAGACTTGCTGCATAGCTGGGGGAGGGGCGGTGAGAGGCTGAGTACCAGCTGGGCACAGAAGACTAAAATCCAGCACAGGCCCTGCCACCCCATCCCCTTGGAAGCCACCCAACGTCACTCTCTTCTCTCCCCTCAGAGACACCCAGCCCTTCCACGCCTCAGGCATCCATCCTAGGAACAGGTGGCAGTTTTCTTGATCTGCTCTTCCCACCCTAGCAATGCCAGCCTGGAAAGGTAGGGGGCAGGAATCAGACCAAGGAGCAGGGTAAGTGTCCCATTCCAGAGTTTGCCCAGCACCAAAGAAGCAGACTCCCCACTCAACCTCTCCATGTGTGGAAGCCAGAGGGTTTGGCCACCTGTAGCTGACAGGCTCAGGGGCAAGGCAGAGAGTGTCCCTGAATCCAAGCAGGCAGCAATGCAAAAGACTGGGACCAATGCTAGACCAGTCCAAGCTATATACCACTAGCTTAGAGTGAGACGGCAGAACTCACTGACCTCCACCCTCAGTCTTTTCTGCCCCCCCCCGACAGACATCCTTCTTTAGAAATTAATGCATGATAAAAAGTCAAAACCGGCTGGGCAGTGGTGGCCCATGCCTTTTAATCCCAGCACCAGGAAGGCAGAAGCAGGTGGATCTCTTTGTTTGAGGCCAGCTAAGTCTACAGAACGAGTTCCAGGACAGCCAGATTTGCCCAGGGAAACCCTGTCTTCAAAACAAAACATTAAAAAGTCAAAATGGAAGCCTGGAATACTAGCAGGGGCTGGAGCAACAAGCAGCCTGGTTTCTGGGATGACTTTGGGTACCACGGACAGAGGTCAAAAGTCACTTCACCCCAGGAATGAGCCTGAGATGAGACATGACCCGAGGACATCAGTACATCTGACACTGCCCCCTGAGATTTGGGTGGAGGCTGCCTTCACTCCTGGGTTAAGGTGGGAGGGAGCTCCAGTGGGTGGGAGGACGGGGAATAGCAGTGTGCCCAGCTGGGAGCAAAGATGGGCAGGGGGTATCATTACTCTGCCACCCACGCCTACATCTGCATAACAGCGTCCTAATCCCGGAGGAGGGAGGAGTGGGGAAACAGGCTCAGAGCTCCCCTCCTCCAAAGAGTGCGGGTGGGCAGAAAGGGGTCCTAAAATTGGAGCTTGGAGAAGATGGCTTTGGGCTCCTGAGCCCCCATTTCTTTCCTACTCCTCCTCCCCACCTTTTAACAGCCTGCCTCTCCAGACCCTTCCTCCCGGCCTGGGCGTTGCAAGGATTTGAGACTTACAAGGTCCTTCTTGGGCTCTCAATGTCCCAAGTCAAGAGTCCTTCCCGTTCTGCCAAATGTCCACAGTTCCGGGTCCCGCTCACTGACTCCCCTAGACAACCAGCTCTTGGGTTTTGGGGACTGAGTCAGTGGGGAGTGGTGAGCTCTGCCAGATCAGCTCCCCTAGCAGGCTGGACGTCCAGATTTTCCCTACGGGCTCCGCTGCCCAGGTGCCCCAGAGCCCACTATGGGAGGGTCAGTTAAAGATTGGGTACCCCTCCCCTGCCTCTCCATCCCACCTCTTCCTACCTTCCCTGCGGAGCTCTGATTCTTCGGAGGAGCCCAGGGAAATCCCCTCCAAGGAAGCCTCACTGCCTGGGCTGCAGGCCATGGCGACCCCTATGGCAATCCTAGAACAGTCTCCCGCGAGGTCGGCGCCTTCCCAGCCAGACGCGGGCTGAGCTAAAGAAGGCGGGACTCCTGGAGCGCTGCAGGATCAGCCAATAACAAGGCTCCGCCTCCCGGACCGCCTTGATGATTGGCCAGAGCCCGCCTGCTGGTGAGGAGGGGGCGGTAATGGGTGGGAGGAGGGCGGTGGCAAGAGACAGTCACACTAAACTGGCCTGATGCTTGTCACTTAGTGCCAGTGCTGGTAGAGAGGTGGCAATGAGGTCGGGTTTGAGGGAAGTAGGGGACTTGAGTAAATCCCTGTGGGTTGGGATCTCCCTCTCAGCCCGTGCAGAAATCCCGGGTAGCGGGCAGAGCTTGGCTCCCATCTTGCTCCGTATCTCTCTTGTATAGATGTCCCTCCTCCACTTCATCTGATGCTTAGTCCTACCCTGCGCGCTCTCTGACCTCCACCCTCTCCCTAACTCCAGGCTGGTTTATTTACAATAACCCCCTCAACCAAAAACACCCCTCAAGAATAGCTCTAAGCCCTCTCCCTGGTAGGCGTAGGAATAACATTTTGACGAGAGGCAAATATCTTTACATGCCACCCACTGGAGCACAGTGGGGTCAGGGATGGGAGGAAAGACTGAATGGTGGTATATCCATGGAGCAGTAAAGGCCACAGCTCTCGAACCCATCTCAACAATAGCTTCTCCCTTTTGCCAACATTATCCATCAGGTGAGGGGTGATGCCCTGGAGCAAGCCAGGCGCCCCAGAAAGTGAGAGGGGGGCAGGTAAGAGTCCATTTATGCAACAAGAATAAAAGTGGGCAAGAGGAAGCTACCCAGGCCCTGGACCCCCATGTGTATCCCACGTGTACCCATGATGCCAATACTCCGGTCACTGCTGCTGCTGTTACTGCCACCTCCAGTCAGCCATTCCCAGAGGAGTGGCACCATGTCGCCTTGCACCCCTGGTTGCCATGGCAGCAGGCGGGATTACACATTAGGACAGTAACCCAGGGATGGCGGAGATATTTAAAGGGACAGCTCCATCAGAAAGCAGGTCCACATTCTCACCTTGATGCATGGAAAGAAATGAGTGAGCAAACAGTCTGAGGGAAGAGGCAGCAACGTGAGCGTGATGTGAGCGTGACGTCTAAACTCCTTGCCTGTGCGAGACATCACACACACGGCTCCCAAACTCTCCCTAACTAAAGCAAGGGTGAGTCCTCCCATAATAACAAGGACCATTTTTGACCCATGGGGAAGGGATGCAGAAGGACGTGGCTAGTTTCACCTTTGCAGAGCCCAAAGCAGAAGTGTCCCAGGGGATAAAGAGGGGACCGTGAAAGGGGAGCCTGACCTCAGATGATGGGCACAACTGTCTGTCAAACCCATGGAAAGTATAGCAACCACCAGATGGCATCGGCAGCAAGCAAGGAGCAGGAAGAGAGAGGCACTGGGCCTGGCTTGAGCATTTGAAACCTCAAAGCCCACCCCCCACCCCCAACACACTTCCTCCAGCAAGGCCACACCTACTCCAACAAGGCCACACCTCCTAATAGTGCCACTCCAAATGAGCCTATGGGACCATTTTCATTCAAATCACCACAGGCAAGATGGCACTCTTGGATTCTGAAGCCGAGGATGTCAGCAGAGGGTTGGCTCAGGAAAGGGAGCACATGGCATTTCTTTCTTTATACACAGAAGCAAAGAGCAGCCCACAGCACTGAATCTAGGGGAACAGGCCCCAAGGAGGTGTTTGAAAAAGCAGGCCACACACAGAGGTGTGGATTCCCTGCCCTATGAGCCCCCATCAAAAGGTCTGCCACTGGAAAGTGTCTCCTGTGCAGCCCTGCTGGTCACTGTTAATAGGTTTACTGAGCAGCCCCAGATGAGAAGCCTTTTAATCACAGGCTCAGGGATGGGTCTCATTAACTCCTAAGCAGCTTAGAGTGGGGTACCTGCTCAGTGGGGCAGGGGGAGGGGCCACAGGGCAAGAGACAATCATGAGCCCTCCAAGAAACAGAGGGACGTTTCGAGCCATGGAAAAGCAGCCTTTCCTGGGGGACAAAGGGGTCACAGCTTAGGATCTGGCTGGCTCGCAGAAATTTTCATTTTCTCAAGGGGTAGTGTACTGGCTGGGTTTGTGTGTCAACTTGACACAGGCTGGAGTTATCAGAGAGAAAAGAGCTTCAGTTAGGGAAGTGCCTCCATGAGATCCAGTGGTGGGGCATTTTCTCAATTATTGACCAAAGGGGGAGAGCCCATTGTGGGTGGTGCCATCTCTGGGCTGGTAGTCTTGGGTTCTATAAGAGAGCAGGCTGAGCAAGCCAGGGGAAGCAAGCCAGTAAGAAACATCCCTCCATGGCCTCTGCATCAGCTCCTGCTTCCTGACCTGCTTGAGTTCCAGTCCTGACTTCCTTTGGTGATGAACAGCAATGTGGAAGTGGAAGCTGAATAAACCCTTTCCTCCCCAACTTGTTTCTTGGTCATGATGTTTGTGCAGGAATAGAAACCCTGACTAAGACAGGTGGGAACAAGAATGCATCCAAAGTGGGACCCTCTGCTTGCAGAGGGAGCAGCAGGATCCATTAGGAAGAACTCAGATCTCTCGGGCATCTCGTAGCTGTAGCCAGAACCCTTCCAGAGGCTCTGGACATGGAACCTAGTCTGGTGGGTCTTAGGAAACATTCAGGGATCCAGGAACCCCCGGGATGGAGTACAGACTTTGGGGCATGGATGCAGGGGTGTGTCTATGAAGAGGCCCCACTGCTGTCATCAGAGTCTGGGAGACCTAAGAGCAAAGTCAAAACCATCCATCCCATCCTGCCACCTCACCTCGGAGGAAACAAGTCAGAGATGACTGGCTTAAGGGTCAATGCCCTAAAAAGTGCAGCAGTGGCGGTGGCAACTGCTGCCATTCCTGTCCAGCTGCACTGTGCATCATCTCTGGACCTCGGGCCGGTGAGCCGTGTTACGATATACAGCACCACTGGGGCAAGCTCTTGTCTTCCCCAGCTCTGTCCTACCCCAGTGAGGAGGCAGCCCGAATGGCCGAATGACCAAATGACCACGTGTGGCATGTGGCATGTGTGACAAGGGAAGGATGAACTGTAACTGCTGCATCCACCCCCTGCTCTTTGCCCAGCCCCCTGGGAACCACTGAGGCAGGCTGACAGCTTTAACCTCTTCTTACCAGACTCGGAGTTGGTGGCGGCAACCGGCATGGTGACTGGAGGCCGTGAGGGTTCTGAAGTCAGTCTCCTAGAGGAGGAGAGAGAAGGCTGAGAAAGCACGGGGCAAGGGACAGCCACAAGGCAGGAAGGTAGTGTTACCCAGAAACAGGGACTTGGGGTGCAGGAGTGACCCCAAGTGCTCTGGAAAGCAAGAAGGGCAAATAGCATGCCCCTTCTTAGATGCAGGGGAGATGGGGAGGATCAGAGAGGTTAATTAATTTCCTCAAGGCCTCAAAACTGGTAGGAGAGCTACGGTGAAAATCTAGGACTTATGTCTCAATTTTATTTTCTCTTTTTTCTTTCTTTTTTTTGTTTTTGTTTGTTTGTTGTTTGTTTTGTTTTTCAAGACAGGGTTTCTGTGTGTAGCCCTGGCTGTCTTGGAACTCACCCTGTAAACCAGGCTAGCATAGAACTTGCAGAGAGATCCACCTGCCTCTGCCTCCCAAGTGCTGGGATTAAAGGTGTGTGCCACCACTGTCCCCAAAATAAGTATTTCTCATTGGGCATGATAACGCCCACCTGGGCTGTAGTGCCAGCCACTCAGGTCAAGACAGAAAGAGTCCTCTGAACCCATACCAGCCTGGCAAACATATAGAGAACTCATCTCAAAAACAAACAAACAAAACACAGCATTCTGTCTGGTTCTTTCTTAAAGTAGAGGGAGAATTAAGTATGAGTCCTGAATATGAACAAACATCGGAAAGTTTCCCGGGCCGTAAGCTCCATGAGAACAGCTTTGAGATCCGATACTTGCCTTCAGGCCTCAGGCCTAGAACCTTCAGGGGGACCCCACAAACACTGGTGTCCAGCTGACAGAAATGACATTTCCTCTCTCTCGCCCAGAATTGGGACAGGGAGAAGTGGAGGGCAGTAGCCAGAAACAGGCATGGAGTTTGCAGCCCCATCCCAAGGTCTCTCAAGCTAAGATTAGCTCCTTCATTTTCCCAGCAAAGGAGAACAGGGTGACCCACCACTTTCTCCCCTTGCCTTCCTGGGCATGTGCTACTGGATAAAACCCTAATTCCCCGGTTGCCATGACAACAGGAGGCAGCGGCTCTCAACAAGGATGGGGGAGTAGGGGGAAGCAGCTGGCAGTGCCCACTTTAAGACTAAATGCCTTCTGCACTCCCCCCCCCCAGGGGAGGGGAGCCACAGGGCCACTCCATCCCTCCATCCTCCCAGCCTCTCCCCTCTCCAATTCAAAATAATTCTCAGAGGAGCAAAGACTGGATTTACTAAAATTCTCTCTCTCTCTCTCTCTCTCTCTCTCTCTCTCTCTCTCTCTCTCTCTCTCTCTCTCTCCAAAGATAATGATAATGACAGCTCTGGAAACCAAATGACAAAGGTGAAGGATACGGTTCCCATTCCTCCAGAAGAATCGAACTTGCAGAGAGAGATGGGGGGAACCCCTTTCCCACTAGTACCGCTGGTTAAGAGAAATGTCCAGGTTCCACTGTGCCAGCGCCCGTGCTCCCTTTGCCAACTCCCCTGTCCTTATTCCTAGAGAGCAGGGGGCAGCTTCTCAGGCCTTGGGCCACGCTTGCTGTGAGTTCCTCTTTTCCTGGCGCTGGGAAAACGGGGAAGAGCCAGGGAGGATCCTGTGTGAAACCCTAGGCCCAGGAGTCCTGCCCAGTAAGCCTGGGTTTGCTCCCTGAGGAGTTGGTTCCCACGGCGTCGGCTCGCTCTGCCCCACCCCCATCCAAGCCTCTGAGAGGGCGGGGCCGCCTGTGCCCACAGGAGAACGGCAGTGCCAGGCAAGCTAGCCTGGTTTCGTGCCAAGGTCCCCGGGCCCAGTCATCACCGAACCACCATCACGGCGTTCCAAAACCTAAACCTAAGGCCCTCCCACTCCCACCTCCACACGCACACCCGCCACCAAGCTATCCAACTGCCATCCCCCGGGTGTGTAGGTGAAGCCCGCCAGCTTCAAAGGGAGAGGTTTCCTCCAACCTCCCACATACCCCCCTCCATCGGTGCAGACTCGGAGAGGTGCGGAAGAGGAACGCCTGACAAAGGCACTTTGGAGACGGACAGGGTTATGGGAGGACTGTACCTAACTGAGAGGGCTGGAGGATGGGGTCTAGGGAGTCGGCGGACGTGCCCGCACTCACAATCAGACTGCCCCCGCCCCTCCAATTCAGCCCTAACCCGCTGGGCGCTAGGACCTAGGAAGGAGGGGGCGTGTTGCGAGCCATGAAAGAAGGTTCTTTGCTTGCGCGCCCGCCGAGACTAGGGGATGAGGTCACTGAATGACTGCCCCCCCCGTCCCGACCCCCCTCCCCAGGTCTTCATTCCCCACTATCTCCTTAGTTGACCTAACTTTCTGACCCTGGATCCTCCCTTCTGGTGCTGATTCCCTCAGGAACCCCCATGCCTTAAACCCTGGCTCCGAGATCCTGCAACCTCCTGTCGCTGGCACTCTAGGTTAGCAGAACGTCTCTCCCCAGGACCATCTCTCAGGAAAGACTGAGGTGCTGGCCTCTTGGGGTGCAGGGTGCCAAGGGACCCAGCACAGTCTCAGTCTAGCTCCCCCAGGGCCGGAAACGCCAGCAGCACGGCTCTTACGTAATGCCGGGATCCGAAGTCCCCCCCCCCCACCCCGACCCAACACAGACCCTGGAGAGGCCGCGCAAATACCTGTGCTCCACTCAGCTCAGCATCTCTGTGTCCGGTATCCCTCTGGAGCCCTCATCGCTGGCATGGGAACCAGCATCCCTGGAATGAGGGGTTCGGTTCTCCCCACCGGCATCATACACAGAGAGCCGAGTGCTGCAGTTGGAGAGGGAGGGGGCGACTTGGGGAAGGGGCCCGGGAGTTTGGACCTGAAGAATAAAATCTCCAAGTGTGGGTGATGGGTCGAAAAGGAGGCAAGGGTCCTGAGGTGGGTGCTGGCCCAGGGGCCTGGGAATACCTACCTGCGTTTTGGGGAGCCCCTAGCTTGGGGCGATTCCGCGCAGCCGGGCGCTCCGTGGTTATTGCTTGTCAATAGCTAGTCGCGCTCTTAAAGCGGCAAGGCCTCCTAGGAGCGAAGGGGCGGAGACAGAAAGGAGAGGGCTGGGACACGGAAGGGACGCGGCAACCTACGGTCCACTGTAAAGTAATCTCCCAGCAGCAGGCGGGTGGGTGGGGAGGTGGTGGTTAGCAGGCACCGCAAAGCCCACGACCCCCCAACTCTGAACAGGACCAACGTGTGTTACTTGGCGCCTAGGAATTCTTTAAAGGGGCGATGATGTTTAATAAAAGAAAGGAGGGGGGAAAAAAAACTGAGCCTGATGGGATCGCCTTCCTAACGGGTCCACTTCGTCCTGATACCAGTCCCATGCACGCTTCGTCTGTCCTTTCCTAACACCGTTTGGAAAAGCAATGGGACATCAGGACCCTAACTCTGGTAAGGGCTCAGCCTGGGGGTGGCGTTATACATTCAAACGGCACATACCTGCTTCCAGGAAAATTCGAAGAAAAACAGAAATTTTAAGAGAGCGGGCTGTGTTTTTTTCCTGAAAGGGACTAAGATCCTAATTTTAACCTGGACTCAGGAAGTTGATCCTTGCCTCCATCCATGACATAAGGGCAGAAGAAACATTCTCTCCCTCCTAAATCCCATTTCAACAAGTAAATAGTGGCAGTGGCGTCTGGCTCCGTTGTTTGATAGAACGTGCAGGAGGCCCTAGGTTCTATCTCTAGCAGCAAAACGGAGAAAGCAAAGGGTTAAGCCCTCTAGCCCGCCTCGCTCAGTCTCTGGCTCCTCCCAGACCTACTAGTAAAAGATATTGCACAGCGTCAAACTATTGGTGGCCGCAGTACAGAAAACAGCCTTTTTTCAGTCCGTGCAAGCCGGGGCCTTCCTAGACTTGGGTGCTCCTCTAACCCCTCTGCTGCTCTATGGAATATGCGCTCCGTGGGGAGCGGGGCATTTATATCTTCCTTGATAACTGGACTCCTAAGATCAGAAATGTATTGATTACATCCTGGAAACTTGCTCGAAAAAGGAATTAACTTGAGGATTCACTTCTAGATGTGGTCCCGGGCGACCCTGTTAGCAAAGGGTTGTAGTTGGAAATAGGTGTGTAGAGAAAAGCCAGCGATGGGTCAAAATGCTGAAGGCTGTTAAGTGGCCGGCAACGCTTATTCCTGAGAGAAGAGAAAGTTTTGTAGCGACCCCAGATGGTAATGATTGGAACTACAGGTTTCTGTCTGAGGAAAAGGGCTTCCAAACTTGATCTTCCTAATTAAACTCAGAACAAGAGGTTTCCTTCCTTTTGGGAAGACTCCCTCAGATCTTACCCAGTCACCTCTGCTTAGGGAATCTGCTTGCACTTAGTTGGGAGGGGGAGAGAAATCTTGATTCCTCCCAAAACTATTAATTACTTCTCAAACAAGCAAATATCTGCCTTCCCCCCATAGCAATTCACAGCCAACTTATCCCATCCAGGATCCCAAGGACACAGTGGGATTGGAGTTCTAATCCACCTAGTGTAGTCTGACTCACTATTCTTACAACCTGACCCCCCCACCACCACACACACACACACCTTACATTTGATTGATAGTTTCCTACAATAGTCCTGTGAGATTAGTGGATGGAAACATTTATCAACAAAGATTATTATGCTGCTGTTTGTTCAAGATGAGGTACCAGTTTCTGTGATACTGAAATAGCCAAGGAACCTAACATCCGTGGGCAAAGTCTGGGGATAGATGTGCCACAGGGATGAAGAAACGCTATTCTAGTGGTGTGGTTAAATGCCCCTGAGGCACACTTGCTCGAAGCTGAGCAGAAAGCCATCCCCACACAGCTTAGGTCTCTGGAGTCTACTGAGCTGCTTCTCCCTGGAGTTCTATCAACTGCGCTGCCCCTGGGAAGAACGCCTGCCCCGATCCTTCTCGGAGGTCACGGGGTGCAGGCAGGACTTTCCTTCAAGACTTTTTTTTTCTTGTGGTGGGTAGTCAGACCACAGCTTTGAGAATCAAGACAAAAAAAGAAAAACAACAACCTCAACATCAAAACCAAAGCCCTAAACCATCACTCACCCACACTCACGGGGACACACACACACACACACACACACACACACACACACACACCCCTGCAACTCCCCAAAGCTTGTTCTGGAAACCTTTTCTGTTTGCTATACCACTCTGGAAAAAGAAATTTGGAGACATCCGCGTAAAAAAAGAATGGAGAGGGCTGGAGACATGACTCAGCAGTTAAAAGCACCCGCTGCTCTTTCAGAGGTCCTGAGCTCACTTCCTAGTACCGGTCTATAACTGTAGTTCTATGGGATCTGCTGTCCTCTTCCGGTATGTATGGTATGCAGGTTTACATGCAGACAAAGCATTCATATACATAAAATTAAAAATCTTTAAAAATTAAATAAATAGGAAGGGAAAGGGGTGATTTTCTTATGAATTATTGTAGCTGAACTACTGAACTGACTTCTGTGTGTTTAGAAGCAATTCACATATATGCAGACCTTAAAGCATTATTTTGAAACTATAAAAATTCCAATGTGTTTCTCCACAGTGCAAAGAACTACCTTGCATAGTCCTGGCTGCACCCCTACTTGGGAAATATTATGTCTCCATCCCTAGTCTGAGCCTCAATACAACAAACATCCCGAAAGGTAGCTTCGCCTCATGTTTAGAACCATACGGAGATGTTCTGGCCTCTTGCTTTCTTTCCAACCACTGGACGGAGCCTAAAGGCTGATCCATCATGCAAGCTCACCACATAAAACCCTGTTCTGTATTCAGACTGCTTGCCCAGAAGAGGATCCCAGACTCCCCTGTGAAGGACCCTCCTCATTCCTCTTTTCACCCCATCCCTGGACCAGCACCCACTATTCTCTCTGTCCCCTGGTTCCACTCTTCCTTATCGGGGTGGGAAGTTGTAACAACAATTCTGTTGAAATCTTAGCCCAAAATGTGTGTGTGTGTGTGTGTTTGTGTGCTAAACCCATTGTGTGATCTTGCTGAGCCTCAGTTCCCCCATCTGTGCACAGGCACACAGAAAATGATCCTTAAATACAGGTCCCTTCTAGAAGTTTGGAAGGCTCTAGCTAGGTGCCAGGACAAGTGGGCGACTTGTCTCTTTCTCGGGCCAGCAGATTGCCCTGACTGAGCCCACCTTTGAAGTGTGTGTCCTGAAGAGCATGTCCTTGTCTGAACCACCCACACACCTTTGAGAGGAACCTTGCTTGGCCCTATCTGTGACACCCACTTCTCTCCTCTCCTCCCTTCAGTGCCCCAGCTTAAAGAAATAAACTGGAACTCTTTCTTTGTACTATTTCTTGCCTAAGTTTAGTGGCCTCATCACAGCTTAATCTACTCCTATACTTTCCTAGGCTCCATGGGGGTCCTTTTATTAACTCATCCTAATCCATTATCAATTGGCATCAGACATGGGATTGGAAACAGCTTACCAGTTCTTTCTTCCCTTTTCTTCTCACAGATACTATCTCACTAACTTTCCCAGTCTGGGTCTGAACTCACAATCCTCCTGCCTCAGCCCCTCCAGTGCTGGGATTGCATGCAACACCACACCTGGCTGGTTTACAAGGCTTGGCAGTAGCCGGAAGGGATGTCCAAAGGTCAGGATCTTCCTTCATCGCAGGAAAACTGGTCCATAACTCCTCTGTAACAGGGGAAGCCGGGAAACCAGAACTTCTATTCTACTAATTTTTTAAAAATCACATTAAAAAAAACTCTTTCCATAGACAAGAGGTAGCCTCTTAGCAAATATTTCTTGAAACATTAATTACTCTGTTCCTTAAATACCTATCCCTGGTAGACTGTGGAGTTCTTTGAGGACAGTGGCTGTGTCACTGAGCTAAGCCAGTGCTCAATAAAAACAGGTGCAAAATCTCTGAGGACAGGTCCACATGACTATTTTACAAGGTTCCTAGGAACGGGGGTTTAGATGAGTGTCTCCCAAAGAATGTGGGTTAAAGGCCTCAGGGTGACAGTACGGGGAGGGGGGGCAGAGAATGGGTCTTGCCTGGAAGTGAAAACCATAGGAAATATAAGTGCATGCTTGGGGGAAGGATTCAGCTCAGTGTGCATAAAGCCCTGGATTCAATCTCCACCAAGGGCATGGGAAGAGTACAGCAGCTGGACCAAGCAGCATATTCCTGTCATGTCAACACTCGAAGGACTGAGGGTCCCAGAAGGATTGGAGCAAGCTCAAGGCTAGCCCAGGCTACTGGGCTATCCAGTGAGATCTTGTCTCAAATCAAAGCAAACTAATAATAAAGAAACAGAGGGGGAAAAAAAACAGGCATGGTGGTGCACGCTGTAATCCCAGAACTAAGAAGGCAGAGGCAGGCAGATCTTTGGGACTTCAAGGCCAGCCTAGTCTACTTAGTGAGTTGCAGGAGAGCCAGGACTATGTAGGAAGACCATGTCTCAAAAGGGTGTGGGGGGCAGGCTGAAGAGATTGCTCAGTGGCTAAGAACACTGATGTTCTGACAGAGGACCAAGTTCAGTTCCCAGCCATCAAGTTCAGTGTTCACGATTGCCTTTAACTCCAGCTCTAGGGGATCTAATGCCATTTTCTGGTCCCTTCGGGCAACTATATTCATGTGCGCACACACACACACACAGACACACACACTTTAAAAATCAAAAGTTCTTAATGGAAGAATTGGAGCTGAAGACATGGCTCAATCAGGAAGGTCCTTTTCGTGCACATAAGAGGACCTGAGTTCCATCCCAAGCACACATGTAAAAAACAGGTACAGTGGCACATGCTTGTAATCCCAGTTCTGGGGCCCGGGGGTGGAGACAGAAGGATCCCTGGGGCTCACTGTCTAGACAGTCTAGACAGTACAAACCACCTTGGGCAAAAGAGAAAAGTTTCTTGATTGTCTCTGGGGCAATTTGTAAGGGAGACACCTCAGTTTAGAGACCAAAAGCCTCAGGGGCATCCTCTGAGCTTCTCTTCCCACTAAGCCTTCACCCAGCCCCAGGGCTCTCCCATAGCTGAGGACATCACAATCAGAAGAGCAAAGTAACTTGTCCATGGACTGCAAGAGGCCATGCCAAGCTTGGAACCCAGTGTCCTGGCACCAAAGCCCCTGTCTCACCTCCCAGAGCTAAATGGAAAAAGTTCCTGAGAAACAGCCAGGAGGGAAGAAGCATAGGAAAGAACAGGGGTTAAAAGCCAAGCAAGCCATAAGCCTGCTGAACAAGGCAGCTGCTGCGTGAGGGACCCGAAGGGTGATGGACGGACAGACAGGCACTTAACTAGTGGGGGCAGGGCAGTTCCGAGAGACTGGATTGCTTCTGATAAGAGGCTGCCCTGACTTCAGCTTCGTGCCCCTATACCTTTGGGTAGATCTCATAATTTCTCTAAACTAGCATCCTTCCCCATAAAGAGTTAATGAGGCTTAGAAGTGCCACCTAGATAACACTAGAGATTTCACAACAGACTGGGGTGTCCAGGCCTGGCACCAAGCACAAGAATAATGATCAGTTATTGGTGCATAACTACACATTCATACAGCTATTGTAATTGATATTGATACTGGGCATAAGTCCCTTGATTCTAGAACCAGCCCAGTTGACCATGAAGATTAAACATGACAAGTCCACCCGCTTGGCGTCACTTTTAAATCACAACCTTCCTCTCCTGGTCTCAAAGGCTTATTTATGTCTACATCCTAATGCGAAACTCACTCAGACCAACTTCAAAGAGTCCTGTGGTGCTTAACCATTCTCATACTGTTCAAAAGTCCCAAGTTTCTTCGGAGAATCAAGCCCAACTCCTAATTGTCAGCATCTGTAAAAGAAAAAAATAAGTTACATACTTTCCTTTGTCTGTTTTCGAGACAGTGTTTCTCTGTAGCCATCCTGACTGTCCTGGAACTCACTCTGTAGACCAGGCTGGCCTCAGACTCACATAGATCTGCCCTGCCTTTGCCTCCCAAGTGCTGGGATTAAAGGAGTGCACCACCACCACCACCTGGCTAAGTTATATAGTTTTAATATACAGTGACATGAAGCAAGAACTTCTATTCCAAAAAGAAGAAATGGGGTATAACACAGAAAGACTGGACCAAAGCAAGACAGAAACCCAGCAGGGTCAACTCCAGTTTCTGCCTCTACATGTTAGGCATCTGGATCTCACAAGGCACCACCTGGACTCAAACAACCCTGTCTCTCCAGCTCTGCCACCTGAAGCACACCTTGCCTCTCTGGCTAGCTCTCCTCTATGCCTGAAGCTTCCCTCTAGCCAGAAATGAGGGTGACTGAGTCCCTGCACCATCACCTCCACAATCAGTGGGGATAGTTCCTGAAATGAGTTGAAGAGGAAAGGACAGCCAAGGAGTCCTAGATTGGAACAGATTTCCTAGATTTCCACAGAGGACACATCATAGAAGTTCTGTGGTCATGAGGGTAGGGTGCAGGGTTTAGTACTAGGCTTGCATCTAGTTGGGATATATAATAGCTCATTTCAAATGTAGTGTGGTGATGTGTCTCTTAATCCTAGCATTTAGGAAGCAGAGGCAGGAAGATCTGTTCAAATTTATCCTTGGTTACATAGTGGGTTTGAGGCCAGCCTCATGACCCTGTTTCAACACACACACACACACACACACACACACACACTCATGCAGGATGGTGGTGGCACACACCTTTAATCCCAGCACTCAGGAGACAGAGGCAAGCAGATCTCTATGAGTTCAAGGCTGACCTGGTCTACAGTGTGAGTTCCAGGCCATCCAGGGCTACACAGAGAAATCCTGACTTAAAAAACAAATCATAACTTGTTAGCATTCGGGGTACGCTGTCCCCTAAACAGCTTCTCTAGCCTATACTATGAAATTTTATCCTGGAAATCTCATTTATTTTTCTAGATTTTTGCCACCCAGGGATGAGATTCTGGCTTCACTGAACTCCTGAGCTGTGGCTCGTACCCTGAGTTTTCACCCCTCCCCTGAGAACAGGATTTACTGAGGAGAGGGTGAAGAAGAGAGGTGCACACACCCAGAGGGGCTCGTAGTGTTCCTCGCTCACTCAGTGTGCTGAGCTACATGGTCAGTCCAATCTTAGCATCACTGTCAGGCTGGAAGGGAAATGAGCTCCACTTTACATATGAGGCTACGGGGGCTCACTGGGAAGTAAAGTCCCGTGACCAAGTTCACACAGTCATGACAGAATTCATGCGGTCCCTCCCTGGGAGTCAGGTGGTCAGGGGGAACACACGATGTTTCACGAGGTCTAGACAAGCAGCGGAGTGGAACAGGTAGAGGAAGATGGCCGACTCACACCGAGATTCACAGCCTGACCCCCAGAGTGTGAGTGTACCACTTAAGAAACAAAGATTCCTCTCTCCACAGGGCTTATTGGGTCAGTCCCAGAGGCTCCACATGGCCGGGGCAGGCAGAGCAAGAGACGGCCATCCCATAGCTTCCCTAGTCCTAGATACCAGAGCAGACATACTAGGCGCCACAGCAACCCTGCAGTTAGAGTCCCCTTAGCTCAGCGGGATGGGTATGTTGTCTCTCCATCACTGACCTCTGCTGACACCAGAAATAGCCCTGGGAAAGGCCCTCCCCCCTCACAATCCCAGAGACGACTCTTCCCCAGGATTTGTGTGTGATCTTGGAACAAAAAATTTACCTGACCCGAGGAGCCTCCCACCTCGGCCTCCCACCTCTCTGGGTCGCTGGAAGCCTCTGTACCCTAGTCAAGACAGTCCATCGGCTGGCCGGCGGCAGCGTGCTCCCACCCCCTCACTCCCCTGTTCCCAATTCCTGAGCCATGACACAGGAACAGGAGAAAGCCACGCTGGGGTGGGGCCTTAGAGGGCCAGGGTCACGGATCCATAGGAATATAAATGGACTCTTGACATCCCAGCAGAGAGACCTTTGGCTTTGCCTCTCTGCACCTGCCCAGTACGATGGTAATTTCTAGAGGCTAAGTGTGGGACGGACCCTTGTCACCTGTGCTCTTCAGGATCTTGGGGATGGAGCGTGACACCAAGGGTCCCTCCACATGCCCACTGAGGGCATGAAAAAAATGAAGCCATTCTATTGGCCAGGACAGCCTCCATAGAGAGCTTCCTGCCCCTGCTTGAGATGATGCAGATGAGGGAAAGAGGCTAAGAGAGATTTCAGGGGCTCAGGGGTTCAAAGAAAGTGTCCTATCTAGGGTATCATAGTCTATATATGGAAGGGGGGTTTCTGTGCGTGAAGGGGGTGGAGGACTGGCTCTCCAGTGTGCTGCTACGTAATTCATTTAGAGTGTTTCTAAGACCCATATATGGATCCGAGTGATAGGCAGTACCACACCAAACAGAAAGTCTGCAAAGAGTCCACCTGTGACGTGGTGGCAGGAGGTAGGGCTGGGAAGAGACTAGACAATAACTACAAACATTTAGTATAGACTACGGCAAGAAGTGGGCGTGGCAGGGGCAGAGGAAGAGAAGGATGGGTGGTAACTTTAAATATGGGTGACAAGGTTAGACCCGTTTAGAGTGTTGAGCTGAAGCTTGAACCTGAGCTGGCCTGGCTGACACCTGGAGAACCAGGCTTCCAGGTAGACAGCAGCTGTCTTTAGTTTTTGAGGACCGAATAGGGAGGTAGGAAAGCCTGGAGTGGAGTACACAAAGAATTTGCAGGAAAAAAAATCTGTGAGGAACCTGACAGGTGACTCTAAATCATGCATCAGTTGCTCAGCGCGTGGCTCCTGTCCATTTTCACCTCCGTGCTTTGGGGATATCAGGGTGCACGTCTAGGCGTGCCCTAATCTCCCTGGGAACCAGAATGTTCCTTGAGGGGCTCGAGCACCGATGTGTACTGAGGCAGCTACATCTCCTGGTCTTAGCTCTGCCTCATTCCAGGTTTTCTCAGTAGACCCAGTGCGGGTACACCCCTAGCCCACCTCCCTTCTCGGGGTCACCTGACCATGCCGTCTGTCCCGCCCCTACCAGACCGTGGCTCTGCCCTGCGCGTGCGCACTGACTCTGGGTTGCCTAGCGGCGCTCCTGGTGCCACCCAATGGCGCCCTGGAGGATGAGGTCCACCTGCAGCCGATTCTCGAGCCCAGGGCTGCCAGTTGGTTTGGAAATTTCGGCCAGATCAACAAGTATATGGAGAAGTTCTTCAGCAACAGGTGGGACTGATGGGGGAATGAGGGGGAGGGGGTAATCTGGCACCCCTACTTATTTCTCAGCCCCACGATCTCTGCAATGACGTGTTCCCTAGTTTGAAGAAATCCAAAACCCACAAGAAACTCTCCATCACCACCAAGTCTACCCCGTTGAACACCACAGAACATCCTCACTTGAATGTCACGAAACCCCTACAAAAGTACACCAGCAAACCCCTAACGCAGGAGCCCCGCGAACGCCTGTCATTAACCTCCTCCCCTGGCTCCAGGTAGGCAAGGCCCGTGCAGCCAGTAGAGGCCTCCACCCATATCCTTGGGCAAACGGGAAGAAGAGAGAGGGGAAAGCCCTGGGCTCTTGAAAGGGGTACACCAGGGCCAGGGGTGTTCCTCTCCAGGCTGAACCTTGACTCCCAGAGGCCTAGCCTGGATCTGACTACCCACTGACCCCTTTAGACGATGAGCTGTGCCTCTGTTCCTCCCTACCCATGCAGCACAAACAATAAACAGCAATAATGGAACTGACAAGATGGCTCAGTGGTAAGGGCACTTTGCCACTAAGCCTGCCAGCCAGAGTTCCATCCCCGATCTCATAAGACGGAAGGAAGAAAGGACACGTGTGCCATGGCTTGCGTGTGCACGCACACCATACAAACACACAATAACAATAAAGGAAAATAAAGGACTGGATAAATACATTTTAAACAAGAATCTCTATTACTTCCGTGACTTCTGCGGACACTGGCAGGCAGCGCCTGTCCTCCAGTGAGAAGGGGACCCTGTCATTCCTCTTGTCAGCCTAGGTTTTTCCCTGTATCTCTCTGCAGCCTACTCATCTACCTTCCACCACCTCACCCCACATCTACTGCTTCCAGGGTGACCATCTGTGACTCGGGGGTGGGGGAGAGAGAGAAAGAGAGAGAGAGAGAAAGAGTTGGTCCTAGAAACTTCAAAATAGGGGCTTCAGCCAGCCCTGCTCCCCGCCAAGGTTCACGGAAGAGCAGGATGGGCTGGAATCCCAGTTTGGCCTGTGGGGGTGGCAGAAAAGCAAACACAGGGTTGTAGAGCGTGGGGGGACCTCGTCCCTCCTACCTTGGGTTCGCAGATCCCGGGAAGTGGGGAGTCCTGGTAGAGTCTGTTCCTGAAGCCTAGCTATCAAGGACAGAGCACACACTCCTTCCTGTCACCCAGCCATCAAACCCAGGCGTGTGTGGAACCCGTTCCTAGTTCCTGCCTCTATGGATGTTGAACTTTCTCCATCAGAACCCGTCTCAGGCTGAAGAGATGGCTCAGGGATTAAGAGCGCTGGCTGTTCTTCCAGAGCTCGGACTTCCACAAAGTCCAAGCACCTACACAGGGTCTTACAACCATCTGTAACTCTAGTTCCAGGAGATCTGAAACCCTCTTCTGGCCCCTGAAGGCACCAGGCAGACACGTGGTGCAGGCAAAAACACCCATACATGTAAAATACAAATAGAAACCATCACCTAAGCTACCAGGGAAGGCTTTGGGACACCAGGCTCCAGTCCTGGAATTCAAACCATTCTCCTGCTGAAACCTCCTACATCCCCTAACTATCTGCATACCCCTTGGATGTAAGAATCAACTTGAACCAAGCGTTTGCAGTATAGCTGCATCTTGTACAAGCCTTTGGCCTTTTGGGGAAGGTTCTGCCATCTGGTCATTCACACTCAACATATAGGAGCACAATTGGAAAGTCATTGTCATCAAGGCTAAATACTGAACCCAATACCAACTCTACCAACCCTGGGACCTTCAGACCCAACCTGTGGCAGAGATGAGAGAAGCCATTCAGGGAATGTCTCATGTCTTACCTTCCCCATGACTATCCCTACCCACAAAAGCTCCCAGAAAGGGGAGTCCAGCTCGCTCTCTTTCACTACACAGAGAGAGAGAGAGAGAGAGAGAGAGAGAGAGAGAGAGAGAGAGAGAGCACATCTTCACCTCCTCAGGATACCTGGTAGATAGTCTACAGGGATTCCTCAGGTAGTTTCCGGGTCTTCCCTCCCTGCCCCAAGAACCACAGATTGACACAGGGAGGCTCGGCTAACCCTCTCCTCCCTGGGGTGCATTCCCCTACAGCAGTAGCTAAATTTCATTCTTAGTCCAGCAGTCCACTACCTCTCAGATCAGCCCATTCTCTCTAGAGTTCCAGAGAGCAGTTCGGAGACTACCCTACACAGCAGACAATTGACTGACCTAATCCTCCAAGTTCTTGCCCCCACCCCATTTCAAGGCCACTTTGATATAAATGATTCCTCTCCCACTGCCCAGGTTGTAGGAAGCAATCTTGAGGGTACATATGGGAACAGAGCTAGCCTCGGGTTGAGGAGCTGGATGGTTTAAGGGTGCTGGGATGGGAAGATTAAGGTTAAGGCTGTGACAGACCTTTGTGAGGAGAAATCTCACTTCTCTCTAGACGACAACTTGCCCCTCCAGGAAAGGGATGAACTGAGCCCCTACAAACACTCAGAATTATCATAACTCTCGTCCCCCCACCCCACCTGCCTCCCTGACTGTGAACTTTACCTGCTCTTGTCTCTATGATTGTGCGTACGCATGCACGCACGCACGCACGCACGCATGCACGCGCAAACACACACACACACTCACTGGCTATAATTTTAATTTGCTTTATTTAGTTTGTAAGGGAGCAGGTTGTTGCAAGAATGCAGAGGGAAGAGCTGGACCAGTACTGTCCTACAGCCATGGGCAGGAGACAGGAGGGGCACTACAAGTCCTCTGGGCTGAGCTCCCTGTAAGGAAAGAAGAGAACCGTGAGGAAGGACAGTCCTTGTACCCCGAGACCTTGTTTTCCCTTCCCGCTCCTCTGGATTCCCCTTTCCAGACCTGCCTTCAGCTCCAGGGAGCCGAACAGGGGATCAAACCAACCGGGGGGCTCGTGCATGGGGGGAGCTGCATTCTAGGGAGTCCACCTGTGTTCTCCTCATCTCTCTTCCCATACCTGGGGAGGAAGTCAGCTGGGATAAGTATAGTTCTCGGGTGTCAGCCACCTGCTTTGTATCCCCCACTTAGACACTTTCCTGCCCACGGCACATGGACCCAAGCCACTCGGTAGAAATAATTTTTTTCTCAGAGCAGGCATTGAAGGGACTGAAACAGGGACTAGGGTTAGGTCTCTCTCTCTCTCTCTCTCTCTCTCTCTCTCTCTCTCTCTCTCTCTCTCTCTCTCTCACACACACACACACACACACACACACTCACACACACACCGCCCTACCTAGGCCTGGTCAGTGTGTTGATGTATCTTCGGAGCTGAGTTTCATATTGAGCCATCTGCTCCGGTGTCGCATAGTCCCCTGGGTACATTGGCTCCAGTGGGGCTCCCCAGGCACCCTGCAGGGGCTGCAGCAGCAGAGCCGCCCAAGTGGATACGAGAAGCAGGGAGAGGCAGCAGAATGCGATGGCCATCTAATGGACAAGGAATCGTGGAAGCAGACCACAGCCCATCAGCAGATCCTCCTGTGTCCAAGACCTACCTGTCCAGCCACCGCCTACCATTGTTTCTTCAAACCAAGCCTGGGGACAAGGGCAGACGCAGGAGCCACCAGCATCTACTACCTTCCATCCCTAGAAAACAGGACACCTCCGCATACACACCCCTCAAGCCAGCAGCCAGAGGACCCGGGCCTTGGCAACATAGAAAAACATAGCAGAAGAACTGGGTATGGAGGCTGGATACACGGGACTTAGGACATTGATGGCTCTGAGGATGCAGGAATGGCCAGAGCTGGTGGGAACCAGAGGGTGGGAGACACAGAATTAAGGTGTAAAGCAAAGGGACAGAAGCCTATGACACTGTGGGTCCTGCTTTCCACGGACAGGTTTGTCCAGATGCAGAGAGAGTCCCAAGGAGGACCTTAGGCCTCTTGAGGGCTCCAGTCCTCCGAAGCACCAATTCTGACCCTCCATTGCCAGCCTCAACCCAAGGAGTCCCCAGAGGCAGGATAAGATGAACTCACTTACCCTGTGTCCTGAGCAAGTGGGTGTTGGGCCCAGACACCTACCTCCTGCTGGACTGGTCTCCCTGCTCATGGCTGTGCCCCTTTATAGTCCTCAGCACCCCCAAAGTCCCCGCCTCCTGTCAGCCTCTCGATGCCAGCCTTTAACCCCCCCTTTTGCTCTCTCCCTGGTATCTGAAACACGGGCACTGTGGCTAGAGGCAGGAAGGCACCAGGCCAGCTAGTGTTCTAGATGTCAGAGGAACACAGAATAAAAACCTGGACCATGACAAAGGTCTCATGGGGGTCCATACCCAGCTTTGGACACCAGAACAGACTTGGTTCATAAATGACAGGATCCTGACATGGTAGCCCAAAAGTTCTAGTTGCTAGCCTCGGTACACCCTCCCCAGAGACACCCCCAGTCGCCCATGGGCTTTCCTTGGGGTATGGCTTGAATCTGAAGATTTACTCCTAGAGTGAAGGATGGAAGTCAGGCCTTCAATCCAGTGTACAGCTAGATCAAGGAAAGGACAGAGACAGTGTCTCAGATCCTCAGGCCGCTTGGAAGGGAGTGGAGAAGTCCATTTGATGCGTGCATAGAATGCCAACTGAGATCCTGTGGGCCAGAGTTCAGAGGACGCAGGGTTCACAAGGGAAAGGACAATTTCTGGTAGCTGTTTCCTTTCCCACCACAGAGCTCTGTCCCAGGGGAGTGCTAAAAGCAAGCATCACTTATAAGCTTCAAGTTGCCCCCCCAAAAATCCTCCATGCTGTCATCCCACTGAGCCCCTACAAGGGACCCAATTTAACAGACAAAAATGGGGGAAGGCTCCCGGAGGAGGGAAGCTTGTCCAAGACTCACAGTCAGCCTTCAGTTCCTCCCCTGGGAGGTTCCGTTGGTGTCAGTGCACACTAGGAGAAGCCGCTTGCCCTTCTCATGTTCAGCGCCTTCTTCCCAGACAGACCTCCACCCTGCTCAAGCCAACAGCAGTCCCTGGCTCTGTTTATTTTGGCGCCTGAGAAGGGGAGCAAGGGCCTCTCTCTCCTGAGGTTCTACTCTCAGGACAGGAACAAGAAGCATCGCCGTGGATCCTGGGAACGCAGGAAGTGATGAGAGGGGAGAAGGTGACAGCAGGCATCGGTCGTGATGAGGTTAGAGGTCAGACAGGCCTTGGTCCAATTGCAATCTCTGCCACTGCCCTCCTGTCCTGGGAGCATAATCCAATTAGAGCTTCTGGGGTTCGATTTCTTACTCTGTAAAGTGGGCCCACTGCACCCACCCCCAGACAGGGAGGATCAAGGAGCCTGTTCCTCTCAGCTCTCATTTATGGTAACAAGAAGAGCACCAACCGCTCAAAGTAAGTAGAGCTCATTTCTTAGCGAGCCTGGCCCCTTCTCTGGGCTTCGGTTTCCCACTATGCAAAACCAGTGCCTAGTTCCGATTCGAGCCTCCGCTCTGGCCAGGAGCGGCCACGGCTGCCACCAGGGGGCGCCTGGCTCTGGCGCCGGTTTTAAGGATCCGGGTTTCCAGGGGCTCTGAACCTTGTGTTCTGGCCTCTACTGCAGGTGAAGGACTCTCACCAAACACTGTCTCCAGGGACTGAGTCTGGTGTGGGATCTATTTACAGTTTGTCACACAAGTCAACCGGCTTTGCTTGGCCCCAAGAAATCACAGCTGCTTCTCAAATGTCAACCTAATAAGATTATGGCAATGACAGATTCCAGGGTCTTTGCAGGGGTAGTAGCGACAATCCAGGAGAAGTAGTGCCTTCTGAATATTGTGGTCACATCTGGAACACAGAGAGAGCTCCTGCTGGCCTCTGTGGGTTCCTTTAGTGTTTGCACAGAGCTTCCAGGAAGACACGCGTGCTCACCTGCAGACTGACCAAGACGCTAACGGCCCTTACTAGCCACGCGCTCTCTGGACAAGGAAGATGGTTACCGGCCAATGTGATCATGAGGCTAGGAGCACAGCCCAGAAACATGAGGATAAAGTGAAGTAGGTGAAGGAACAAGGTGCAGAGGCCCCACATACAACCTACAGGACAGGCATTTGACCAGCATCCTGTCTTCTGTCACCACCCTTTCCTGGCTCTCTTACCTCAGCCTCTGCTGCTCTCAGAGCACAGGCCAAGAAGGAGTCATTCACAGCACATGTTTTTGCTTAATTTTGTTTAGTAATGTGTGTGATATTGGGGGTGGTGAGTATGTTAGGGGTGTGGATATGGATACATGTATGTGTAGGTGTGTATATAGGTGTGTGTGTGTGTGAGAGGGTTTGTGTATATGTATGCATGTACACACCTCAGGTGGTGTTCCTCAAACACCGTCCACCTTGTTTTCTGGGTCAGGCAGGGTCTCTTCCTGGGACCTGGGACTCACACGGAGGCTGAACGGACCGGCCCGTGAGCACCAGAGATCCACCCATCTCCCCTGCTCTTCTCCGGGATCACACTCATGTACCACTGTAGCTACCTTCCTGCATGAGTGCTGTGGATTTCCCCAGGGTCTTTATGTTGGTGGTAAGTACTTTACCAACTGAGCTATCTCTCCAGCCCCCTGCTTTGTAATTTTAAGGAGCATATCTCTACGTAACCCAAGATAGCCTTGAAAATTGTGATCCACCTGCTTCAGCCTCCCAAAGGTGCCATTGTGCCCAACTTGCATACATGTCTTAGGGACATCAGGAGGAGATGAGGAAGAGGGGGCTCTTCAAAGAGCTCAAAGGCAAAGAAGGAAGCTCAGGAAACCCTTTATTTACTTAAAAAAAAGATTTCACTAAAACAGGGAAGAAGCCAGTTATGGTATAGCCATCCTTCACTTAGGACTATATTTCAGATCCTTCCTCAAAACATCCCTCATAGGTATCCCTTAGGACTGACAAGAAGCTCAGCAGGACCTGAGTTCAAAACCTGAGTTTCCAAAACCCACAGCAGAAGGAAAGAACAAACTTCTAAAAGTTGTCCTTTGACCTCCACGTGAGTACCATGTTATACATGTGCGTATCATGCCCTCTCTCTCTCTCTCTCTCTCTCTCTCTCTCTCTCTCTCTCTCTCTCTCTCTCTCTCTCTCTCTCTCACACACACACACACACACACACACACACACACAAATCAATATCATAGTACTATGCTGTGTGTGAAATAATTAGCCAATGACCTAACACATAAAGAAGAGCTGTTTGGCCGGTCTGTGGTGGCGCATGCCTTTAATCCCAGCACTTGGGAGGCAGAGACAGGTGGATTTCTGAGTTCGAGGCCTACCTGGTCTACAGCCAGGGCTACACAGAGAAACCCTGTCTCAAAAAACCAAAAAAAAAAAAGAGCCGTTTGAACCAGGCATGGTGGTGAACAGCTTTAATCCCAGCACTTAGAAGGCAGAGGCAGGTGGATCTTTGCTGGTTGGAGGCCAGCCTGGTCTACCCAGTGAGTTCCAGGACAGTCAGGGCTATATAGAGCTCTGTCTCAAAACTGATGTTTGAGGCTTGCTGCCTGACAGTGCAGCCTTGATGACTTGAGTTTGGTCTCTCAGAACACAAGTAAAGGTTGAAAAGGGAAGTGGCTACCCAAAGTTGTCCGCAAGCTGTGACATTCACATCTTACACAAATAAAAATCAGTATCATTTTTAAGGAGAACTTTTTGCAAAGTTAATCATTGTTACTATCCTTGCTAACTATTATCATATCTAAGTTTCATTCTGGCTTCTATATTGATTAAGTTGATCAGCCCCAGATTGCACACCTGCTCAAAATGCCCTGGAGTAAACCAGAAGTCAGGTCACCTCACTAAGAGTTAGCTAGACAGGACACTTTACACAAACTGTCTCTGTGACCCTGTATGTGTCTCTCCAGGTCTCTCCTGCATTAGCTTTGGACTGGCCCCAGCTTCCCCAGTCAGACCATCAAACAGGAGACCACAGACATCAGCATCCAGACACACAGTCCTTACTACTCAATCATACAAGCAGTCATTGCAAGCTTGGAGCAGTAGAGGAACGCGGGACTAGAAAGGAGGGTCTCTGGTAACGGGGATGCTGCAGGGAAAGATAACAGAGAGACTAACTCCACCCAAGGGGAACCAGGAATGGCTTCTAGAAGGTGACCATAATGCAAGAGGGGGTCTCCAGGCAGGAGAGAAAGAAAGCAATGCAAACAGGCCCTGTGGAGCCCAGAATCCATGCAGTCTATGATGTATGTTGGACCCTGGGGTTGCTTCTTCATCCTTTCCCTGTGAAGGTGAAGGGCAGCCCCAGAAGGTAGATATGGGATCCTCATGGTCCCCTATACAGAAAGTGTTTTACCAGAGGCCACTCTCCTTCCAGAGGCAGCAGGCTGTAAGGAGTCCTGCATGTCTCTCCCATCCACACAGTGATACCACCCAGCCTTCCTGGATGACACCATTTCTGTGGATTTATAGCCTTGGCTTCAACATGGTACCTCCTCCCTCGTCCCCCATTCTCCACTCTGGGCAGGTCCTGCTCAACAAAGGATGGAGAACATACACCCCTCCTCTCGCACCACCCCAAGACACAGAGTGATGGACACATTTCATAGTGAACAGGGAAGTAGCCAGAGAGAGAGAGTGCTGGCTGGCCAGAGAGGGCAGGAAATTCCAATTAATGGGCTTCCTGCAATAAGAGATATCCAGGGACTCAGGTTAGCCTACAGTTTAAACACAACACTTTAGACCTCGGTGTTTATGGGGACAGCAAGGAATTGGAGGGTGTCCCCATGACCTTTTCACCAGAAAGGCACAGTTAGTCATAGCTGTCCAAGCTGCATTTGGCAATATAGGGAATTCCCACTGTTGCTGAGAAAATGGAGACCCCCACACTCCCGCTGCTCCTCCAGCTCAAAGATGGAGGGAAGTGACTTATCTGTCTCTTCACTCGGCGCACCCATCCATATTGCCTCTCTACGGTCTCATCCCAGATGCCATCTTCCCATTCTCATGGCTGCTCAGGGCAGCTCCCCAGGATGTGGTGCCTAGCCTTCCCCCAGACTCTCTTCTGGACCTTAAACTCCTCTCCATCCGCATCCTTTCTGCCTCCCCCACCCCTCCTCCTGTTCAGAATCCACTCACCCACTCTCTTAGGCTCCCTTCCCCCAGAGTGCCTTCCCAGGTCCTTTGGGAGCCCCTGGCTGAGATGAGGTGTCTATGCTGAACTCCCCCCACCATGCCCTCTCCTGGTCCTCAGAGTCGTTTTCTTAGTCACCTTTCTTTACCCGGGGTCCAGCAGTCACTTTACACACTACTGACACCATCTCCACCAAAGTGAAAGGGACCGATATAGAAACACACGGGTATTTTGTGTGAAATTTGCTTTTTATTTAGGGACAGGGAAATGAACACACATAGCCCTCCAGCCTGGGTGTCCGGGACACCAAGATACGAAGTCCCTCCCCTCTTCTTAAACCAAACATGCAAGTGAAGTCGGTGTAGTTAGCGCATCTCGCAGGAGGCCTTGGGGGTGTTTACCACTGGTCCAAACCTTCTGGCCTGCAGGAGAAAAAGGAAATGAATTGAATGGGGGGGGGGCAGGATTGTAAGTGATGGGGCCAGGCCACACTCCAGGGCATGCGTGGGGAGGGGTGTTTTCTACTGAGACCTGAAGGGGAGGTTCTCGTTGTCATCGGTGAAGAGCAGTTTGGAGAACAGAGCAGCGGGGACATCTCTTTTCCCATACCTGGGGGCGGGACCACAAAGGGGCGTGGTCAGGCCTCCAGGTGGAGCTCGAGAGAGGGAGCAACCCCGAGGCTGGGGTCCACCCTCCTGCCCTCTCTAGCGCTCACCGCTGCCGGGTGACCAGGTTGAGGTAGTGACGCAGGGAGGCATAGTAGCGGCTCAGCTCCTCCGGGGACGCGTCTTCGCCCGGAGCCTCTGGTTTGGTGGGGTAGGCGTCCACCAACGCTCCCAGGCAAGCGAGTAAGACAAGCAGCATTGCGAGCATGACCGGCCAAGGCCTGCGCACCGCCACCATCTAGGAGGAGAGCATTGGTGGGTTGGCCATCCTGAGTCTCGACCCTCCACGGCGGGAGGCTGCGGCTGCCGTCGAGCCCACATCTCAGTGATCTATTTGTCCCAACCACAGGACTCACCTGATCTTCTCCCTCCTTGCACCTTACATCTCTAGCCTCAGTTTCTCCACCTGTCAGACAGCCATAAGTCCTGCCTGCCTCCCCGCTCCCACAGATACCCAAAGAGGTAGATAAGGGAAGAAAGCAGTGATGACACCCGAGTTCCCCACCGGCTTCTCCATCTCACCAGAGATAGACCCTGCCCACCCAGCTCGCTACCACTTAGTCCCAGTTTCCAGCAATCCGACCTCGGGTTTCCCCTCAACATATCACGATACCAGACTATTCCTGAGCCCGGGTCACTCACAGCAGCTATGAGAAGCGACAAGCGAGATGAGCAGGAGGAGATGGAAGGCAGGAGGAGATGGAAGGCAGGAGAAGCTGAGGGCTGGACAGCTACTGATCCCCGTGGCCTCTGCTCAGAGCGTCCCTGCGGGGCTTATATCCCACTTGGAAAGGGAGGGGGGAGTCCAGGGGAGGGGAGGCAGCAGGGGAGGGCTTGTCTCCTCCCTCCCTCCACCCCTGCCAATCGCTGACTTTACACCCAGCCAGTACGTGCTGTCTCTCCTCCTCAGCTGAGGAGAGCTGAGGGGGCAGTCCCATCCGTGGACTTGGGGTCCTCCCGAAAGGGTGCCTTGCCTGAATCAGGTGTTCACCCTACAACTGCCACAAGGAACTGAATCTAAAGTTTGGATCTAGACAAACCGGGCAACACCAGGAATGAGATTCCATCTTTCTTAGCCTGTTCATAATAAAAGGGGATGGAGAAGGGGAAATGCAGTTCCTTCAGCCTGTGGGACCTGTGACAGCTTCCTTCAGGAAGCAACCCTGTGTCCATCTGTTTGGTGAAGGTCCCAGGACTGACTGGATCTGTAGGGGAGAGATAGGAGCAGGTGTCCTCATCTCCCAACCTGGTTATGATGTTGTAAGGATGAGGCCTTATTGGACAGACATTCCGTTGTGTCCTTTCTTCCTTGAAAGAGAGATGGGGGAGGTAAAAAGCTAGTTCCCTTCAAAGAAGTATCTTCATGAGCTACTTGTATATTTCAGCCTAGAACAGACAGACTCAGCAGCTACACACCCCTGACAGAGTGCCCTCCCAAGTCAGAACCCCTTCTCTGACCAAGAGACCTTCGGGACATAGTTGTCTTTTGCAGCTGAGTGATGCCAAGGTGACCCGGTGCATGGCACTGTTTAAGCCCACTACAGACATCTCTGGACTCTGGGGCCCTGAGGGAAGGTCTGCAGAAGAGGGGCAACCACTACAGATTATTACGCATTTAGTTGTGCTGTGTAACACATCAACTCCTGCACCATATTCCGAGTGTCCCATCAGTGAGAACACTGAAGTTCCGAAGGGACATCCACGGCTCAAATGGGCGGAGTGCAAACAAACCTGGGGACAGCCTTCTCAGTGCTGACAGTGGACAGGCATGGCACCCCGAAGCTCAGGAGACACACCCGGGGGAGCAGGAGTGGGATGCTGTCTGGAGCCACAGCCTACTCTGATTGGCTGAGAGGGGGAAGGACCCCAGACCACCAGCCCCAGGGGGAAGAGCCCCACCAGACCCACCTGCTTAACCAAAAGGAGTGGGCCATAGGGAAGTACTCTGTAAAACCCTTTCTAGGTCCTTCTCCCAGCCCTGCCAGGGTCTCCACCACTTCCAGACCATGGAAGCAGGAAGAACCATCTTGCCTAGGCTCCTAGTTCTGGACCAGCCCTTCCTCTATCCAGGACAGATGGCTGTGGATGCTATTTTTAGAACTCACCTGAGATGGAGTGCCCAGGGCGTCTTCAATCACCTTTTTTATGGGTTCAGTCACCTGCACTCTCCGGAAATGGGTCCTTATCAGCCAGCCAGGTCCCACAGGGGCCCCCTGTAACAGACGAAGTACCAGGGCATCCTGCCGAGCACAGAAGTGGAAAAGATCAGGGCAAGAGGACGTGTACCCCAGCCTTGGAGAAAAGAGAGACACAGTTCTTCTTAGGGAGCCTGTATCTGGGGGGGGGGTGGTCAAGGCACAGCCTTGTTCTCCAAGGACCCTCATCTCAGGAGAGCCACATCCTTGGGGACTCCCAGTCTTAAAAGACCCCAGAACAGATAGAGAGGCCAGCCAGTGTTCTGTTTGGAGAGGAGATAACAGAAGTACAAGAATTCTCGTCCTTTAGGGAGAGTCAAAGGCCGTGGGATGACATGACAGACGCTCAGGAGAGGACAACCTGGGTGCTGGCCAGGGCAGATGTGATCACAGAGGCCGGAGCCTAGCTAGACAAGGACACTACAGGCAACAAGGGACAGGAGATGGGAATGGACATTTATTCACAGGTCCCTGAAGGGTCAGTTATGGTGGTGAGGGGGTTGCAGGAGCTCCAACCCCAAACAGAGACAAAGGAGTTTGTGAGAGAACACAGAGGAATCGCCATGCCTGGATGCCCCTACCCCCTAACCCCAACCCCGCCCCCCCCTTAGGGAATGCAAGGTTCAAGGAAAGAAGAAGAGGAGAAAGGGTGGAGAAGCCAGGGGATATGAGGGAAGACCTAGGTGCCTAGATTCAGTGTATGAAAGCAAGCTGAGCCCAAGGGGGTCCCTCAGTGTGGACCAGGAGTCACCCTCCCCCATCCTCCCAACCCCCTCTGTACATCTTGGCATTCCCTCCGACTCCATGCCCCAATTACAGGACAAGCTCTCTACTCATTAATCACCACCCCCTCCTCTTCAAAGACTTAATTAACTGTTGATTAGCGGGGAGGATGTCTCGGCCCTCGATCGATGTCTGGCCCCACCGAGTGCCCCCCATCATCATCGACCCGTGACTCAGCCTCCGAGAGACAAGTCGGCAAACTGGGTGCCAACACCTGTGAGGGGAACTTCCAAAACAATTGTTACTGTGCACTTAAAACCAGGACCAGCCTCCAACTTGTCCTTGAGGGACACAGAGACAGAATGGCTGGGATTCCATTGTTCTTCGTCCTCAGACAGCATAATAAAACCAACCCAGGTCAGGGAGGTTAGAGACCTGGGCCTCAGAGAACCACTTGCCTTGTCTAGGAATACCAAGTCCACTCATCCTAAGTGACTTAGCCTTCTGTAACATATCAGTTACAGGAACCTCTGATACACAGGACAATGCCAGTGACTCCTCCCCAAGCAAAGTCACAGACAGGGAAGAGTCATTCCTTACAGACGTGGGTGCGCAACCTGCAATCCCAGCACTAGAGAGATCTCAAGTTCCAGGCCAGCCTGGGCTACATAATGTCACCTTGTTTCAGAACAAAATAACAAGAGGGAGTGGGGGTGTATCTCGGGTCTAGTTCTTAGTGTGCACAGATCTCTGAGATTGATCCCCAACAATAGCAGGGATCCCCAGCACACATCTAGAACCCCAGTACTCCAGATGTAGAAGCAAGATCAGAAGTTCAGCGTGTATCTTTGGCTACATCAAGAGCTTGGGGCTATCCCAGGATACGTGAAACTATCTTAATTATGGTCACTATTGCATAGTGAAACACCATGACCAAAGCAAGTTGGGGAGGAAAGACTTTATTTGGCTTACACTTCCACATCACTGTTTATCTTCAATGACATCAGGACAAGAAATGAAGCAAGGCAAGAACCTGGAAGCAGGGGACTGATGCAGAGGTCATGGAGGGATGCTGCTTACTGCTTTATTGTAGAACCCAGAACCACCACCCACAATGAGCTGGGCCCTCCTCCGTCAATCTCTAATTAAGAGGATGCTCTACAGATCTATCTTATGGAGACATTTTTTTCTATTGAACTTCCCTCCTTTCAGATGACTCTAGCTTGTGTGGTGACGACATAAAACTAGCCAGGACAGAGACCCTGTCTAGAAAGAACGAAAGGCTAGAGATGAGGGGAGAGGAAAGAAAAGGAAATCTGGTAAAATGGCTCAGCAGGTAAAGGTACTTGGCACCAACCCTGAAGACCAGAATTCACCCAAGCAGACTTAGTTGAGGTGAAATCTGGTTGACAATAGTCTCAATTCCAATTTTTCAAGAAGGACCAAAGACGTCCCTATGGCCTGAGGGGACAGGCTGATTCTCAGGAGCCAGTGACTCATGCTCCAGGGTACAAGCCTCACCCTTGTGGATGATTGCCCTCATCTGGGAAGGATCCAGCAAGGCTCTGTTGTTCCTGGAACCGAGGTAAGGGCAGGTTTGGGACCTCTGGTTATCTCTGCGTCTTCCCTTTAAGGGGATGAGATAAAATTATAGACAGTCCTTGAGCGCTTAACATGTCCATGCAGAGTTGAGCAGGAATCTCCCCTAAAGTAAAAGACAAAGATACTGAATGAGAACAGAGATGCCAGAGGGCGGTTTTTAACAAGGTGCTTTCTAAGTGCCTTTTAGAATAGGATTTTAACAAGTCTAAAAACTTCATCCATTCAAATTTGTTGCTAAGAAAAAGCAGACGTGAGGGTGTGAGAGATGGCTTATCTGGTAAAGGCCCTGGCCGTGCAGGCCTGAGCTCCATCCCTGGAACCTACATAAAAGTGGAAGGGAAGAATCAGCTCCACAAAGCTGTCCTCTGAACACACGTGTACTGGGGCACATGTACACACACACCACACATTAATAATAAATAAAAGTTAAGGGCTGGAGGGATGGCTCCGCAGTTAAGAGCACTGACCGCTCTTCTGAAGGTCCTGAGTTCAAATCCCAGCAACCACATGGTGACTCACAACCAGCTGTACTGAGATCTGACGCCCTCTTCTGGTGTGTCTGAAGACAGCTACAGTGTACTTACTTATAATAATAAATCTTTGGGCCAGAGCAAGCAGGGCTGGAGTAAGAAGAGGTCCTGAATTCAATTCCCGGCAACCACATGATGGCTCACAACCATCTGTACAGCTACAGTGTACTCATATACATAAAATAAATAAATCTTTAAAAAATAATAAATAAAAGTTAAAAAAGGGGGGGGGAGGCTGGAGAGATGGCTCAGTGGTTAAGAGCACTGACTACTTTTCTGAACATCCCGAGTTCAAATCCCAGAAACCACATGGTGGCTCACAACCATTCATAATGGGATCTGCTACCCTATTCTGGTGAGCATGAAGATAGTATAGTCATACACATTAAGTAAATAAATAAATAAATATTAAAAAATAAAAAGAACGGCACAGCAGTTGCCATTTTAAAAAGAAAGAAAACAGAACAACAGAAACCTTTCTAGCACAGGCAACACATTTGACCTGTGTTTTGTTTGTTTGTTTGCTTGCTTGCTTTGTTTTTAGACCGAGTTTTGTTATGCAGTCCTGGATGTCCCGGACCTCACAATGTAGATCAGGCTCGACTTGAAATCATACAAACCCACCTGTTTCTGCCTCCCAAGTGCTGGAATAAAATGAATGTACCACTACACTCAGCAAATGTCTTTTAAAAAAAAAGCAGGATTAAATTCAATTTCTGTCTCTTCTATAAAAACCCTATTGGTAAACACAGCTGGAACCTGGGGCCTGTGCGTGCAGATCTCTGTGGGTTTCACAAGATGATTGGTGGGTTTCTGCTAGAGAGACTTAGTAAACATGCTTTCTTCCCAGAGATCCCAGGGCAGGTGGCTGTTTGTAGCTCTTAAAGATAGCATTAAAGGTGGCCTGGCAACATTGCTCAGAGTGACAGTGTAGTCCCTGAGTGGTATGTAGCAGTCATCAATGCCAGCCAGCCAGCCAGCAGCAGTAGCCCGGCAGCCGAGATGGCGCCTGTCCCTGGGGCCAGAGATGAATCCCACCAGGACAGAGTCACAGCAGCCTGCCTGTCATGGTCAGCGTGCAGTTTATCCATCCTGTTGCTCTGGCAACCTCTCTGTACTGTGACAATGAAAAGCTTGACAGAGATGTGGCACCTTGGATGGCACAGGCTACCTTTCTTGGAACACTTAACATCCAGACCAACGTGACCTTTGCAGTCCCCGACAGTGACAAAAGCCTCAAACCTGGTGTGCTGATGAGCCTGAGTCTTTCTCCGCACTGCCATGATAGCAGAACCTCATCCCTAAGGGATGCTGCTAGAAGACAATGACCTCAGACTCCTTGATGGACAGGGAGAACAAAGGGATCTCCTCCAGAATCTCTACGTCCTTAACCAGGCGCCCCAGCTTGGAGATGAAGATTCATTCCTTCTTTTCAGTTTCTTACGGTTTTTAGTTGTTGTTTTTGGTGGTGGAGGTGTTGTTGGTGGTGGTGGTGGTGGTTTTGGTTTCTTTCGAGACAGGGTTTCTCTGTGTAGCCCTGGCTGTCCTGGAACTCACTCTGTGTAGACCAGGCCGGCCTTGAACCCATGGAGATATGCCCACCTCTGCCTCCTGAGGGCTGCAATTAAAGGCATGTGCCACCATCGCCCAACCCTTGTCTTCAGTTTTACCTTCACCAGCCTGGTAGCCCCAGCTCCAGATGCCCCCGAGGCTCCTATGAGGTCACTGCAGCTTCCCAATCCTGTTTCTCAGGCTGTGTCCACCAGGTCGTCCTGGGCACGAATGCCACCCAGCATTTGGTGTTTTCCTGTGAAAGAGGCGATATCTTTTTTGTTTTGTTTTGTTTTTAAGCTTTAGAACAGGACACATGGCACAGCACCCATGTGGAAGCCAGAGGATTTGGTTAGCTCCATCCACCTTGCTCTGAGGCAAAACCTTTCTTGTTGCTGCTACAGCAGTGCATGTGAGCTTTGGGCCAGTTTCCTGTTGGAACCTCCCATCTTGCTGTAGGGAATTGTTACTAGAATTACAGATGTGTGCCTCTGGATTTTAGTGAATGTTCCAGGGATTGAACTCAGTTTGTCAGGCTTTCACGCTGAACCCTCTCCCTGACCAAAATACATCTTAATTCTAAGTTTGTAAGTTTTCCCAATGGGATGAGCCTTTCCGATGTTGTAAGGTCACTGTCTTAGCTGTAAGAAAGATTCAATTAGAAAGAATTATTCCTGCTTAATAACTATTTACTAAGCAAATTACTAGACTACATAGTGATTAAGTAATTGCTACTAAGCAAATTACTAAATTAATAGAGGAATTCATCTTCCTGGACAAACATTGAAATCTATTTATGAAATATGGCAAAGTGGCACAGAATTGCCACTGTGCCTACAATGTCCTGAACCGAAGGTTAAATGAACAGATAATACTATAAAAATAAAATCAGTTGTCAAAATTGACAGAAGCAGTCAGCTTTCTTAGCAAAAGTACTCCTGATAGTTCTCCTAAACCTGGAAGTTACTCATTCTGGAAGACAACAATTAGTTCCTTATAAAAGAGTTAATGCACACTTTATAAAAATGGATGTGAACTGTTTTACTTTTCTCTGCTAGAAGATTTTTAAAATCATAGCTAAAAACTCAGGATTGACCACAATCGTTCCACAGTGAATTCTCAGCAGGCAAGAGACTCACATGAAGTGGAAATTTCTGGAAACTCGTGTGTCATATGTTTGGATGGGGCACAGGTGAGAGGGTGTTTTGCTGAAGCAGACATGTAAGAGGACGCATGATGTTCAGAAAGAACATAAATATGAGCCCACAGACAGCGGGAGGAGGCTCTGGCATTGACTCTCCCTGCCCAGAGCATCACTGGTCTTCGCTTGCTGTGACTTTGTAGAGAATAACTCACCAGAGAACTTCTCATGATAATTCAGCAGCTTCTTGCTGCTTCTGTGGACTCTGACAGACTGGCGGAACCTTGCGGATTCTTCTGGATTGAACAGCCATTGGCGATTCAGGAGAGGCGATTGCAGATGAACCGGACTGCTGAGCAGCCCAGAGAAACGTTTCTAAACAGGTCCACAACTCCCATGTCCTACTAACCTTTCCTTTCTACCACCTCTGGTGAGTGGTGGGCTAGAAGGGAGGTTGAAGCATTTAAGAACCCGTATTAAAGTAGGCTTTGAAAAATCAAAGCCAATACTCCTTCACTCATCAAATTAAAAACAAATATATTTACTCCAGTTTTTAGTTTGGGAGGGACCTATTTTATCTCTTCCAAAAGTGGGGCCCGGTGAAGAGCACTTGCTGCTCTTGCAGAAGACCTGGGTTCCAGTCCCAGCACCTCATGGTGGCTCACAACCATCCTTACTCCAGCTCCAGGGGGATCCCCATCCCAACCTCTGTGGTCAGTGACAAGTATGTGGTATGCATACATACATACATACATACATATATACATACACATACATATATGTACATACATACATACACACACATACATACATACATATAAAACACCCACACACATTTTTTAAATCTAATAAAATGAATAAATAAATCTTCCGAAAGACACTCCATTTTGGGGGACATGTCTAGATTTAGCCAAAAAACAATAGAACTTCTCCCTACTAGTAAAATATGAGCTTGTTTTGATGAATTGACTTACTGGGTTGTTACTGATATTAGAAAAGATGAAATACAACAAACTCCTGGACACAGCTGTTGATCTGCTCGAGCTGCTTATCTCTCCTGTCACAGCATAATCTGTCCTGATGACTGCCTGCCCTGCAGTGTGGGACCTGGTCACACTTGTCAAGTGCACAAAGTCCTACTTACAAGAGTAACCTGATGAACTCACATTCCAGATGTTATAACCTACCAGCAACACTATGCCATGCTCAGACTTTCGCATACCCTGGGATATCTGCTGAACTGACTTCCTTCCTTCCTTCCTTCCTTCCTTCCTTCCTTCCTTCGTCTCTCCCTTTTTTTTCTCTCTCCTCCTCTTTCTTTCTTTCTTTCTTTCTGACAGAGTTTCACTGTGTAGATCAGGCTAGCCTCCAATCCACAGAGAGCACCAGCCTCTATCTCAAGATTGATGAGATTAAAACATGCACCACCATGCCCAGCTTCAATTGACTCTTATCAGGGATACCCAAACATTTTGAGCTAACCATTTTTCTCTAAATTATACAAAACTAACCAGCTGCCAATGACAACAGTGTTCCTGGTGTTTCCATTAACAAAAATCATAATAATAAAATTCTAGAGCTAAGAGAGAGGGTACTGTGAGTGGAAATGCGAGACTAGGAACTCCAAAACATACTGAATCTGCTGAAAATAAGGGAGACATGACTGAGAAAAGGATTCATGGAGTTGTTTTAAAGAATATAGAGGGCCAACAAGAGGGTTCAGCGGGTAAAGGTGCCTGCGGTCTAGGCTGATAGCCTGAGTTTGATCTTCCAGACTCCCAGGGTAGAAGAAGAAAAACAACTCCCACAAGTTGTCCTCTGACCTTCACATGCACAATGTCACACACACACACACACACACACACACACACACACACACACTCACTCACACATGCACACATACACATGCATGCACACATACATGTGTGCACACAAATAAGTAATGTTTAAAAACTAGATCATGGGGCATAAAGCATCCTTGGCCTCCACAGGCACAAACTGTTCAGCCAACAGGGGAGATTCTGAGTGACATTCTAAGAAAAACAGAAACCACGCCTCTGTTGAAGAGTCTAAGAGGCTGATTGACTGATTATGTGAACTGGAGTTCCCAGGAAAAAGCCACACCTCAGCTAAGGGTTGTGCACGGCTGATGGGTAGTTGTAGATGGTTCCACCAATGTGTTTGAAAACTGCCTTGATGTGTGGCTTTCCTTTGTTCATTAACTACAGAAATGACCTGAAACCACATTCACATTGGAACACGTTATCTGGGGCAACCTAAACCCACATGTGTTCCTGGGCCACGGGCACTCATGCGTCACAGGAATAAATCATCTCTTTCTGCCTACGAGGTGATGCTAAGAACTTTATGGCTACAGAGCTAGAATGTTGAAGACCCACAGTCAAAATGAGCTTGGTCTAATTTCATTCCCTTGGGTTACCCACCCCTGTATCTGACCTAACACTCTTTTAAACATCAGGTAAAGCCATGGAATGTATACTATTTATTTATTTATTTATTTATGGACAGGGTCTCACTATGTAGCCTTGGCTGGCTGGAATCTCATCTTGTAGAGCAAGCTGTCTCAGGCTCACTGAGATCTGTCTGTCCCTGCCTAGCGCTGGGACTGAAGGCGTGTGCCACCATGCCAGAGGACAGATGCTGCCTTATTTCTTTGTTTTGTTTCCACAGGGCAGGGCAGAGGCCAGAGCCCGGGCCATGAGGAACACTAGACAAATGTTTGACTGCCGAGCCAAACACCAGCTGCAAGAGATGCCATCTTTTAGAAAGCAGTAGGGAACGGGAGGCGAAGGCTGGAGGGATGGCTCATCTGTTAAGAGCATCTTTGCTCTTGTAGAGGACCCAGGCTCAGTTCTCACCTCCCACATGGCTTCTCATAACCACTTGAGCGTCAGCTCCAGGGGATCTGACACTCTCTTCTGGCCTCCTCTGACACCACATGTATGTGGCATACATTCAAACACACACACACACACACACACACACACACACACACACACACACAACCAAGATATGCCATTAAAATGAGAGGCTGGAGAGATGCTCGGTGATTCAGAACACTTGTGATTTCCAGCAACCTCAAGGTAGCTTACCACCATTCGGAACTTCAGTTCCAAGGGATCCAACTCCCTCCTTTAATCTCTGGGGGGCATTAGTCATGTGCACAGTACCTATTCCTACATACACATGTGCATGCCATCAAAACACTCATACACACAAAAATAAAGTTTAAATTTTTTTTTTAGAGTAAGAGATTAGGCCTAGTAGCACGTGCCTGTGATCCCTGGCACTTGGAAGGCAGAAGCAGGATTGCTGAAAGTCAAGACCAGCCTGATCTACATAGTGATGTCCAGGCTATCAAGGGCTTCATAAGGCCCCCAGATCCGACATGATGAGGAATCACACTTAGGAGGATGCTGCAATGGTGACTACTGACAGAGCTACTGGGGGGGGGGGAACATGGGCGGAACGGGGGCGGGGCAGGGGCGGGGCAGGGGCAGGGCGAGGCAGGGGCTGCGAAGAGGATGGCTGTTCAAGAAAAATACTTCTGCATCTTCTAAAATGAAACATAGTCTTATAAAAACAAATGCGCGTATGTATGGCCCAGAAGTCCAGGGTTATTTGTCTTCGGAAAGTGAATGCACATGCCCACACAAAAACCCAAGCATAGCCGTTTGCAGCAGTGCTAACGGCCAAAGCCTTCCAACGAGGACTAAATAAAGTATGACATAAACGGGGCTGTCTACTTTGGGTCATAATAAGAAATGAACTATTGATATTCAGAACAAATTGGTTTACTCTCTAAAGATGATTAGGCTGCACGAACAAAGCCTGTCTCAGAAGGATACATCCTGTATATAATCCCCCTTATGTGACATTTGCCAAAAGATAAAACCAAAGTGATAGAAAACAGATTTGTGCTTACCAAAAATAAAGAGTGGAAAGATAATGCTATTGTTTTGAGTCATGAAGATAGTTCACTCTGTACAAGAATCCCTGCCTGGAGCTAGAGAGATGGCTCAGCTGTTACGAGCACTGGCTGCTCTTCCAAAGGACCCTGATTCGATTCCCAGCAATCACAGGGTGGCTCACAACCATCTGTAACTCCAGTTCTAGGGCATCTGACGCCCTCTTCTGGCCTCCACAGGCACTGCACACCCATGGTACACAGAGGTACGTATTTGGAAAACCACTGTGAATATAAAATTTAAAATGTAGGGGCTGGGGAGATGGCTCAGAAGTTGAGAGCACTGACTGTTCTTTCAGAGGTCCTGACTTCAATTCCCAGTAAGGACATGGTGATTCACAACCATCTATAATGAGACCGGGTGCCCTCTTCTGATATACAGACATATATGCATGCACAACACTGTATACATAATATATAAATCCTTTTTTTTTAATTTTAAATAAATAGCTGGGATGTAGTGGCACACTCCTTTAATCCCAGCACTTGGGAGGCAGAGGCAGGCAGATCTATGAGTTTGAGACCAGCCTGGTCTACAGAGTGAGTTCCAGGACAGCCAGGGCTACACAGAGAAACCCTGTCTCGAAAAACAAAAACAAAACAAAACAAAACAAAAAACACACAAAAAATAAAAAATGTAGATAAAGTTATTTCAAAAGTGTTCAGAAGTCAGGGATTAATTCTTAGTTTCCTAGTAAAATCCTCTAGTAGTAAAGGAAACACTTAACAGGCATCCTGGGTACTGCTTAAAGATTTTGGTCTTCACTGGGGTCTGAGTCCTTCATGGGGTCACAACCTAGGTGACGCTTCTGTGCAAACTGAGGGAAAGCAAGATCAGACAGATCGTGGTAGGCAGCCCTAACCCACCATCCCCAGTGCAGAGGAGGGTGAGGGGGCAGACTGCATGACAAGTATGGGTGGGAGGGGAAGACTGCAGGACAAGGCTGGGTGGGAGGGACAGACAGACCTCCCAAGGCTGGGGTGCCTTATGGGGTTGAGTGGAAATGCAGGACAGTTGGGCAGAACCAGAGTGGGGGGAGGGCAGGAAAAACATTGAATGTTCAGAGCCTACCCCAGCTTGGAGTCAGGCTTCAGGGCTAGATAAATTGTGCTCCAGGGGGAAGCAAGATGGCTCAGTGGTTAAGGCGTTTGTTCGAGAGCCTGATGCCCTGAGCTGGATACCTAGAACCCACAAGGTGAAAGGAGAAAACCAGTTCTCACAAAACTGTCCTCTAACCTCTACATGATGGCATGGCGCGTGCCCATCTATACATGCATCTCACACACACACACACACACACACACACACACACACACACAATGATAATGATATGATGATGATGATAACGACTACTTCAAACCCTGCCTCTCTCCCTCACCAGGTCTCTGTGGCCTGAGCCAGCCTCCATTTTGCTCTCTGGGATAGACAGCCAAAGTGCCTAAATAGTCCTGAGTGACTATTTAATCATGCGTAATGCCTGTCAGCGTGCCTCCCGGCTCCAGCCCATCCCAAGTGCCCTTAGCTTTACACTCTATTGTTTACAGTGCAGAGACAGGCAGGATGTATCTACATGTGAACAGTAAGTTTCTTTTGTTGCCTTTAAAGGTACTGAGAACAGGAGCCAGGCCTAAGTTGCTCAACCCGGAAGCCGGAGCCCTACCACAGGTGACCTTTGTTGACTCATTTTCTCAGTTTTATTTTGTGGGGAGTTTAATAGACTGTATGACAGTTGCTGAGATGTAGGTGAGTCACTTTTTCTTTCACCTGTCATTTTTATTTTGCTACAGCAGATACAGAATACTTTGATAATTAAAAATAAATGGAAGCTGGGCATGGTGGCACACACCTTTAATCTCAGCACTCAAGAGGCAGAGGCAGGCAGATCTCTACGAGTTCAAGGTAAGCCTGGTCTACACAGGGAGGTCCAGGCTAGCCCAGGCTACATAGCAATACTTTGTCTCAAAAATAAATAAATAGGGGCTGGTGAGATGGCTCAGCAGTTAAGAGCACTGACTGCTCTTCCGAAGGTCCTGAGTTCAAATCCCAGCAACCACATGGGATGATCTCAACCATCCGTAATGAGATCTGACGCCCTCTTCTGGTGTGTCTGAAGACAGTTACAGTGTACTTATATATAAAATAATAAATCTTTAAAAAATAAATTAAATAAATAGATAGCATAAAAATAAATGGAAAGGGACCTGGATATGTAGTTCAGTTGGGGGCATGGTTGCCTAGTGTGCAGGAAGCTCTGGCTTCCACCCCAGGACCACAAAAACCAGTCATGGCGACACACGGTTGTAATCCCAGCTCTCAGGAGGTGAAGGCAGGAGGTTCAGACAGTCAAGGAGATCATCAGCTATATATTGAGTTTGGGGATAGCCTGGGATAAGTGAGATCCTGAGATAGATGATAGATAGATAGATAGATAGATAGATAGATAGATAGATAGATAGATAGATAGAGAGAGAGATAGAGATAGATAAGAGATAGAGATAGATAGATGAGATAGATAGATAGAGAGAGAGAGAGAGATATAGATAGATAGATAGATAGATAGATAGATAGAGATAGATAGATAAGAGATAGAGATAGATAGAGATATAGATAGATAGAGAGAGAGAGAGAGAGATAGATAGATAGATAGATAGATAGATAGAGATAAGAGATAGAGATAGATAGATGAGAGAGAGAGAGAGAGAGAGAGAGAGAGAGAGAGAGAGATAGGCATCTGATTATTGCTCAGGCTTCGGAGATAGCTCAGGACACTGGACGTGTACATTGCACATATTCATACACACGAGCAAAACATCCATACACATAAGATAAAATAAATAAATCTTAAATGGGGGGGGATGGGCTGAGTCACGCCAAGACATTCTGGCAGCCTCTGAGCCATGTCACCCACACATCTCCCTGTGCCCCACGGGATGCCAGGAGATATTTTGCTGACTGCCTTGCTGAAGTCCAGACATGGGAGTTTCCAGCACCCTGACCTCTGGCCACGGACAAAAAGATCAACCAGGAGATATTTTGCTGACTGCCTTGCTGAAGTCCAGACATGGGAGTTTCCAGCACCCTGACCTCTGGCCACATAATCCCATCAGCACAGAAATCAGATCAAGCCAGAGTGATGTGTTTTTACCATCACTAGCCCTTTGTTAAAAAAAAAAAGATAAAACTGGTACCTTGGCTTTGATTTTACTCTTAAAGCAGTTGGTCTCTAACCACCCTTCCCTGTCAAGTCATGGTCTCCTTGGGAGCGAGGCGGGAAGCTTACCCCAGCTCAGTGGAAGAGTGACCGTTCAACTTGCACAGGGCTCTGGATTCGATTCTCAGCACCACGAGAAAACAGAGCATGGTCATCCATGCCTGTTATGCACTGTTATGCACTGGGGAAGCTGAGGCAGAATTTTGAGCTGAGGGCTAGCCTGGGCTATATATTGAAGGACTCCATCAGAAAGAAAAGAAAGCAAAAGAAAAGTGAGGTCTACCCAGGTTTCCTAGCTTTGCTTCCTCGTGCCTGCATTTGAAGGGGACCCATCTTTTTCCCCCTTCTTTGTACCTCTGTCCCCTGCCTCCCCTCTCTCTCCATAGTCTCACAGACTCTTCCTTCATCCTTCACCTCAAGAGCAATCTCTCTTCTCCCCAGACTTCCACACCCAGCACCCATGCCCACCCAGGGGTCACCGGCACCCCCCCCATCTGTCGTGTGGCCTTTGAGGGAAGCTGGGACAGAGCAGGTGTGCCTGACTCATTTACTAGTTCGCTCGTTAACAGCTTCATTAGTTCTGAGGGCTCTGTGGAAAGCCATTAGTGTGAAGCGCTCTGTGCCATCCATCAGAGAAGAGGGAGGCAACTGACAACCAAGAGAGGAGAAAACAAGAAAATGACCCAGCTCCCACCCTCTTGCCGCCTCCCAGGAAGAACAAGACTGGGACAGCTCCATGGAAACCGTCAGCCAGGGGCTCCCCGGATGGATACACTGGCCCGTGCCTTGCCCCAACTAAGAGACATCGGGCAACCTATTCTGATGCTTCCTCCTGTGACCTCTGACCTTCAGTGCCACTCATTTATGACTCTCTGGGTCTATCCTGTGCACCTCCCTCACCCTGTTCTGTCTCCGCAGTGTGGCTCTACGGTCCCTAGGTCCTGCAGGCCAGTCCACAAACCAACTCTGCTGCCCCAGGGGCCGTCCTCCTGAGTTTCTGTGCCAGGTTTGGGCTATTCATGAAAAGCTCTGAAAACAGGTGCACCTGAGCCCAAAGCCTGAGGATATCCAAGCCATAGAAGCAGCCAGGCAGAACATCTTTACAGTAGGTCCCTTAGGAAACCCTAGGGCTCTGTGCCCCAGAGGGGGAAGCCATTTATAATTCATATATATGTCCATTTTTATACGTCTGTGTGTGTGTGTGTGTGTGTGTGTGTGTGTGTGAGAGAGAGAGAGAGAGAGAGAGAGAGAGAGAGAGACAAGACTTGCACGTGACATGGCATGCACGTGGAAGTCAGAGGACAACTTACAGAAATTAGCTCCTCTCTTCCACCGTATGTGTGTGTCCCGGGGTTCAAACTCAGGTCGTCAGACTTGGTGGCAAGCAATCTTGCCAACCCCTGACATCCATTTTAAATACTGAATCCCCAAAGTAGCCATGGTAGGTGACTGGGAATTGTGACTGTCACTTCCTCCAGATCTCTGTCTGGGCTTCTCACTGTGGAAATCTCGAGATTCTGCCTCGACAGAACACTGGCACCATCCCAACACATGTCCCTCTGCTCTTGGACCCAAGTCCAAGGCTCCAAATTTCAGGCCAGGGAAGGGACTTGCTAAGCTGTGCTGAGGGAAGATGTGAACAGTCCTCAATTCACAGGAAGGGACATTACAAACGAAAACGACAAGGGCCCTGCTTTATCTCTGCTCACATGACAGTGGCTTGCTTTGCCTGGGATGCTGAGAGAGCCGGCTCCGTTACCCTGAGTAGATTATATGGGTGGGTGCGCTTTCTGCCTCCTCCTGATTGTCCCCAGTGTCTTCCCAATTGGTTGGTCAGATAACCCTTGACATAGCCCACACCTGGCCATTCTGAAATAAATATCCTGAACCTCAGCCTCCCTCGCATGTCGTTGAGCTGCAGTCAGTGAATCACAAATAGAATCATATTTATTTATTTGTTTGTCTGTTTATGAGACAGGAGCTCATGCAATCCAAGCTAGCCTCAAATGATGACCTTGAACTTCTAATTCTCTTGCCTTGACCTCCCACATTCTGGTATTACAGGCACACACCGTCACCCCCATTTATCCAATGCTGGAGTTTGAAACCTGGGCCTGGTGTATGGCAGACAAACACTCTCCCACCTGAGCTACATCCACAGCCTAGGACTAATCATATGTTGATGAGATGATTTTGGAGGTGCCTTGAAGGTACGCTGTGCTGTGTCGTATCTGTCCCATTAGCAGTAGCAGTTCCTGGCAACTGGTTAGAAACACAGCTTACAGGTCCATCTGGGACCTTCTTGAAGCACAGAGACACATATATACACACACGCATATACACACACATAACATGCACAATACACATATGCATACATGCATATATATACATATACATACACACACACACACACACACACACACTTGCACACACACACATACCACACACACGTTTTAATATAATGTAGCTTCAGTATCTCAGGAGCTGGGGGTCAGGTGTACCCCACAAGCCCAGCTACCAGCTTATGTTTAATGAACCATAAAAGTGATTGTGTTTTGTGCTCAAGTCTGAGAACACTAACTTTCAGAGTATTTGGAGGTGAGGGAGAATGCGTGCACAGTTATACATGTATGCATGTGGAGACCAGCAGTCAACCCTGGGTATCATTCCTCCAAAGTCACCCACCTTTTTGAAGTTTTTCTTTGTTTGGCTGGTTGATTTTTGAGACAGAGTCTTCCCATATAATCCTGGCTGTTTTGAAACTCACTATGGAGACCAGTCAGGTCTTGAACTCACAAGAGATCAGAGTGCTGGGACTACAGGTACGTATCATCTCACTGGGCTTGTTTTGTTTTATAAGATTTTGTGTGTGTGTGTGTGTGTGTGTGTGTGTGTGTGTGTGTGTGTGTGTGTGTAGTATGTGTGTGCAAGTGCCCACAGAGACCAGAAGAGGTCACCAGATCCTCCTGGGACTGGAGTCACTGATGCCTGGGAATCTCCTGACTTGGATGGTGAGAACTGAACTCAGGTCCTCTGGAAAAAAATGCCAAGAGCTCTTAACCACTGAGCCATCCAGCCTCTCCCCCACTACCCCCCTACTTTGAGGCAGGGTCTTATGTATTCCAGGCTGACCTTGAATAGCTTAAGTAGTTGAGGATGATCTTGAACTTCTTGGGCATGGCGGCTCACCTGCAATCCCAGCACACTTGAAGCTGATAAACAAGGATAACTGAGCCTTCAAGATGAGTCTTGGCTCCCTGGGGAGTTCCAGCTCACTCCCAATGGCTCAGCAGCTGAGGCACGTCAATGCAGAGAACCCGTGCTTGGTCAGCAGTAGCTGTGCCTGCTTAAGTTGCTTTCCACCAGCTATGAGAGTTGTGATAGCAATGGGACAGGAAGGTAATATTGGCCGGAATTTCTGTACCCAGAAGCTCTCAAAATAGCAATGATGGGGTCTAAAGAGAACGCTCAGCTGACAAGATTTTATACTGCTCTTGCAGAGGACCCACACTCTATCCCCAGCACCCATGTTGGGCAACTCACGACCACCTATAACTCCAGCAGTAGGAGATTTGATGCCCCTGGCCTCTGGGGTCACCTGCACTCATATCTACATACCTGCCCCCCATAATTAAAAATAATAAAAACAAAAGTTTAAAAATTTGTTTTTAATATGTAAAATAGACTTTGCACAGCCTGAGTTTCCAGAAGCAGGCCATCCTGGGGGAGAGGGGAATGGGGTACTGGGTGAGACCCAGGGATAGAAGAAGGAGCAGAAGACAGAGGAGAGGGTGATGGAGCCAAGAGTTTAATGTGGCATAAGTTCATCTAAATGCTCGCTCCATAAATGTTTAAAAAGCATTTTCAGGTTTTTTATTGAAGACTAGTGTACACCCATTAAAGCCCAAGGACTGTAAATGTTTAGCTTGATGGCTTTTTACACACTGAACACGGCCACAGAACCAGCACCCAGCACGGGAAACAGTTCCCACTACAAGCCTCTTCTGCGCCCCTCCTTGTTTCTTCTCTGCCTGGGGTACTATTGTCTAGTGTATCAGTGGAGTAGTATGGTCCAAATACCACGGGCACATGTGCATGTGTGCGTGTGACATCTCTCCAGTCCCACTTAACCTTGTTTTTGGAGATTGGGTCTCTTACTGAACCTGGAACTCACCAATCCTGCTAGCCTGGGCTCCAGCCAGATCCTCCTGTCCCAGGGTTATAGATACTTGGAAGTGTCTTTCGGTGACTATGTGCACACATTTTTTGTGAGTGTATATGGCTTGGGGTGGGCATACTGACTTATAAAATGGTTTATGTCACCCTGTGGCAGACATGGCAAATTTTCCAAAGCAACTGTGCAGGTTTCCACTCACAAGATTACTGTTGGCACAACTTGGGGTGGAGTGGGGACATCGGGACAGACAGACACAGGTTTAACCCCAGATCTCCGAAAGCAGAGGCAAGCAGATCTCTGCAAGTTAAAGGGTTAAAGGACAACGTGGTCTACATAGTGAGTTCTATGTAAGGCAGGGCTACATAGTGAGGCTTTGTGTAAAAAAAAAGAAAGAAAGAAAGAAAAGGAAGAAGGAAAGAAGAAGGAAAGAAAGAAAGAAAGAAAAGAAAAAAAAAGAAAGAGGAGAGTGGCTGGTTGCTGGAGTAGCAAGATGGTTCAGCAGGTGCAGGCACTTGCCACCAATCTTGATGACCTGAGTTCAATACCTGGGACCACACGATGGAAGGAAAGAAACAATCTACACACACACACTCGCACACACTCATGCATACACAAACATGATTTTAAATTTAATGAAACTGCCACTTTATGGACATTTTTTAAGCTCTCTGAGCTTTTCCACAGGGGAACTCTGGAACTCCACACATCCGAACACTTGGACCAACACCGTGTTGGTCAACCGTATACATCACCCCTAACTGTGAATGGCAGGTAACAGGCGCCCCATTCCCAGGAGTGGAAGCCCACCTCTGAGAATGTTGGTTGGAAAAGAATCCACCTCAGGGGACTGAAGAACAGGTCGGCTGGGATGGAACCATTACCACATGTGTGTCAAGGTGTGTGCTAGTGTGTGGGCAACCTAAGCGTTTATAGATTGCAGGCCAAACCTACAGGGAAAGGATAGCCAAGGTTATCTGGGTATGTGACTATATGGCGACTACACAGGACACAAGATAGGACAAGGGCAAATTAGGGAAAGGTTAACAAGGCTTTGTGCCTCGCTGGACCAAGCTGGCAGTGCGAGCCTAATGCCTCCTCCGTCACACTACATTCTGAGGACGTCTCTGCTAACTTCATCCTTACCTCAGCTATGTTTTGGTAAGTGATATCTAAAGAGAGGAGGAGGAGGGTAGCCCCAAGTCTGTAGCCTCCAGTGGCAGGCATGGTAGGGTTACTGGAGGAGAAGAGAGGAGGATGAAGGAAGCTGGGAGGGTCTGTGTTCCCTCCCGGGTTCTCTCCGGCCCTGCATTGGCAGGGTGCTGGGGTAGCCCCCAGCTCTGGAGCCTGGTCTGTGTCCCAGGCACAGTGGGGCCCTGACCCAGCCTCTCACTTCAGAGGACTCTGGTCTGTGGGTGATTGGCTCTAGGAAAGGAGGGTGGAGGCCTGTCAGAGAGCGGTGGGCATGCACAGGCTAGCTCGGCTCAACTGCACAAGGAGTAAGCATTGCACTGGAAGCCTCCAGGGCAAATTGAGCAGGAACAGTCAGTTCTGCATATAAACCCACTTTCTCCAGCTCTCGCTTGACATTAGCCAAAGACAACACACACACACACACACACACACACACAAACACACTTCTGTGCCTGCTGGCATACTCATGCCCTTGACATGACCCCCCCCAGCTCAGCCCCAGCCACCCCCAGGGTCCAGCAGTAGCTGCCACTGTCACCTGTCACCTGTCACACACACCCATACTCCCCTTTCCTGGTCTCCTGGGGTCTCGCTTTCCAGAGCCACAGGCAGGACCCATGTGGGTTGACCGTAGGTGGCAGCCCTGGCTGAGCATCCGCAGGCAGCTGGGTTGTTTGCCCAACTAAGTGGCTTCTGTGTACCCAGCCCCGGCACTTGCCCTCGCTTATCTCTGCAAACAGCCAGGATCCGGAGGATCCTCCTGTGAGGCCTCCATTAGGCCAGGGCATATCTGCCCATCGCTGATAAGGACCGGAGGGGTGGCAACTCCCACCTCCTCTCACCTTCCATCACCTCTGAATCCGAGGAGTGATAGGGTCGCTGACAGGGGTCCCAATCGGGGAGGAGAGTATGGAGAGGGGTGTACAGGATGAGACATGACACCTTCCAACACCAGAGTCAGGACTTCCTCTCCTCTGGTCCCCAAGAAGCACTTGTCTGTCTCCTGCCCCTTGGGTCAATTCCTGGGGCTTCTTGGATATTCCTAGACTCCGTCAGTCAGACCCTGTCACTGCTAACAGCCCGCACCGACTGAGACACAGGTGTGTCTGAGACGGACCCGCCATCTGATTTTCCCTGTCCTGATGTGAAGGCTTGGGCCCTGCCTCAGAGGGCAGCTGCAGACATGGGAAGGTGAACGCGCTTGGTTGATATAGCTGACGGTGGCCATATGACCCTCACTCCTTTTACAGACCCTGCACCTGCCTCATCCTAGGACACCAAGTTAGTACCACCCCCTGCCTTCACAGATAGGGAAACTGAGCCTAGGTTACGCCCCAGGCTGTCTCTCTGTGCCCTTCTATGCACTCTGTCTGGGTGTCAGACACATTACCTCGCCCCCACACACCCAGATTACAGAAATTGATTTTTTTTCTAAGTCTAGACCAGGGCCTGCAGGCTCATTAAATCTCAATTTGCTCTTAATTAAATCCTGTCTGGTTGCAGAAGGGGGGAGAACCGGTCAGGACTTTGTTTCCTTTCTGAACACATAGAAGAAAGAGCACCATGACTTCTGTAATGAATAAGGGGAGTCCTTTCTAAATACAAAAACAACAAGCAAATAAAACCTATACACTTGACTACGTTAAAATATAATAGTGATCATGGGGCATGGTGTATCATGGTACTCATAATCCTAGACCTGGGAGTCTGAGGCAAGAGGATCCAGGTTCAGGGTCTGCTTGGACCACACAAGTTTGAGAACCAGTGTGGACTGTACACACTGGGGCCCTTTCTAAAGCTCAATGTCCTCACAACCTGTTCCGCATCTCAGCACGCTCTCCTGTGCCCTCTGGTGATGTGTCCAGCCTCCTTTCAGGAAGGAGGGATGGGGAAGGATTAGAGCCCCAAGGGACTGCTGTCCAACAGGAAGCGGCAGAGCCAGGCCCAAGCCTAGGGATGAGGGGAGGAGCGGAGACTGAGGGATTGCTAGGATTCCCCAGCACCCTATGACCCACAGAGGGAGAGGGGAGTGCCCTCCCCTGAGGTTAGTACTTAGGTATCTGTTCAGGTGAGGTCATGAGGTACCTGAGAGGAAGTGGTGCCTTTTCCTCCTGAGGTTCCCCCAGGCCTGAGTTACCTGGAGTGCTCTGGCCTGCTCACCAAGGTTCTGTGTGTGTGTGTGTGTGTGTGTGTGTGTGTGTGTGTGTGTAGTGGATTGTGTGTGGGGGTGTATGTGTATGGAGTGGACTGTGGTGTGTGTGTGTGTATATAGTGGATTGTGGTGTGTGTGTGTATGTGTGTGTGTGTATAGTGGATTATGGTGTGTGTGTGTAGTGGATTGTGGGGTGTGTGGGTATGTGTGTGTGTGTGTGTGTGTGTATGGAGTGGCTTGTGGGGGGGTTGTGTGTATAGTGGATTGAGGTATGTGTGTGTGTATGTGTGTGTATGTATAGAGGATTATAGTGTATGTGTGTGTAGTGGATTGTGGTGTGTGTGTGTGTGTGTGTGTGTGTGTAGTGGATTATGGTGTATGTGTGTGTATATGTGCCCCACAGCCTCACACCAGTTTGACCCTGAACCCGGATTACGGCACACTGATCTTTAGCAAGCTGCTTGGCCTTTCTCTCTGGCCCTTGGGTTCAACATCTGTAAATACTAGAAGAAAGGGGCTGCCTTGCAAAGACATCAACAGATAAGATAAACAGAGAAAACAACAAAAAGCAAAACAGTAAAACTGTGTGCAAGCACCTGGCCGGGCGTGTTGGCTCGCACCCTAACCCCAGCGTCTGGGCACCGAGCATTCCCTGCGCTCAGTCCTTACTTGCCCCTAATAGTCACCCCTCCTTGCTCCCCTTTATGCAAGTCACACTGTACCCACATGCACACTTGTTTACACATGCATGTATATTACATATATTTTATGTGACCATGAGGCAAGAAAATGAACATAATTGATTTTCTCCTTCTAACTGTCATGAATTTTGCAGTTTTGGTGGTGGATAAGGGAACTAGAATATAGCATAGATCCTATGGTGAAAGTGTACGCTCCAATATGACACTCCACAGTTCCCATTCCAAATTGAGTTGAATAGTCTTTGGCTCTGGTTAATTTCAGTATGTGATTTTTTTTTTTTTTTTTTGAGACAGGGTTTCTCTGTGTAGCCCTGGCTGTCCTGGAACTCACTCTGTAGACCAGGCTGAACTCAGAGATCTGCCTGCCTCTGCCTCCCAAGTGCTGGGATTAAAGGCGTGCACTGCCATGCCTGACCTTTAACTTTTTTATAATAAAGTTTCAAGCTGAGTGGAAGCTGCACACCTACATTGAGGACGTTTGGCCAGGAGGACTGGTAGTTCAGAGTCAGCCTTGGTTGACTCTGGCCAACATGGCCTACATGAGATCTTGCCTTAAAAAAAAAAAAAAAAAGTCTGGGTTGGAGAGATGGCTCAGCAGTTAAGAGCACTGACTCTTCTTCCGAAGGTCCTGAGTTCAAATCCCAGCAACCACATGGTGACTCACAACCATCCGTAATGAGATCTGATGCCCTCTTCTGGTGTGTCTGAAGACAGCTACAGTGTACTTACATATAATAAATAAATCTTTTTAAAAAAATCTTTTACCTGAGACTTTAATGATGTCTTCACCAAGGTGCAGTTGTGGTCTGTGGTGAGGGCAACCTGTGCGTCCTCCTTCCACACCCCTCTGTTCATCATGGACTCAAGTTCAGTGGCTGCAAACTTCTTTTTTGCTTAGACTGTTTTAGTGTTTCTGTTGCTGAGAGAATGCACCATGACCGACTTGGGGAGGAAAGAGTTGATTTTGCTTACGTTTAACACCCCAGTCCATCAGTGAAGAAAGTCGGGGCAGGAACTCACACAGGGCAGGAACCTGGAGGCAGGAGCTGATGCAGAGGCCATGGAGGGGTGCTGCTTACTGACTTGCTCAATTTGAATTCGTATGTCATCCAGGACCACTGCCCAGGACCCCACCACAGGTCCCACATCGATCATTAATCAAGAAAGTGCCCCCACGGCTCTGCCTGTAGGCCAATTTTATGGAGGAATTCTTTCAATTAAGATTCTGTCTTTTTAATGACTTATTTTTCATTTTATATACATTGGTGTTTTGCCTGCATGCCTGACTGTGTGAGGGTGTTGGACCCCCCTGGAACTGGGATTACAGACACTTGTGAGCTGCCACGTGGGTGCTAGGAATCAAACCTGGGTCCTTTGGAAGAGTAGCCATCTCTCTAGCCCTTAAGATTCCCTCTTAAAAGATATGTCTGGATTCGTGTGAAGTTGACCAAAAAACAAAAACAAAAACCAACAAACAAAAAACCCAAACAAAACAAAAAAACAAAACAAAACAACCCAGCACACATCCCTAAGTTTTGGATTTACATCGCCCTCCACCCCTCCAACTGGTTTTGAATTGCCAGCTCTTCGTGTGTTTGCTGCAAACTCAGCTTATTTCTATGCGTCTTGCATTTAATCCCAGCACCAATCCTTGCAGGTCCATGCAGAATGGAGCTCAAAGAGGTGAAGCGACCAGCCTAAGAACCCACAACACAGAGAAGGCAATCCTAGGTCAGGCTAGCGCAACCCAGGCTTGCAAAGCCAGGCCACCAAGAGGAAGCCAGATGCGGGTACATTCCGCAGCCTTAGTCAGTGTGGGTCCTCCGGTGGTCAGCGCAGAAATGGGTGATCCGTCCCAGAGCCAGATCCCCAATCCACAATATTCCTGGATGGTAAAGTGCTCACGGGCTCTCACCTTTATCTTTTAATCACACCCGGAGTCCCCTGAGAGGAGCTACCCGATCCCACCCCTCCTTTAATTACTCCTGGCTGTAATGGATGCCTGAGCCCCTGAGACCCAAGCTTATCCTGAGCCTGGCTGCAGCCCTCTCCAGCCCTCCCCTCCCCTCCCCAGACTAGTTTATTTGGGTTCAGCTCCCAAGCCTGTCCCCGTTCCTAAACCAGCTGAAGGTTTCTACCACAATGAACACCCTTGGGGGAATGGGGGCGGGGGAGGGGGAGGGGGAGGGACGCAGGCTGAGACCAGACCAGAGAAGGCTTGACCCAGACCTGGAATGTATCCAAGTCTCTATCCACCCTGTGGGATTGAGCAGGTCTTTCACAAGGACAGCTGCTCCTGCCTCATGCTGACTGAAACTCTTTTTCTCTCTCTCCCTAGGTGACTCAGATATGGGCCAGATTAGACCAGATTGGAAGTAGATAAAGGCAGGTTTATTAGGAGGCAGCTCTCGGGTGGGTTTACTGATCTCACAGGTGAAGTCGTCACCCATCCAGGGTAAAGCAAAGGGGTTTTCTAGAGCTGGTACCAGCTAGGAGCTCGGGTTGTGTCCTTAAACTGAGCCCCTGGGCAGGCACTCTAGGGAAATAGGGAGATGAGGGGTTGATGATGTGTTAGCCTAGAGTTTCTCTGAGAGGTGGGGGAGTTTCTTCTGTGTGGGAGGGGTTGAGAGGAGGGCAGCCCCTCCCCCAGCTTGTGAGGGGCTGAGGGGTGAGCAGGGGTTCCAGCCCAACACAGACCACCCCTTCCCCCCTTCCTGCACTCAGCAGTCCCCATCAACATAGGCCACCTGCGTGCCCATCCTGCTCCAGGGCCTGTCACAAGATAGTGTGTGGCCCCCAGAGTCCACACAAGCAAACAACTCAATTTAATTTTTTTTATGTTTTCATCTTTTATTCACCAATTTATTTTGCAACTGCGTCTCACTAAGTAGCCCAGCTAGCCTTCAACTTCTAATTCCCCTGCCTCAGCCTCCTGAATCCTGGAATTAGTACTGAGTAGCGCCACCTGTAGTTTAAATTTTATTTTTCTGTGGATGGGTGTTTTGCCTGCGTGTATGCCTGTGTGCCACGTGCCTGCCCGGTGGTCTCTGACAAGTTCAGAAGAGGCATCAGATCCCCTGGAACTGGAGTTTCGTATGTTTGTGAGACACCTCATGGGTGCTGGGAGCCAAACTCAGGTCCTCTGCAAGAGCAATGAGCAGTAGGCGCTCTTAACATCTGAGTCATCTTCAGATCCCCATCCCCCAACCCTCTACCTCCACCCTCCCTTTCACACTGCCACCCCCACCCCACTGCACTCCAACCCCTACACACAGATACCTGTAGTTTAAATGGAGAAAATGGGTCTGAGACAGAGTAACAGCTTGGGTTGTGGGGCATGGAAAAGGGAAAATGGCTCAGAGTTCTCTATCCCATGCTACTGAAGTTCTTATAGCAGTGTGTGTGTGTGTGTGTGTGTGTGTGTGTGTGTGAGAGAGAGAGGGGGGCGGCTCACAGCCTCACAGCTTGTAGGAGTCAGTTCACCTTCCTCTAGGTAGGTCCTGGAGATCAACCTCAGGTCGTCAGGCTTGGCAACAGTGTCTTTACCCACTAAGCCATGTCACTGACTCCAAGAAGTCAACTTTGAATCCTTCCTTCTTCAAGGCTGATGAGATATTATTGGATCAACCATGCAATGACCATCTATCACCTAAAACAGTCACAGGAAAGAGACAGGGTAAGGAGTGGGTATCCTACACCCCAAGAGTCAGGAGAGATGAGGCCTGCATGATGGCGAGCCTGCACTACCCAAAACTGCCAGTCCCACAAATTCAACATAGTACCCAGCACAGTACCCAGCATAATACCCAGGTAGTTTAGAGAGTCAGACATGGGGCAAGACAGCTCAGCTGGTAATCGTTCTAGATACCAAGCCTGAGGACCTTAGTTCGATCCCCGGGATCCACATGGAGAAAGAACACAGCCCACAGACAAAAGTTGTCCTCTGACCGCACGAGTTCTGCGGCATGCATGGCATGTGTATATATACACACATGAAACTGATAAATGTAATGAAGTCTATTTTAAGTTAAATGGAAAACTAAGTCAAACCATGGAAAAATAAGAAGAAAAAAACTCCAATTGTTTTGGGAAGAGATCTTGACAAGCTCAAAAGTCACAGAAGAAACCACGGAGAAAGGTGTTCCTGGCACACGGAAGCACTTACTATAGGAAGAGCTGGAACTCCAAGAACTCTTAGTCTCTCCTTATTCAGTTGTTCATGAGAACGAACTTGTTAGGAGACAGAGTCTTCTGTAGTCCAGGCTAGCTCAAACTCAATATATAGTAAAGGATGGCCTTGAACTCCTGATACTTCAGCTTTTACCTCTGAAAAGCTCAGATTACATGTTTAGACCATAAAGCCTGCCTAGTAAGACTCTCTTTCTTTCATTCTTTGTTTTCAATTTGTTCTTGGTTTAATTTGTTTATTTGTTTTATTTTTCTTTTCCTTCTTCTTTTTTGTTTTTTGTTTTTTGTTTTCCTGACAGGGTTTCTCTGTGTAGCCCTGACTGTCCTAGAACTCACTCTGTAGACCAAACTGGCCTCAAACTCTGCCTGACTCTGCCTCTCCCAAGTGCTGAGATTAAAGGTGTGTGACATCATGCCTGGCCCTTACATTATTTATTTGTGTATGTGTTAGTGTGTGTGCATGTCACAGTGTCCACATGGAGATCAGAACATTTTGACCAGTCAGTTCTTTGCCTCCACTGGGCACGTGCTGGGCATCCATTTGGCAGCAAGGACTTTTACCCACTGAGCCATCTCACTGGCTTGAGACGATGTGGGGTTTGTGTTGTTGTTGTTGTTGTTGCTTGGTTTTAAAGTGCAGAAGAAGAAACTGAAGAGCATTGCAATGATGTCACCAGCCTGGGCTACAAAGGGCTGTTTCAAATTTAAAGAAATTTAAAAAAACAAAGATAAGAATGTCGAAGGAAACAGATCAAATGCAATACATTGTGAGTTTTGTTTAACCAATTTTTGAAGTTTTCCAGGAATTTTCCTAAATTACTTTTATAACGAAAATGTATTTTATTTTTAAAAAGTAAGTAACCTTATTGTAACTACCCCGGTGGCCCTCCTCGGGTTTCTACACCATCTGTTCTCAAATGCCAACCTCCCAAACTCCTGCAGTGGTTCTCCAAGTTGCTTTCAGGGCGCCCCATCCCCAGTGATCTACAACCAGTCCATGGCTACCACACCCCACACATCGCTCAGGTCCCCTCCTGGGCTGAGATCTGACCTGGTGCCCAGAAGAAATAAGGAAGCCAGGAGGGCTCGACCCTGCGGGCTCTGACTCCTAATCCGGGGAGGACGGTAAACTCGGGCACCCTTGCCCTGGTACAGATAGTTCCCTCCGCAGATTCGGCGCTGTGCTCCTAAACGAGTAAGCACCTTGTCCTCGGATGGAGCCGCGAATCGGCGTCTCCCTCTGGTGGCCGTTACTTGTAACTACATACTAATACATTTAGCGCGTTCTCAAGTAGTAGTAGACACTGAATTTTCATTTTAAGGACTTGTTCATAAATCCTGACACTCCACAGGCCTTCCTTCACACGGAAACTTCTGAAACACACACTAATTGACCATCTGGAACATTCTAACACAAAAGACATACATGAATTTGCCCACACAAGCTAACTGTGATGAACAAGAAACATTGTCTCAAAAGTAAGGGAGAAGGTGAGGACCAACATCTAAGGTTATTCTCTGACCCCACACAAATGCCACAGCACTAGCGCGCCCAAACTCATACAGATAACACACACAGTCAAACACACCCCACATTTCAGTCATGACTTCTAGCTTCTTAGGAGTTCCAGGGCTACAGTTGTTCAAGACCCTGCCCCTATCCTGACTTCCCCACCCCTCTGGAAGTCACTAGTGGGTGAATTCAAGGCCTCTTCTCAGTCGCTGAGGTATTCACAGCATGGACTATTCCTTCTTGAGATGTCCCAACCATCAATTCAGAGTGATTCCTGGGGGACTTCCCACTTCTGGCATACTTCCAATTCCTGGTCCACTGTGGGCTCATGTTTCTACAGTCCCTCTTGACAAGTGATAGGGACACATTCAATGTGTATCCTCTGTCACATTCACGTGATGTGTCACTCTGAAGTGAGCTTCAACTGTCAAATTCCAGGGACCTCTCTAGATAGGTCTTCTCTCTTGAATGACAGACCCTATTTCCATCCACCTTCTAGAGAACACCTCACCGGGATGTGTCTGAATCCAGCCTCATAGCAACTCTTTAATTATAATGCCTGTTTCAAGGAGGTGTGTAATACACTTACAATCTTTTTTTTTTCAAGACAGAGGTATGTTTAAGACAGGGTCTCTCCCGGGCTGGAGAAATGGCTCAGTGGTTAAGAGCACTGACTGCTCTTCCAGAGGTCCTGAATTCAATTCCCAGCAACCACATGGTGACTCACAACCACCTATAATATGATCTGATGCCCTCTTCTGGTGTGTCCTGAAGACAGCTACAGAGTTCTCATATAAATAAAATTTAAAAAGACAGGGTTTCTCTGTGTAGTCCTGGTTGTCCTGGAACTAACTCTGTAGACCAGACTGACCTCAAACTCATAGAGAGCCCCCTGCCTCTGCCTCACAAATACTGGGATTAAAGGCGTGTGCCACCGCTGCCAGCACACACAATCTTAGCCCTTGGGAGGTGAAGGCAGGAGGTTAGAAGTTCAAGGATCAGCACGGTAGAAGGAACAGACTCCAAACAAACTGTGCTCTGACCTGCCTGTGTGTGCTATGGCGATCAGTGGCGTGCACAAGCACATACCAAATAAAGAAATGCAGAAGAAGCGTTGTTTTTCAAAGGTATTCACAGCTACATGTGAGTTTGAGGCTGACCTGGATTACATGAGACTCTGTCAAATAAAAGAAGCAAAGGAAAAAAAGAAAGAAACAAACAAATAAGAAGATAAAATGAAAAGAAAGTAAACACCTGGCAAACGCTTAAAATAGTGCCCAGGGGAGTCCCCTACTATTTTCCAGATGACAGATTTTTCCTAAGTTCTCCTGATCCCCGGACTCTCTCCTCCGTTTCCTCCTTCCTCTTCCTGCCCCCCCCCACGTCCTCCTTTTTCTCACCTTTTTCTTCCCACCCCCTTCTAGCCATCAAAAAGTCCCAAAACTGAAGGTCAGTGACACTTCTGATAATCTATCTTTCCACAAAACTCCAGGGTAGTTGGGAAAAGACGAAGCATTTAGCACCTCCTGCTGGAATACAGCGGTAGAACACTTGGAGCTGACCAAGACATTTTCATGTGTGGCATTGGGGAAGTTTATGTGTGCCTTGGACATGCAGAAGCCTGTACAGTAAGCGCTTTTAACAGTTGTCCCGTCTCTCCAGTCCCCTGGAACTGAAATTCTTAAGTCCAAAAACCCATTTGCTTTTTCACTGGATATGTATTAGGTCTTTGTGTTTAGAATTTATGTGAATATTTTACCTTTACACCGAGCACTTGTGAAGTAGGAGTGTCAAACACCTCAAAACAACCTGGGATACATATCAAGACCATGTCTCAAAAAAAATTTATTTGTCTTTTATATATTTATGGCTTGGAGGAAAACTACACTTCGAAAAAATGAACCTGCATGTTTCAGGTATCTCCGTAACATACCGGAAAGCATTTGTTTTGTTTTGTTTCTATTTTGAAAGTGTGCCAGGGGCTGGAGAGATGGCTCGCTGGTAAAGAGCACTGACTGCTCTTCCACAGGACTGGGGTTCCATTCCCAGCACCTACATTGCAGCTCTCAGCTGTCTGTAACTCCAGTCTTGAGGGGCTGTTGCCCTTTCCTGGCCTCCACAGGCACCAGACACATATGTGGTACACAGATATACATGCAAGCTGACAAGTGTCAGCTCTTAAGCCAAAGAGACTTGCCTTTCTCTTCTCTTCACTCTTTCTCCTCAGAAGAGTTATTCTGAAACAAACTTGAGGCTTGTCTTTATTCTATTCACAAACACTCAGAATGTGTACTAAAAGACACAGAGGGAGCAGGAGATGACTCAGCGGTTAAGAGCACTGGCTGCTCTTCCAGAGGACCCAAGTTCAGTTCCCAGCACCCACATGGCAGCTCACACCTGTCTGTAAGTCCAGTTCCAGAGGATCTGATACCCTCATGCAGACATGCATGCAGGAAAAACACCAATGCATATTTTTAAAAAATTTTAAGATAGAGAAGTGCTTTAGAGATGGCTCAGTTAGCAAAATGCTTGTTGCAGAATCAAGGAGATCTGAGTTCAGTTTGTAACCCCTAAAAAGCCAGAAGGAGGTGCATGCCTAAAATCCCAGCATTGAGGGAGGGTTGAAGACAGCAAGATCCTAGGTTAGAGTGGGGGAAGGGATGACACTTGAGACTGTGTCTCAAAAACAACCAAAATAACAGGAAAGGACAGGGAGTGGAGAGAGAAGGAAAGCTTCCACTCTTAGGGCTGAGGAGTCCGCTGTGGGAGGCTTTTGTTTGGTTGGAAGGTCAGATCACTGTTCCTATACATTGTATTCGTGTAGAGGCTGGCCTTTCCCAAGTAAGAAGCAGCAGGGACACAGTGGCCCCAGGTCCATCAGCTCGGTGTTAATCATTCACTAGGGTATACCTGGGTCCCATTGGCTGCCTGGGGACACAGCCCTCTAGGTGGGAGTCCAGCCAGTATCTGTCAGGGGCAATGGTGTTAATGCTGACGACACGTCCTGAACTGAACGGGTGTGTGGACACTCGGGAATCCCCTCGTCCAAGGGGGGAGGCAGCAACCCTGTCTCCAGGGACCTCCAGTCTGGGACAAAGATGAAGGGAACAAGATCAGGAGGAGGAAGAGATGTTTGGAGGGGAGAGACCAGAGGGCGAGCACTCAGATGCAAGACAGCCATTAGGGAGGGGCAGCGCTTTGAAGGCTGGGAACCCTGAAGTCAGGGAGGAGTTTTAGGGTGAAAGTTATAGCTCAAGGGATAGGCCCATCTCCTTGGGGGACTTCGAGAAGTGTATGTGGCAGGAGCCAGGCTGGCAGGGGAAGAGAAAAATGACTCTGTAGGGTCCACATCGTGAATGTGTTCGTGCATGCCTGTGTGTGTGTGTGTGTGTGTGTGCATGTGTGTGAACACATGTGCCCGTGCCACACACAGACCTCCCCAGCCTGTCTAGTTTTCTAAGTTGGAGAATGGAAATACCAATGAGGAAGACCCAAAGGTCAGACTCTCCTCCCACTGCAGACTCCTGGGCCAGTATGTGTGGGTGTGTTGAAGGGACAGTTTCCAGGAAAGGGTCAGCACACTCACCCAGCAGCCTCTGGAATTTTTTTTTTCTTTTGTGGATAGAACCCAGAATCTCTCACATGCACCACAGAACTGCACCCCCAGTCCAGCATCCTGGAAATAGTCCAGAATACTCAGGTGGCCACCGAGCCTCTTTTAGGGGGTACCCTGGGAAGCATGGCCTAAGGGGGTGGGGGAATCCATACTAAGAGATAGGTATGGTGATACATGCCTGTATTCCCTGAACTCAGGATGCCAAGGTGAGTTCCAAGCCAGCCTGGTATACAAAGTAAGACACCTTTTCAAAACAAGCTCTCAAACAGCGAGACAACAAAAACATTAGGGAAGATATGATGGCCAGTGTCTGAGCTGTATGACCTTGGCAGGGCAGGACTAACTAGGAGCAAATGGGGGTGGGGGAGGGGTTCACAGGCACATGCTGTCCTGAGCATCTCTGCTGATGAACTGAGGATCCTTGGCTCTTATCTAGTTCTGGGTCTCAAATGGGGTGATATAACACCTCCCCTGGGGTCACCCTGAGGATGACGGAAAGGGGTTTCACAGAGCCGGACATTCTGCCTGGGACATAGTACTAAAGTATTGTTAGCACCTGTCACAAACTAACTTTCTAAGTTTTCAAGCCAACAGGCCGCGCTCCTCCATCTGGAATGAAATAGGCTTGTTTTTTTCTCTTCTTATTCTTAAGCATTTTGTTTTTCCTGCCTCTGGCAAGTAACAGAAGCCTTCAAGTCACAAGCCTCATAGGAATAGATTTTAGCTTTAAACAGCCTAAAGCATTAACAGAAACAGAGGTGTAGTTGAGGCTATGACAGTGTTCCTCCGGGTGACTCCAGAGGCTGCAGTTGTCGCACCCTGGCTAACCTGAGCATGAACTCAGACAAGATTTTCTTTTCTTTTCTTAAGATAGGGTTTAGACCAGGCCATGGTGGCATATGCCTTAAATCCCAGCACTTGGTGGCAAAGGCAGGCAGATCTCTGTGTGAGAGATCTAGGCTAGTCCGGTCTACAGAGTGAGTTCCAGGACAGCCAGAGATACACAGAGAAACCCTGTTGCTTAAAAGAAAAAAAAAAGCAGCGTTTCCTTAACTTCGGCTGGCCTTGAATTGCTTATAAAATCAAGGATTACCTTGATTCTGATCTTCCTGATTCCTCTTCAGGAATGTGGGGTACAAGTATTTCAGGTTCCTGACTGCATTTCTCGTTTTTTTTGAAGCAGGATCATCTCTCTATAATTTGGAGACTCTTAGCTGTCCTGGAACTCTCAATGTAGACCAGACTGGCCTTGAACTTGTGGATACAGGCCTGCCTCTGCCTCAGGAGTACTGGGTTTTATCTTTTGAGACAAGGCTCCCCCGCTACGTAGCCTATGTTCTCCTGGAACTTAAAGCAATCCTCCTGCCCCAGCCTCCCAGGAGCTGAGAGAACAAATATGTCACACCAAGTCCTGCTTGACAACAGGACTTTGTATCCATATGCTACAGTGAGGACCACATCCCCGTGTTCAACTTTCCCAGACTCCTTCTTCCAACTCAAGTCACTTGCACGACCCTGCAAATTTGCACACACACACCTGGGACATCTGAGCACTTTCTGGAACCAGCATTTTGGTAGCAGATCAAAGAGCTCCATCACTCTAAATCTGACCTTCCGTGACCCTCGCTAATGGCTCCAATACCCCCACACACAAGGGGCGGAGAAGTCTAGAGGCGCCACCTTCCAATCTGTGACTTGCCACACCCCAAACGCACCCAGAAGCCACTACGGGCCTCCTATCCCGCCCCGCCCCAAGTCTAATCCAGCCCTGCTCAGCGGCAAGTTAAGAACCCCTAGTGCTGTGCGCTCCAGACCGACCGACACCTGTGGGTGGGGGTGGGGGGACAAGTGGTTTTGGTTGTCGTCATGGCGACGGCGTGGGTGGCCACAGCCCTGCGGTCTGCTGCAGCGGCCAGAAGGCTGCGCAGCCCGGGAGGTCCTGGGGGCTCACGGAGACTGAGTGGTAGCGCGCGGCGGCGCGGAGCGAGGAGTGCCAGCCCGGGACGCCGGCTCAGCACCGCCAGGGCTCACGCAGAGGACGCCGAGGGCGCTAAGGGTCCTGTCCAGTCTCCTGCCGTCGAGGAGCCGTCGTGGACACCTCTTCCAACGCCCCTCGAATCCCCTGCGCCTCCCGCCGGCAGATCTTTGGTGCAGCGGGACATTCAGGCCTTCCTGAATCAGTGTGGTGCCAGCCCGGGGGAGGCACGCCACTGGCTCACACAATTCCAGACCTGCTACCATTCGGTGGACAAGCCCTTCGCCGTCATGGAGGTAAGCCGATCCCGGTGTCGTCGGGTCACTGCAAGGAGATGGTGACTGTTCAATAGCACGTCGTGGGTCTCGGCACGCCTGCCTGTGAATCTGGAGCGCAGAGGTGCTGAGTTAGTGCTGGGGATGCGGGAAGCCGTGAGGCTACGGAAACCTAAGGAGAAGGCTGGGAAGCCCCGTTCTCCAGAAGTGTTGTCTGAGAAAGGTCTCTCACCGTGGACGCAGTAAGGGGTTCAGTCGGCTGAGCTGTCGCACTACCCCTCCCCCCAAGGTGTCCCAGAGTCCAAGGCCGCTGGGAGGAGCCGAGGGAGGAACAGTAATGCTAGATAAGAGGGTGGCTAAGACCCAACGGGCAAAGGGCGGAGCAGTTGGCCAAAAGTGGGACTCAATGGCCCTTGAGTAGAAAGTGGTCACTGAGGGTCCTAAGGCCCGAGTAGGGACAAGCAGTTTAGAGCCAGGGTCGTACCCCTCCTGAACGTCCACTTCTATACAGGTAGATGAGGAGGTGTTCCAGTGCCCGCAGGCGGTATCTCGCCTAGCATTCGCCCTAGCCTTCCTGCAGCGCATGGACATGAAGCCGCTGGTGGTCCTGGGGCTGCCGGCCCCCACAGCACCTTCAGGCTGTCTTTCCTTCTGGGAAGCTAAGGCCCAGCTTGCTCAGAGCTGCAAGGTGCTGGTGGATGAGCTACGGCATAACGCGGCTACTGCTGTGCCCTTTTTTGGAGGCGGATCAGTGCTGAGCGCTGCGGAGCCAGCTCCCCATGCCAGGTTAGTGTCAGCCCAGCCCGCCCTGGCATCCTCAGAGCGGACCACTCTGCTGGCCCTGCCCTGGTCCCGCTCGAGCACCACATCTGGCCCACAGCTACGGTGGCATCGTCGCGGTGGAGACAGACCTGTTGCAGTGGTGCCTGGAATCCAACAGCATCCCGATCCTGTGCCCCATTGGGGAAACGGCTGCGCGCCGCTCGGTGCTTCTTGACTCGCTGGAGGTGACTGCGTCTCTGGCCAAGGCTCTGCGGCCCACCAAAATCATCTTCCTCAATAATTCAGGCGGCCTGCGGAATTCCAGTCAGAAGGTGTGCCCCTCTCCTGTGCCACCTCGTGACACTAGGCAAGACTGAGTCCCCTGCCCTGTGTCCCCTACATGACTCTATAGCAGGCTATAGTTACTCTCAAGTCAATAGAGTTGAAAGAGCTAACAGAAGATGGTAGAGGGGGGGTGGGGGGGTGTTCCTCCGTGCCCAGATCTGAGCGCTTCCCAGCAGAGGAGATAAAAGTTAAGTGGTCACAGAGCGGTCCATAGGGCCCAGTTCGGTATGGGTGTGTATCTGCTGGAAGCTCATCCTCTTCCTGGGACTTAGATCCTGAGCAATGTGAACCTGCCCGCCGACCTTGACCTTGTTACCAACGCTGAGTGGCTGAGCATCAAAGAGCGGCAGCAGATTCGGCTCATCGTGGACGTGCTAAGCCGCATGCCGCACTACTCCTCCGCAGTCATTACAGCCGCTAGCACGCTGCTCACGGAACTCTTTAGTAACAAGGGTGAGATGTGTGAGAAGGTGGGCTGGGCTGAGTCCCCAGGGTGAGCACCGGCAGCCCCGCCCACCACCACCACCACCCCACCCCCACTCGCGCCCGCATCTCTGCTGAAAGCTGTAGGGAGAGAGGCCGGGCGCACCAATGGCTTTCCGATGCTGTCGAAACCTGAGGGAGGCAAGAGAACTCAGACAGTGGGGACTGGAGTAAGGAACTTGAGAGCTAAGGAGATAGATGGGCGGAAAGCGCACCTAGAGATGGACCTAACTCTGGCCCAACTTAAGCCCTCTCCAATCTCCCCAGGCTGTGGTACGCTGTTTAAAAATGCTGAGCGGATGCTGCGAGTGCGCAGCCTGGACAGTCTGGACCAGGGCCGCCTAGTGAACCTAGTCAACGCCAGCTTCGGCAAGAAGCTCCGAGAAGACTATCTGGAGTCACTGCGCCCTCGGTTGCACTCGATCTATGTGTCTGAGGGGTGAGCCTCCGGGGTCCCAGAGGGCAGGACCCAAGCTCCTGAGCGGGGGCGGGGAGGGGGGACAGCTTTAGGACAAGAAGAGGTCCTAACTAACTTCTCTCCTGCTGTGCCAGGTACAACGCGGCAGCCATTCTGACAGTGGAGCCTGTACTAGGGGGTACCCCATATCTGGACAAATTCGTGGTGAGCTCCAGCCGCCAGGGCCAAGGTTCCGGACAGATGCTGTGGGAATGCCTTCGGAGAGACCTGCAAACGTTGTTCTGGCGCTCAAGGGTCACGAACCCCATCAATCCCTGGTAAGCCCAGCCAGCTATGTCCCGGGCTTCGCCAACAGCGTAGCTGGGCATTCCCTCCTTTCACGATCAGAGAAAAGCGCTCGGGAGGCAGGGGCAGATGGATCTCTGTGAGTTCAAGTCCGGCCTGGTCTACAAAACTAGTCTTGGCCAGCCAGAGCTACACAGAGAAACCCTGTCTCCAAAAAAAAAAAAAAAAGTCTCCTCTAGAGTCGAAGTCACCTAGTGACATTCTTCAGTCCCACATTTCTGCGAAGCAAGTGGCATCCAATGAGGGTTCTGATAAGCTTTGACCCAACTCTTCTCAGGGTTGGGCTCTTCTCAGACTTGGTTGCCAAGCTCCTAACTCTAGGGCTGTGTCTCTAAGGAACACCCACCCCTTCCATTCAGCAACCACACCCTCAGCCTCCACTCTTTGCTACACCAGGCAGAGGGGGATGGGGTGGGGTGGGGGTGGGGGAGGGGGATAAGCAGGGATGTCCCTGATCTCACCTTCCTAGCTGCGGGATCCTGGCAAATTACCTAACTTGCCTGACCCTGGGCTGCTGTTTGGGGAAATGGCAATGCGGGCTTCCTGAGCCACTGCGGCTGCTACTCTAGGATAAAGTAGCGGGGCATCCCGTAGCGGGCAACTCTCCTGAGTGAGCAGTGAGCACCAGCCTAGTTCCAAAGCAGGCCCTTTTGCCCCCTCGCCCAGGTACTTCAAGCACAGCGACGGCAGCTTCTCCAACAAGCAGTGGATCTTCTTCTGGTTTGGACTGGCCGACATCCGGGACTCCTACGAACTAGTCAATCATGCCAAGGGGCTGCCGGACTCTTTCTGCAAGCCAGCTTCTGACCCAGGCAGCTGACCCGCCATCACGGGCCCTATAAATCCTGGGACAGTCGGGATGGACCAAAAGCCGTGTCTGCTGGGGGTGACCCCAGGAAGCTGAGGGGACGAAGCTGCATCATGTCTGCTGAGGGGCACCAGAGCAGAACAAACACAGAAAGGGTGAAGCCAGCTACCGACTCTGCTCCAAAGTCAATCCAGATGGCCTTCAATGATCAGCCTGGGGGATGGGGCTGGGACTGCCTTCCAGGACTCTACTTAAGGTAACCTTAAGGGCAGGCCGGTTTCCATGGCCTCGGTGCTGTGTTGAGGCTCCATTGTCTTACATAGCATCTAAGCCTGCCTGATCTGCCACTCATTTGGGTCTCAAAATTCTTCAGGAGGCCTTGATTAAACTGCAAATGCTTGTCTGAGTCAGTCACACTTGTCTCAAAAGCAAACTAAAAGTTTAATTACAGTAAGGACTTCAGGGAATGGGGTGATTTTTTTTCAATACTGGAGATAGCACCTAGGGCCTGGAACATTCTAGGCAAGTGCTCAACTATTGAACTAAACCCCCAGTTGATGTTTTAAGATTTCTTTTAAAGATAGTAATCCTCTGGGAACAAGTGCTTAAGGACTAGGGATCAGAGGATTCCTGGATGGAGCTGGAAGGCCCTGAGGGTAAACACTCATATTGTCTCCTCATTTGGGGATCAGCAACCCCTAGAGGGGTTCTTCTACTCCTAGGTCAGGAATCATCCTCTACAAACCATAGGGTTGCCTTTCACTGTAGGGAGCATGGGATCACACATATGCACGCACGGGCATACACACACACACACACACACACACACATAAACACACACACCCCACCCAATAGCTCCCTTCCCATAAGGGCAAAAATTTCAGCTAACAGCAATGGCATATTTACATATAAGAACCCAAAGAAATCACAGGATGGCCTTGACTTATTAGCCCAGACTTGGCCATTCTCCCACTATAGGATCATCTGTCATCTTTATGACACCTCAGCTTGGCAGGAAATCAGATTTTTCATGCAAAATTTTTTGAGTATTTTTTCAAATCATTTTTTTTACATGTGTGTGTGCGCATGGATACCACAAAGAACCTACGATCCCCTGGAGTTAGAGTTACAGGTAGCTGTGAGCCACCTGACATGGATGCTAGGAACCAAACTATGATTCTTGAAAGGACAACCAGTGCTCTTAGTCACTGAGCCCTAAACATTTTCTTGATTTTATTATGGGGAGAAATGGACAAACAGCCCAGGGGTTAAAAGTACTGGCTGCTTCTCCATAGGATCCAGATTTTACTCCCAGCATCCACATGGTGGCTCACAATTGTCCATAATTCCAATTTCATGGGATCTGATGCCCTTTCCTGGCCTCAATGGGTACCAGGCATGAACATGGTGCAAAGATGTACAAGAGGCAAAATACCCTCACACATTTAAAAACATGTTATGTGTGTGTGAGAGTGCATGCAAAAGTGCCTATGAAAGTCAAAGGAGTATTAGATCTCATGGAGCTGGAATTACAGGCATTCGAGAATCACCTGATCTGAGTGCTGGGATTTGAACTCTAGTCCTCATGACTGAACAAGTGCTCATAACCACTCATCTCTCCAGCTTCTCTCTCTCCCTCTCTCTCTCTCTCTCTCACACACACACGCACCATTTTATAGTGTGGCCCAAGATGGCTTGAAATTCACCAAGTAGCTGATGACCTTGAATTTATCTTCCTGCCTTCACTTCCCGAAGTGCTGAGATTACAGGCGTGTGCCTCCATGCCAGATTTATTCCCACTGGATGGGAACTGAACTCAGGGCTACCAACTAAGCTACAGCTACAGCCCTCCCTCCTTCAATACTTTTAAAACAATTTTTGATATACCAGGTACCTTAATAAGCCCACCATGGCACACCAGGGACTGTGACAGGCCCAGGAGCAGCTCAGCTTCCCTAGGGATTATGTGTATCAAGGGGACATCTGGGTTTGGACATTCAACAGACCGGACTAGCCATCTAGCTTCAGCTGGGTTTGCTCTGTGGTTTGAGGCAAGTTGCTTACCTTCTCTGAATCTCCCATTTCCTTATGTGTAATATGACATCACTTCTCGCCTTCTAGCTGCCCTAGCCAAAGATTTCTTACGAAAGACCTGCCCCCAAACAGGCAGAGGGGGAAATGGGCTGAAAAAGGGGCCAAGAGAGAAACCAAAAGCATGCACTAAGTTGGACATAGAGACAGGCCGGTAACCTCGACATCCAGGGAGTGGGGGGTAGGGAAACTGAGAGCAGGCTAGACTACAGAGTGAGCTGCTGCTTCAAAAACAAAATGAATGCTGGGTGTGGTGGCACACACCATTAATCTCAGGACTTGGGAACAGGCAGATGAATCTCTCTGAGTTCCAGGCTAGCCTCATCTACATAGAGAATTCCACGACAGCCAGGGCTACACAGAGAAACTGTCTCAAAAAACAAAACAAACCCTAAGAAAACCTAACTTACAGTAAGAATTCGGGATGTGACAGATCTTTCAATACTATCAATGGGACCTAGGGCCTGGGGCATTCTAGGCCTTTGCTCTAAGCCAATTCTAGCTGATGTTTTAAGATTTTTTTTTTTATTTAATTACTTGTTATTTGGGAAAGAAGTTAAGACATGGTTTCTCTATTTAGCCCTGGATGTCCTGGAACTCACGCTGTAGACCAGGCTGGCCTCAAACTCACAGAGATCTGCCTCCCTCTGTTTCCCAAGTGCTGGGATTAATGACATTTGACACCACACCCAGGAAGTGTGTGTGTTTGTTTTGTTTTTTTTAAGATAGTTAAACTGTGGGAACTCTTAGAACTGGGGTGGTAGAGGAATCATAAGACCAGAATGGGGTTTAACCCAAGATGATCTTTCAAGAACCCCCAAATCAACCCCAGCCAACAGCAAAGTGCCCACAGGGAAGGCAGAAGCAAAGACACAATGTCTGTATAAAATGTTTATTTTTGGAGGGTGGTGTGGTGTGGTGTTTGGGAGGATGTTCCACCCAGTCAGTCAACCAAGAAGTTGAGAACAGATGCAGCAGCGGCTGCCTGACAGGCCTGCTCCGCCTTGCACATCCCGGAGCACACCAGGGCCTGCTCTCACCTCTAGAGTCAGAAAGAGCCCATGTGACGTCTGTAGCACCAGCCACTCTGCCCCTCCTTGCAGGGCTCCTTCTCTATGTGTGAAGACACAGGTGTGAACACACACACACTAGCCTGAAAAGCACTGTTTAGTTTAGCTGCATCTGTCAGGTTCCAAAAGGAATTTTCACATTTGCTTACTTCCAAATCTTCTTCTGTCCCTGACACCTACCTGCACCCCAGCTCTGCCTTACTCCCTTCTCAGGGACTCCTCCCTCCCTGGTCTTGTGGGGGAGGGGCAGCTGGCCTCAGCTCTCCTCTAAAACAGGCAAGAAAAACAACAACAACCCTATGAGGCTTTAGCACGAGGGCTCCCATCTTCCCAAGGTCTGAGCCACAAACTTGGGGGGGGGAACATAACTATTAAAATCAAAAAACAAGAAAGTAAACAAACAAACCAAGAAGCATAAATAAACAGCAACTGGGCCAGCAAGGAGGAAGGTAAGGTGGCCTTCGGTGGTGGCCTCCTGTGCCCAAATCAGGCTCGCCCTGTGGAACTCAGCCATCGGTAGCCAAGATGACAGCAGCCCCGAAGATCCCCACACTCTCGCCAAGTAGCTTCATCTGGTTCCAGAACTCAACACGGCGTGTGTTGTGCCAATAGGAGACATTGCCATCGATGAGCAGCATCACGGGAGGTAACAATACGGCCAGGATCTGGGCAGCCAGGGTCACGTAGTAACCTGACAAGAAGGCCAGGGCCAGGACCCCATAAAGCACGAAGAACAGCTGGACCATCAGCTCCCCTCCTGGAAGATGGTTCAGGTATGCCAGCCGGTCCTCCTTGCTGTGCTGCAGTGAGTAGGCCTAGAGACACAGCATCCTTTAAGACTGCAGCAGATGAGTGTCTCCCTGGGGTGGTACCCACAAGTTAGCCCCTGTAAAATGAGCTTTGAAGTCCTTTTTCTGGACGGGGACTCTCTGAGAGTAGGACCTGTCTCCCACTCTGATTATAGGGCCCCAAGAGGTAAGGCTGATCTCTACTCTCCTAGAAGCTTCTGAAGAAAGGAAGTGTGTCTCCATAGTCAGATGGAGACTCAGACTTTTGAATATACACACCACGGGAGCGCACATAGAACTCTGCACATAGGATGTAATTCCTGGTTCCTAGGATGAGGTCAAGAGCTTGAAGCCTCTCTTTGTCCTCATCTACAATGGCCTTCCAAAGCACCAGGGAGATCTACCTGACTATCCTACATAACCCCCATCAACTCTAGGTGGCAGAGTTACCACTAGAGCTGATATTCTCTATGCCTCTCCTTTGTCCCCTCTCTCAGTCCTCTAGAAGCCGAAGCAATGAAAAAAATCACCAGATCTTCTTTGCTAGATTCTCAAGATTGGGACTGCATGGTCAGTTCAACTTCTTATCTAGCTGGTAGCAATGTTGAAAGGAGGGACCCTCAGTCAAGTATCAGGTACTTGGAGGGCCCTTCAGGAGGAACCAGAAGCTGTCCAGGGCCACCAGAAATGACTCACAAGGCCTTGCTCTGCACAATGGCCAGGATTCTGCCAGACTTAAGCTCACACTACTCCCATACAGTGCCTCCAATCAAGAGAACCCCAACGTACCACACAAATGAGGTAGATGCCCAGGAACACTTGGCCAGTGGACTGCAGGGAACGGCTTCGGGGCTTTCGACGGTACAGCTCCCCAGCCCCGCTGGCCAGCACCAGAAAGCCACCAATAATGGCAACTGTGCGGGAATACATACGGACCTAAGGCCAGAGGAAAAAAGGCCCCAGTCAAGAACTGTAATCATGACGCGTCTCTTGGTTGTTAAGAACACAGAACCTCCCACTTCTACGCATACCGTTCTATCTGATGAACCCTCTTACCTATTCCAAGTGTAGGCTGCAGAGAGAGAGAATTCTCTTTACAAGGAAGAAACTGAGGGCTAAGAAGGGATAAGAGAACTGTCCGGGGTCTTACAGAAAGTGCCAGAACCCACAGATTGCCATCTCTTCCACCCCTAGTCTGAAACCTATTCCCAGAGTTCTTCCCTCTGTGGAGTATAGACTACACCAACTAAAACAAGAATAGCCAGTCAGGTGGTGGTAGTGGTAACGCTTGCCTTTAATACCAGCACTTGAGAGGCAGAGGTAGACAGATCTCTGTGTGTGAGTTTGAGCCACTGGTCTACAGAGGGAGTTCCAGAACAGCCTGGGTTATACAGAGAAACCCTGTCTAGAAACAAAACAAAACAAAACGAATAGCCTTACTCTCCTATAGCTGTTCACACACTGCCTCCCTTACTAGACTGGCAGTCTGGTCCTTTTGAACACTGCCTCCAAGCCACCTTACCTCTAGACTCCCAGTGGCTGGTATAGCTTCTGCATTTGCAGGCACAAATTCTGCACTAGTATTAATTACATTTCATAAAACCCGATGGATAGACCAGATATTCTCCAAGGTCTCTTTTGCTTTACGAGTCTGAGACTCATAAAGCAATGGTTTAAAGGATTTTGGGAATCAGATAACTCTAGGTTACTGGTTCCTTTGATACATTGTGGCATGATTTTGGGAAAGTCCATTTTCCATCTCTGTACCTCCATTTTCACACTCTACAAGGGAGTTCTGTGTGGTCTCTACGGGTCTGACACGTCTGTGGTCTGTAATAATCGCCATAAAACTACTACAAACCTAGTTTCCCAGGCTTCAAGTTTGGGAGTATCATACATGCCCACCGCGAACACCAGGACCCTGCAGCTCCTTCCCCATGGCTAAATCTCGTCTAGAGTTCATGTGCTCACCTTTAGCCAGTCCCCGTAGTGGACATAGCCCCCGATATAAGCCGCATATGTGCTAATGGCTAGCTGGAGTGCGGCGCCCAACGCAAACCAACGCCGCTTCACTCCGAAGGACATGAAGCTAGCACACAACACAGCTGCTCCCATGTCGAAATACAGATAAGGCACTGGGATGTCGGGCTTCCTGTGAATCGAGGGTAGGGAACAAGGAGGACAGAATGAATGGAGAGTGTCTGAGGACCTCTGTAAGTTCCCATAATCTCCACTGCTCCCCAGAAACCCGAAACCCTTCTCACTGCTAGAGCCACCACATCAGTTCTGGTCGTACAGCCGAACCAGAGCATCTTCCAACCTGTCTGAGTACCAATTCCTCCCAGTCTAAATGTCCCGACTTCTGGGCCCCAACTTCCCTCAACATCACCGCACCCCAGTTCCTGGGACAGGCCGTACCGCCCCCCACCGCATTCGACGACTTCGTGGGCGCGCTCACCGGCGCGCCTCGGCCCTTTCAGCGTACAACATGAGTTGACTGAAGCAGCCCCAAAAGGGGCAGCGCGTGAGCAGCACGGAACCCAGCTGCATGATCAGCTGCAGCATCCAGCGTCTCGAACCAATCTTCGAAGCCATCTTGGGAAAGGGCAGTCCGCTACGGCCTCAGCCGGGTCTGGGAGACCAGCACGGAGGATGATACAGGCAACTTCCGGTCCCTTACTGTTTTTCTTTCCGTCGGAAAACAAAGCTCTCGCTCTCTAGTTCCGGAAGAGAAAAAAAATGTGTTCTAGAAGGAGGTGTCAGCCTTTCTGAACTCTCCCTATGGAGAAAACTCAGAGCTTCTCTTTGCACTTTCTTTCCTTTAAAGAAGATTTGTTTAGGGGCTGGTGAGATGACTCAGCGGTTAAGAGCACTACTGCTCTTCCACAGCTCGAGTTCAATTCGCAGCAACCACAGGGTGGTTTACAACCGTCCATATTGGGATCTGATGCCCTCTTCTGGCATACCCGTGTACATGCAGACAGAGCACTCACCTTAAAAACAAAACATAAAAAGTTTTTTTTATAGAATTTTTATTTATTTTATTTATATGAGTACACTGTAGCTGTCTTCAGACACACCAAAAGATGGCATCAGATTCCATTACAAATGGTTGTGAGTCACCATGTGGATGCTGAGAATTGAACTCAGGACCTCTGGAAGAGCAGTCAGTGCTCTTAACTACTGAGCCATCTCTCAACTCTGATTTGTTTATCTTCGTATATGAATATTCTATTTACATGTATGCCTGCATGACAGAAAGGGGCATCAGATCCTATCGCAGATGGCTGTGAGCCGCTAAGGTTGCTGGGGATTGAATTCAGAACCTCTGAAATAGAAGTCGGCGTTCTTTGTACTTTCAAAATGGGACAGGAGCAAGGAGCATGGGGTTGAAACATCAGAAATCCTGGAACACAGCTTGATGTATGAAAGCAACCAATTCTGGAAGTAACCAGACCTGGACTCTAACCTGAAAACCAGTCCTGTGTCATTTCAATGGAGACTCAAGTGGGAAATGGGGATAATGAAAATCTACCTCATCATTGCTAGGAGACTTAAATGTGATAAAGGTGGTACTGGCAGATAATAAGGCGCCCATAAAAAGGTGTAATACATACACACAGGCCCCAGAGAGAATTCCCCGGCTTTGGCTGAACTTTTAAAGTAAGAAGTCCTCTTGGCTCTAAGTCACCTGTTTAGTTTTTTTTTTTTTTTTTTTTTTTTTTTTTTTTTTTTTTTTTTTTTTTGTTTTTTGAGACAGGGTTTCTCTGTATAGCCCTGTCTGTCCTGGAACTCGCCCTGTAGACCAGGCTGGCCTCGAACTAAGAAATCCGCCTGCCTCTGCCTCCCAAGTGCTAGGATTAAAGGCATGCGCCACCACCGCCCGGCACCTGTTTAGTCTTGATGCCTTTGTCTCCTGAGAGAAGAGGGAGACCTACACATCTAAGACATCATAAACAGACAACTTTTTTCCAACTGCAATATTCCCACTCTATCCCAAACAACAATCCGCTTAACTTCAGCAGTCTTCAAGTAGCCTCCACCTCCCCTATCCTCCAAGCATCTTTTGAGAGGAGGAGGATGACTTGATTGTTCATATAATTTCCTATGTAGCTCAGAATATCCTCCAACTTGTTATCCTCCTGCCTCCACCTCCAGGGTAGACTGTGAACATGCCTCACCATGACTAACAGGTGCCTTTTCCTTTAATCAGCTCAGTCCAGGGGCAATTATGTATTTACTATCAATAAACATACACACACACACACACACACACACACACACACACACACACATGATTGTGAATTCCATGAGTGCAAAGACAGTAAATACATGGTTTCTGCTTATTTATAGCCTCAGGGCCAAGCATACATTCAGGACTTACGTGCTGCACAGGCAGATAAATGAATATATGGTGTTATCACTACGTCTTGTAGATCACAGTAGCGTTCAGCAAATATCAAAGAAGCAAGAGGCGTGGGCAGTATGTGGTTGCCATCATGAAGCTGTCTCCATCTGTATTTGGGGACACATACACACATACATCCTTTAATAGATTATCTCACCCTCTAATATTGAAGGTAAGACCCTGTAAGCACTCCAATGCTATTGGGTCATTTATTTTGGACCTGGTTTTAATTCCCTGGAAGGGACTCATGTCTAAACAGCATTTCTGACCATGAGGACAAAAATATTCCAATTAGCTTGTGAATGAAAGATAAACAATGGGCTAGAGAGATGGCTCAGCGGTTAAGACCACTGACTGCTCTTCCAGAGGTCCTGAGTTCAATTCCCAGCAACCACATGGTGACTCACAACTGTCTGTAATGGGATCTGATGCCCTCTTCTGGTGTGTCTGAAGACAGCAACAGTGTACTCATACATTAAATGAATAAATAAATCTTTTTTAAAAAAGAAAGATAAACAATAAAAGTCTTTACTTTTTTCTTTTCTTTCTTTTTGTCTGTTGGGTTTTTCAAGTCAGGGTTTCTCTGTGTAACCCTAACTGTCCTGGAACTCCCTCTGTGGACCAGTTGAACTCCAACTCAGAGATCCGTCTGCCTCTACCTCACGAGTGCTGGGATTAAAGGGGCACACCATGAGACTCTTTGTTTATTAAGACAGGATTTTACGGGTTGGAGAGATGGCTCAGAAGTTAAGAGTACTGACTGCTCTTCTGAAGGTCCTGAGTTCAAATCCGAGCAACCACATGGTGGCTCACAACTATCTGTAATGAGATCTAATGAGATCTGATGCCCTCTTCTGGTGTGTCTGAAGACAGCTACAGTGTACTTACATATAATAAATAAACAAATCTTTTTTTAAAAAAAAGCAGTATTTTACTATGTAGCCTGGGATGGCAATCAATTTCACTCAGCCATCAGCATGTGTGAGGGGAAAATTCTGGAAACTCAGAAGCTTTTCCGGTACCCACTCCACTCTGCCCTCTTCCCCTGTAGACTAACCCTAGTCTCAGGCTGGGTGCAGGTGTTAGCACACTACTAAGTCAAGGGAAGGGGATAAATGGATTGCACGTGTCTTGAGAAATCAGCACCTCATTGGCCCACCTCCCTTTAGCCCTACCCTGACAGGAGAGCCTCACAGACATCCAAAGAACTTCCTTTCCCCCCACATCTCCCTTGAACTTCCACAGGCTCACTCACCTCACCAGAGGCTCCTCAGCTCTTCCCTGGCTCCACCAAGGCCCTGGAAAAACTTGTATTTGACCAGGACCATAACCATTGTCACAGAGGCCAGTGTGGTACCTGCGATGCCCAACATAGTAGCTGTCTTAGCCAGGCAGAGCAATCCCTCCACACTGTTCAGCATACCCTGAAGGTCCAGTGCATGTTAAGTCACCCAGGCCAGACAGGTGCCAGCACCTCAGCTTTCCAAAGACCCACTGCGGGTGGGTGATAGCATAGGGAAACTGGCTAGCGGAAGCCATGTTTCTGCCCCTTTATATTTGAGGTGCTGTAGCCAATTAACCACAAGAGATAATTTACTGCCTACAAGGCCACAAAGGCCTTGGCTTCCAGTGTGCTGTTGTTGCTCCCAGCCAGAGAGTACTCTCAGGCCTGATGTGATGGCCAGGGCAGTTCCTACCACAATTAGTTCCATTGAGAGCCGGTAGAGGTGGAAGAGGTGTGAGCCCGCTACAGTCCAATTTGGGCAGCTGGTTGTGACTCTGGCTAAGCTGTCTCAAGCTCCCCCAGTGCTACTGGGTGCAAAGGTCCAGGTGGTAAGCAGTTGTGGAAAAGACCCATAGTAGAAAACTCACAGCAGCTGAAAAAGTCTAAGGCGGGAGAGCCAGTCGGTTGTAGAGAGAGATCTACCAGCTCCAGGAAACTCGGGTTGCCCAAAACCCCATTAGCCAGACTCCACAGGATACTGTGAAAAAGTGGCAGCAGCCCTCGAGCCCCCAGGGTTACTGGAAATGCGAGTGGCAGGTGGCTAGGATTACTGTGGCTCGGCTCCAAGAACCAGACTTACAGCATGGAAGGGAAGCGGGACGGGTTGAGGCTCCATAGTCCACTATACTCTGCTTAGCAAGTGCACGCTGCTGCCGAACTCCAAAGAAAGGTTAATCCCACTATTATGGTGTGTGGTCATTGTGAACAAGGGGTGGCCACACCTGGCCCATTCCTGTCCAGTGAGAGATTCATCTGGAGATGGCATTGGAGAACAGAGGATAGGGAGACCCTCACGCTTCAATTCTTCCTGGCAAGATTAATTTTAAGCAGGATACAGTGGGCCATGCCTATCATCATTCTAGCACTGGGAGCCTGAAGCAGGACCATCTCCCTGAGTTCAAAGCTAGTCTAGGCTATAGATTGTGACCCTTTCACAAAACAAGGGCTGGCAATCAGTTAGTAGAATGACTGCCTAGTTAGTTGACCCCGAGTTCAAACCCCAATACCACATAAATTAGGCATGGCTGCACAGACAAGGAGAAGATCAGAGGGTCAAGGTTATTCTCCCATACGTGGTGAGTTCAAGACCATGTACAAACCTGAGATATATGAGATCCTGCATTAAAAAAAAAAATCTGGGCTGGAGAGATGGCTCAGCAGTTAAGAGCACTGACTGCTCTTCCAAAGGTCCTGAGTTTAAATCCCAGCAACCACATGGTGGCTCACAACCATCCGTAATGAGTTTTGACGCCCTCTTCTGGTGCATCTGAAGTCAGCTACAGTGTACTTACATAGAATAAATAAATCTTTAAAAAAAATCTATCTCTGATGGAGGTGCTGATGTTCTGATCACCACAGCTGTTTCACTTTCTGTTATCTGGGTGAAAAGCAGTAGGGGTGGGGGACCACTGAAGAGACAGCTCAGTGGGTAAGAGCTCTTTGGTTCCCAGGATCAGATTAGGCAGGTAAAAACTAGATGTTACTGCAGGTCCTGAAGATCTAATCTCCCCTGGCCTCTGAGTGCACCTGTATGAAACACCATATGGGTTCTGTGTTCTGGAGGTCCTAATTCAGCTACATCTCACACTTGAACAACATGCACTTTAGCCATCTCCAAGGCCCCAATTTTCTTTTTTTTTAAAGATTTATTTATTTATTATATGTAAGTACACTGTAGCTGTCTTTAGACACTCCAGAAGAGGGCATCAGATCTCATTACGGATGATTGTGGGCCACCATGTGGTTGCTGGGATTTGAACTCAGGACCTTCAGAAGAGCAGTCAGTGTTCTTAACCTCTGAGTCATCTCTCCAGGCCTCCCCCCCCCCAAATTTCTTTTACAATAAGGTCTCTAAAATATTAAGAGTTTGTCAATTGAGCAGTGGTGGTGCATGCCTTTAATCTTAGCACTTGGAAGGCAGAGAGAGGAAAGAGGACCTGAGTTCCAGGCAAGCCTGGTCTATAGAACAAGTTCCAGAACAGCCAGGGCTATAAAACAGTAAAACCCTGTCTTGAGAAAAAAAAATGAAGGGATGTTGTCCTGTAGGTCTTCTTTCCAGAACTTAGAAAGCAGGGATAGCCGGGCGGTGGTGGCTCACGCCTTTAATCCCAGCACTTGGGAGGCAGAGGCAGGTGGATTTCTGAGTTCGAGGCCAGCCTGGTCTACAAAGTGAGTTCCAGGACAGCCAGGGCTACACAGAGAAACCCTGTCTTGAAAAAACCAAAAAAAAAAAAAGAAAGAAAGAAAGAAAGAAAGCAGGGATATCTGGAGTTCAAGGTCAGCCTGGTCCATATGTGAGATCCTGTCTCATAAAACGACTCTCTTCTTCCAACATGGGTTCCAGAGATCAAACTCTGGTTGCCTGATTCTACAAAGTTAATCTGTGACCTCCACGCTCATGCTGTGGCGTGTGCTCTGGCACAGGCACCCATACACATACATCATGCGCACATGCACACACGCACAGTAATAAAGCAAAGTAAGTATTTAGAAAGGATAATCAGGATTGGATATTATATCGATAGGGAACTAGCTTAACAAATTCAGAACCCAGCTTTTTAACTTTTGTTTTGAAATAGTGTTTCCCTATAAATACGAAGCCCAAAATGAATTCAGACTTCATGATCCTCCTGCCTCAGCCCACTGAGATTGCAGTTGTATGCCACCATGCAGGGTTTAAAACTTTTTGTTGATGTTAACAGGTAGTCGTGAGGCATCATGAGAATGCTGGGAATTAAGTCTGGGTCCTCTGGAAGAGTAGCCAGTGTTCTTAACTGCTGAATCATGCCTCCAGTTCTTAAACTAGGTTACAATAGGCAGTTTAAAACATATTTGGAGCTGGGGTAAAGCTTATCCTAGCATACATGAGTCCCTGAATTCAATCTTCTGCTGCTAAACACACAATTTTACAGAGAAAGATATAAAATTCTATATTTGGAAACCCAAACTCTGGGCTGGAGAGATGGCTCAGCGGTTAAGAGCGCTGGCTGCTTGCTCTTCCAGAGGTCCTGAGTTCAATTCCCAGCAACCACATGGTGGTTCACAACCATCTGTAATGGGGTCTGGTGCCCTCTTCTGGTGTGTCTGAAGAGAGCAATGGTGGTGTACTCATATGAATAAAATAAATAAAATCTTAGGGAAAAAAAAAACCTCAAACTTATGAGATGACCTTGGAGATGACTAAAAATGGCTCAGTGGTTAAATGCACTTGTTGCAAAGGACCTGGGTTCAATTCCTAGTTCCACATGGAGGCTCACCACTTCCTCAAGCACCAGCATGTATGATACACAGACACACATGCAGGCAAAGCACTTAGACACGTAAACTAATAAATCTAAAAAACAAACAAAAAGAATTCAAACCCTGCATTATGCAAGCTGGGAACAACTTGCATCCTAGCTACTTCTTGTTAACCGTCACTGTGGCGCATCCTAGAAGCTGGGGACACATTTAAGAACAAGGGAAGGGGCTGGAGAGATGACTCAGTGGTTAAGAGCAGGAGGATCCCCAGCACCCACGTAGCTCCCAGCCTTCTCTAACTCTAGTTCCAGGGGCTCCAATGCCCTTTTCTGGCCTCCAGCAGCACCAAGCACACATGTAAAGACATAAATACTCATGCACATAAAAAAGTAACGTAAAGAGAGAGAACAAGGAAAACAGGGCGGATGTGGCAGTTCACAGCTATAACCCACTACACCGAAGACTGAAACAGCAGGATTGTCCTGAGTTTAAGGCCACCATGACCTAGTGCTGTGCTGTGGTTCTCACCACCCCTTTGAGGGGGAACTAAATGACCCTTTCACAGGGGTCACCTAAGACTTTCAGAAAACAGATACTTATAATTCATAACTAGCCGGGCAGTGGTGGCACATGCCTTTAATCCCAGCACTTGGGAGGCAGAGGCAGGTGGATTTCTGAGCTCAAGGCCAGCCTGGTCTACAGAGTGAGTTCCAGGACAGCCAGGACTACACAGAGAAACCCTGTCTCGAAAAACAAAAGAAAAACCAGGCCCTAGCTGGCCTCAGACTCAGGTATCTGCCTCTCTACCTCTGCAGCATCCACTATGTCATTTCTTCCTTACCAAGGAACGTGTGTACCAAGGAAGACGATGGACCAGTGTGTGCAACTGGAGTGCCAGTACAGTAGGGAAAACAAACTTCCCCTGCTCCAAGAACAGATTCTGAAACATGCCTTCTTAGCTTCGGCAGTGTCACGGAGGACCGACTGGTCAGATGGTTCAGCAGGTAGACTGCTGTCACCAAGCCTGTCAATCTGAATTTGATCCCTGGAACACACTTGTGCCCCAACCTGCACAGCTGCACAATGGCAGGTACACACCCACATGTACACATCTTAAAAAATTCTTCAAGCGTTAAGGAGCAGCCAGCAATATGGCTCAGAATGTAAAGGTGACCATTCCCAAGCCTGATGGTCTGAGTTCTAGCCCCAGGACCCACATTGTGGATAGAGAGAACCAATTCCTGCAAGCTGTCTGCTAACCCCACGTGTCCCCCTCCCAACACACGCAAAATGAAAGGAAAAAAAAAGTGTCAATGCAGGGACCGGAAAGATGGCTGAGTGCTTAAGAGTACTTGCTCCTCTTTCAGAGGACCCTAGCCGGTTCTCAGCACCCACAGAGGGTGGCTTACATACACCTCAAACTCCCCTCCAGTTCTAGGAATCTGTTACCATCTTCAAGCCTCATTAGGCACACATACATTGTCTTAAATATAAAAAGATTTACTTATTTAAAACTAAAGTCAGGCCATGGTGGCACATACCTTTAACCCCAGTACTCAGAAGAGAGGAGCAGGTGGATCCAGGCCAGCCTACAGAGTAAGTTCCAGACAAGCCAGGGCTACAAAGAGAAACTCTGTTTCAACAAAACAAAACAACTAAACTAAAACTAAAACTAAAACTAAACTAAACTATGAAAATAGCTGGGCAGTGGTGGTGCATGCCTTTAATCCCAGCACTTGGGAGGCAGAGGCAGGTGGATTTCTGAGTTCGAGGCCAGCCTGGTCTACAGAGTGAGTTCCAGGACAGCCAGGGCTACACAGAGAGACCCTGTCTTGAAAAACAAAACAAAAAAAAAAAACCAAAAAAGTGTCAAGAGCACAGAGGTCCTGAGTTCAATTCCCAGCAACCACATGGTGACTCACAACCATCTGTAATGGAATTCAACGCTCCCTTCTGGTAAGTCTGAAGACAGTGTATTCACATACATAAAATTAATAAATCTTTAATAAACTAAAGTGTCAAGGTGCTGGTATAAGTATCCGAACTTTACAACAAACATATCAGATGCCAAGACTCAAACAGCACAGACTCAGCATCACCCTTGTATGATAGATACTAGCACATTAAAGAGCGGTGTACAGTGGGAGATAATCAAATGCTGGTGTCAGAGACCATGTGCGGAGGAAATTAGTGCCCCAAAGCCACGGAGACATAGTGAAGTTGCCTAGACACACTTCACTGCCCCATATTCTTGAATACTTCAAAGTCCTTTCAACCTACAGGGCAACTACTCTGTACTCTACCCAAAACCTACAAAACAAAGCAGTGCACAGGGAGTTAGGAACTTCATAGTATAGCATGGGCCCATGAGACTAATCAAGGCTTGGGGACTGCCCTAGTTCTGCATTACAGGCAGCTGAGACACTGTGGACAAGTAGCTGGCCTGGATGGAATTCATTGGCAGGGGGAGGGATGCTGGAACACACATTATTTTTCAGATAATAATCAAATTCTTTTCACAGGGACTTCAAAGAAAAAGGAAAAATCCATGAGGGACAAAGGGTGGGGATCTGAGCCCCCTACCCTGCCTGTACCATATTTGACCCAACAGATCACTTACTAGTCTCACCTAAAATGCCCTTTTCACAGGGCTGGAGGGATGACTTAACAATTCAGAGTGCTTATTTTTCTCACAGAGGACCTGGTTTGGTCCCTAGAACCCACACACAGTAGTTCGTAATCATTATTAGCTCCAATTCCTGGGAATCTCATAGCCTTTCCTGGCCTGCTTAGACACGCACATACAGGTGGTGTACATGAACTCACGCATTCACATAAATTAAAAAGTAAAAAGGGTTGGAGTTATGGCTCGGGGATTATAAAAGCATATACTGTGGTTCCCATCTACGCAGTCTGACTGTGGCACTTAACAGGAACAGCCCCTGGGCTGGAGAGATGGCTCAGTGGTTAAGAGCACTGACTGCTCTTCTGAAGGTCCTGAGTTCAATTCCCAGCAACCACTTGGTGGCTCACAACCATCTGTAATGAGATCTGATACCCTCTTCTGGTGTGTCTGAAGACAGCTACAGTGTACTTACATATAATAAATAAATGAACCTTTAAAAAAAAACATGAACAGCCCCCTTACCCCCCCCGTTTTTATTATTATTATTAAACCGTAGCTGTGTTCAGACACACCAGAAGAGGGCATTAGATCTCTTTTATGGAGTGGGTGCTGGGATTTGAACTCAGGACCTCTGTGCTCTTACCTACTGAGCCATCTCTCCAGCCCCCAACACATAGTTTGTTTGGGTGTTTTTTTTTGTTTGTTTGTTTGTTTTTGGTTTTTCAAGACATGGTTTCTCTGTATAGCCCTGGCTGTCCTGGAACTCACTCTGTAGACCAGGCTGGCCTCGAACTCTGAAATTCATCCACCTCTGTCTCCCAAGTGCTGGGATTAAAGGCGTGCGCCACCACTGCCCAGCGACACACAAGAGTTTTTAATAGAAATAGTTGGGTTTTATTTCATTTGTTTTACCACCACCACCCTTTTTTACAGTAGGGTCTCATCATATATCCCAGGCTGGCCTTGAACTCATGATCGTGCCTCAGTCTATCAAATGCTGGATTAGTGATACATTACCATACCTGATTCTAAATAGAAGTTGAGTACCTAGCAAGTATTGAATTTACTTTCATCTCTCAATTTAAACATCCTAGGATTAAGCCCTTTTCACAGGTATTTAAATCAAGAATATCTAGGCATTTATGCCAATTCTAGATGGCTATCTTCCATGTTCAGAGCTGGCCAAAGTCTTGGGTAGGTGATATATCTCTCCAATTACAAAGAACAGAACAGAAGAGTAAGGAGTTGATTCTAACTGCATGCTTCTAAATCGTTCTCCTATGCCTCCCTAATCACACCAATGCCGCCTCTGGGATGGCTTAAAGTTCTCTCCTCCTTTTAGAAACCAAGGAGCAAGCCAGGCAGTGGTGGAGCACGCCTTTAATCCCAGCACTTGGGAGGCAGAGGCAGGTGGATTTCTGAGTTCGAGGCCAAGCCTGGTCTACAGAGTGAGTTCCAGGATAGCCAGGGCTACACAGAGAAACCCTGTCTCAAATAACCAAAAAAGAAAAAAGAAAAAACAGAAACCAAGGAGCACCAGTTGACACTTCTCTCAGGCACAGATCTACAGGCTAAAGAAAAGACCAAGATAGGTGTACCCAATGGTCAAGCCACTACTCCTTTTTTTAGGTCAGTTCTCTATTTTGAGAGACAGGACTCCCTATACAACTCATCCTGAGGTCTCAATCCTGCTTTTTCAGTCATGTGAGCACTGAAATTACAGGGTCACACAACCATGTTCAACTACTTCCATACCTTTAACTGTATTTCTTGGACTCTGGATCTGACATGATCTCTTCCCTAAGGTCTACATTTCTGTGTGAATTAAATCAAAGGGTGTTCTTTGAATCTGGCCAACAGCAAGTGATGCACAGGTTCTCTTTTCAGCTGCTCTATAAATTCACCTACAATGAATGGAGCTCTACAAATCACACACACACACATACACCCCCCTAGAAACCCTGGGTCCCTCCCCTTTTAAAACTTGTGTGTGTTCATGACCGTGTATACCACAGGCTGTATGCGGAGGCCAAAAGACAACTTTGTGGAGTTGAGTCCCCTCCCTTCTGTGCATTCTAGGATTCAAACTGGGGTCAGCAGGCTTGTGTACCAATTGCTCTGACCCTAGCTGCTCTTTATAACACACTCACCTGGCACCCTTGGGATGACTTCTCGGGGGTAAGAAGAAAAGCAGACAATCTGAAGATAAAGGCCGGGCCCGGCAGACTCACCGTCCCTCTACACTTCAGATCCCTTGTCTAGGGAGCTAAAGTACACACAAACCTGAGACATGAGTGATGGTTAAAAAAATTTGGGTTTTATTGTTTTTCCTAAACAATACTAAAAAAAAATTTTTTTTCCATTTTGAAGGCAGGGCTTGAATTATTTAATTTTGATTCATTTATTTAATTAAAAAAAAAAGGAAGGGAAAAAAGATCATGGCCAAAAAAAATTAGCCCCACCCTACTCCCAAAGCTCTAGCCAGTCACATGAGCATCACCCATGTCCCACCCAGTGCCTGATATCCAGGTGGTGGCACTCTGCCCCAAGAGACTACCCTGGAGGTGCAGGGGCAACAAGTACCAGTTTCGGCTCTCAGCAGGGTAGTCAAACCAGGCAAACTGGTGGGCTAAAGTCCAGAAATTCTTTCCAGGTTTTCTGCCCATTGGCTGAGCACATACAAACTGTCATTAGCTTGTAAGATTTCAGGGGGTAGGAGGGGGCAGAGGAGCAGAGGATGGCAGAAGAAGAAACTAGAGGTTATTCAAGCTTTTTCCTGGGCTAGAGGCTCTGGACATAGACTTAAAGACTGGGTAGATGGAGTCCAGTCCCGAAGGAGGAGGAGCTGAGATGTGCCACGCAAGCCAGTTCTTCCTGCAGAGGCACAGGGGGAGGGGCGGCTGACTCCAGATGGAGAGTGCTGAGAGTTCATCTAGTACCATGAAGACAAAGGCAGAGGGAGTCCTGAGGTTGGGACCGAATGGGAGACAGGTACATATAGTTAAAGACCAGAAAGCCATCAGGACCCTCAAGGCCAAATCCCGTCTGCACACTGGCTCTGCAGGGCTGCAGGAGATCCTCGCTGTGAACGAGGTAATCGTCGGGCTCTGGGTGGTAGAAAGGACAACACATTTTTGTTTTCAGAGGGATGAGATGGGAAGAGTGGCCATGATCTAGTAAAAAGAGACCTGCAAGAAGCAGAAAATACTTAGAGAACATTTTAATATATATTTCCATATATATATTTAAAGTTAAGAAAAATAAAACTAATTCAAGCCATGCCCTGTGCAAAAAAAAGGAAAAAAAAAATCAAAGAAAAAAAAAAAAGAAAAATTCCAAGTGAGACCTCTGTCTTCTGCTCTGGTCTCAACCTCAGAATCACAGTCAGCTTGTTACTTTTATTTTGGAAGAAAGATGTAAAAGTTTCTTTCAATCATTCAGAAAGCAAGTATATCCACTTATAAAATCAGAATGGCAGAAACAGATTAGGGAAGGAAAATCACAGGTGAAGGGCAGAGTGAAAGGGAATTTGCAAAAATAAAACTAACAAGATGACTGCTCCAGAGGGCTGTGAAAAGGACATGGGGGCCGAAGTCTGTTAGTCAAGTAATGATTCAACTTTTAAATTATTCTCTTGTTCTTTTTTTGTTGGGTGTTTGTTCAAGTCTAGGTTTTTTTGAAACACTGACCCTAATAAGAGTCAGCAAGAAATATAGGATCCCTTCCCTCCCCCGGCCTGCTCCACTGAAGCCACCACCACCATCGCTGTGGCTGGATGCTGGAAGAGCCCTCCATGTTTGCGGACTCAGGATGACAGAGCAGCCTCCTTCTGTGGTTGTTGGGCTTGTGAACGCTGCAGTATCTTTTGGCTTTCCACGTCTCTAAAATGTTTTTCAACCTGCAAGAGACCAAGCAACCAAGTCAGAAATGGAGACAGGATAAGGTCTCCTATACAATCTAATCCAAGCTTCCCCAGTCTGGCTGTTTGGCTTGCTGTTATCCAATGCTTCCTGCACCCCACCCCCAACTGCAAGATAGGAAGGAGAAACCTCTTATTTCAGCCACATGTGTGGCAGCTAAGCTAAGACTGGCTTAATTGTGTAGCTATAAACTAATAGGTAATAAAATGGGGTAACTATTTACACCAAAATTCCTCCCTCCTTTATCACAATGAATTGCATTATTTTATTTTTAGTTATGTGTAGTTGTGTATGTGCACGAGTTAAGAGAGTGCAGGTGTCAGAAGCCTTGGGTCCACTGGAGTTTAGAATACAAAGAGTTGTAAGCTGCCTTACATAAATGCGGAGAACAGAATTCAGGTCTTCTTGAAGAGCAGCAAGTGCTCTTAACTGCTGAGCCATCTCTTCAAGCCCCTTCTTCCTATCTGACATAAATACAGAAGAAAAAGCTAGTGGGTAGGAAAATCAGTCCTATTATACTTTCTAAATCCACAACAGTGTAGGCCTGAGAGGTGGCTCGGCGCTTAGGAGCACTTGTTCTTGTAGAGGACCTGATTGGATTCCCAGCACCCACATGATAGCTCACAGCCAGTTATAGCTCCAGTTCCATAGAATCCCAATGCCCTCTTCTGACCTCCACAGGCAGACACATACATGGTGTACAGACTCATACACATGCAAGGATGGATGGATGGATGGATGGATAGATGGATACATATGCAAAACACACCCATGAAATTAAAAAAAAAAAAAAAGAAACATAACGGTGGCCTTTCAACCATCAGAGATTAAAAGTTGTTTTTCTACAACTGTTAACACTTTAAAGCAGAATCTACAGTTCTTAGCCTACAGTTAAGAATCCACCTGGTTCAGAGCCTTTACTATTATTCAATGTGCTGTAATTCTGCAATCATGTGGTGTACGACACAAGGCTGACTGCTCACCCTATCCCATACCATCAAGGTTTCTATCCCCACATTGTCCAAGACACAGCTGCAGAGCCCGGCGAGCAGGGGCACCAGGCAGCACTGCTAGAGACATTACAACTGCAGGAGCACATGCCCTGCTCTGACAAGGGAGAGCAAAGCCAAGGAACCCTCCCTCCAGAAGCTCCACGGCTCCTTTACTTACTATTTTGCGTACGTGGCTCAGTGCACTCCCCTCTTTGCCTTTACAATTTTCCACTTGATACGGGGGCGTAATAACAACTTCTTCCATGACTACAATGTTTTTTTCTTGCCATTTACAGTCTTTAATGCTGAAAGAAGAATATAGGTGATTGTGATATCCTGTGGACACCTCGTTCCTCCCATCTAAGAAAGAAACAACTTCAGAGGCAGGTGGACATGAATTTGAATGAAGCCAGTCTACAGACCAAGTTCCAGGACAGCCAGGGCTACACAGAGGAACCCTGTCTTGAAAAGAAGAGAAAAAAGAGGGAAAAAAAATACCACTAGACTAATAGGCTGCAGACCCCAAGTTCTCAGCTCTCTACTGAGCCAGAGAGAGAGAGGAGACAACAAACATTCCCTGGGCATCTGTGGACAGGAAAGCAACATCACTAATGCACATTATCCTAGGGAGAAGAACCCAGAACTGTTAGTCTGAAGCACCAGGGGCCTGGAGAATCATAAAACAGTTGGTTGCAGTCTCAGACGCTCAAACCAAGATACAAATGAACAACCAGACCTAAACCACTACAACTGACTTAGAGGTCTAGAGCAGAGGCTGCCAACTGCTTTCTAGACAGTGTCAGATCATAAGCGGCTACAGAAATCTGCCAACAGATGACACATACAAGGGGCAGATCTGTATTGCTGGCATAATCTGCCCAACCTTGCTTGACAGAAAAAACAGCACTTCTAGAACTAGTGATCTGTACTTTGCTTCCATGCAGCCTCTCCCCTCAACCTTGCAAGCTGCTCTCCGACTGGCCCCATTCAATTACCAGATAGGTAGACACCTGCCAGACCAGGAAGATCCATTTGAATTCACACATGGGGAATCCCAGGGCAGCTGATGCTACTAAGAGAATTCCTTCACATACCTGGAAATGCTCAGATACACCCAGCCCCAGACAGTTTTACAGCCAGCTGCCATCTGTGCATCAGACCCTGGGTGGTTAAACAGGGTAACAGAAGGCAGCCTGTGGGGGGAGGGGAGGTTGAGGAGGGTGTCAAGTGTTCCAGCTTTTCAGCACTTAGGGAAGCTAGTAGAGAGTCAAATGACTTCTGCTGTGACAACATGTGTTTTAGGAGGAGGTAAGAAGGTCGCCTTCTGTTCTTCCTAATGGCCTGTGTTTGTCCCAAGGCAAACTAGGGAAAGTGATAGAACTTCCCTTAATAAAACCACAAGCTATCTTAGAGGTAAAGATAGCAATAATAACAACAATAACAAACAAGAAGCTAATCGTGAGCTCTAAATTATGGATTACTATTACCAGAGACCCTTACAAGACAATGCAATCCCAAACAAGCTTTCACAAACAGAAAGACTGCAATGACTAATTTAGGATCACAGTATTCTGATCCAAGTGCTACATCACTGGATGTCAATATGCTGCCAAGAGCTACCCCAGCTGCCCTAGTACACTTTCAGCAAGACGACCACCCAGAAGCCTTTCGTCCAACAGTCAGCCAGCCAGTATCAGCTCTAGGAACAGGAACCCCGATGCTCCCCCAACTCACGTCTTGTGAATGGTCTGGAAGAGCTGTTGGCCCTCCAGGGAGACACCGGCGCTGATTGCATAGGCCTGGCTCAGCTTCTCCTCCTTCTCCGTCCGTGCTTTGCTGGCAAGCTAGGGTGAGGGAGAGAAAAAAAGACTCAGAAAAGTGTTCCCCTTTGTTCTTTCCAACTCAGAACCTTCAAACTAAGGAAGCAGGTCAGCAAAGACTGGTCTAGAGTCAGCATGAATAGAGAGTCAATGAAACAAACAAATTCCCAAATATAGCATCTAGTTACTGCATGCAATTCCTAGCAAACACCCCTCTTTTCTATTCTTCCCGAGGGTTTCCTATGTGCCAAACATGTACTGTGCTACTTTAGAGATTCATCCCAGACAGCGTGAAAACACAAGGCAACTCCAGTGAAAAGAACAGGAAAATGAGCATGGGGATAAGCAGTGTGACAGGGTCAGGGATGGCTCTGGGAAGTGACAGCCAAAGAGAAACACAATCACACACTTCTACTTAAAGAAGAGAGAGTTCAGGTCACCCACCACTGTGCTAAACTCGGGTTTAGAAACCAATGTGCACTTTACAGACCAAGACACAGCTCTTGGCAACCAATGCTCAGCTTGTCCAGCACCATATCCTCATTTAACAGCCCAAGACTTAGTAAACCTAACCTGCCTTCACCTGAGCTGAGGAGCCCTGCCCCACTCTGCTCTGCAGAAAAAGGAATGGAGTGAATTCTACCTCACTACCCACTGGTGGATCAATCTCAAATTGAACAAAGGAATTCTAGTAAAATTTGGAAGTCTACTAAAATTTAAGACTCCTTCTGGCAAGGGTGAGTACCCTGTCAACCTGTACTGTCCCACCTTACACTACTGCTTGCTAGAAAAACTTTCAGTATGAGACAAAACAAATGTGTTATACAGGGCAGTTAAGAAAAACAGGCACAGGCTGGTGAGATGGCTCAGCAGTTAAGGGCACTGACTGCTCTTCCAGAGGTCCTGAGTTCAAATCCCAGCAACCACACGGTGGCTCACAACCATCCGTAATGAGATCTGACACCCACCCTCTTCTGTTGTGTCTGAAGACAGCTATAGTGTACTTACATATAACAATAAATAAATCTTTGGGCCGGAGTGAGCAATGGTCCTGATTCAATTCCCAGCATCCACATGATGGCTCACAACCATCTGTACAGCTACAGCGTACTCATATGCATAAAATAAATAAATAAATCTTGAAGAAGAAGAAGAAGGAGGAGGAGGAGGGGGAGGAAGAGGAGGAAGAGGAGGAAGAGGGAGGAAGAGGAGGAAGAGGAGGAGACTGTGGCAGCGGCTTAGGGGTGGTGCACGCCTTTACTCCCAGCATTCAGGAAGCAGAGACAGGTCTATCTCTGAGTTTGAGGCCAGCCTGGTCTACAGAGCAAGTTTCAGGACAGCCAGGACTAGAGAAACCCTGTTTCCAAAACAACAAAACAAAACAAACCATGTCATCACCAACAACAAAAGAAAAACAGACAAATAATGCATCTGAAAAGCAAGAGAATGATCTAAACATTTTTGAATTCCATGAACAGTCCATACATGTACTATAAACATAATAAAGCTGCAGCACACCAAATTCACACACATTAATAGTAAATACTTATGTGATCAGAGGGGCTAGCTCACACATGCTCTCATTTTTAGCCTCTCCAGGTAAAGGCAGAAACATGACAACCTCTCTTGTGATTCGAAGCCAGAGATCACCTGGTCTCCAGATATGGACAGATACAAATGTGACAGCAGTGTAGTAATTATCTTGCAGGCTTGGCTGCTGTTCTGGCCCATCAGACTACAACTTCACAGGGGAATAAATGTACTCTGAGCCAAGTAATTCCAATTGAGGTGAGAAAGCCTGGAGCTTGGAAACACTGAGTTTCTATGGAAAGAGAACTGCTGGTGTGTATTTTAAGCAACAATCAACGCCTTTTCAGGAACCAAGAAAACCCTGGTAACCAACCATGAGGGGTTTCCTTGAGTCTCACTTTCCAAACAATGTCTCAGAAAATGAAGTCTCCAAGGAAAGGAGAATAAAGCAGAGGGCAGCGGCAGCTCTCAGAGCCAGGGGGCCACGGCTCTGAGGCCATTCACCTCCTGGACAATGGACTCTAGGATGCAGTATCTGCAATAAGGCTGCAGAGCCCTCCACTTACTGCAGGTCCTGTCATCTTCAGCCAGTTTACCTGAGTTTCACAACAATGTGAAAAGGGCTTGAAGAATCTGCCTTCACTGGGGAGCTGTACAATGAGGTCGGCTTCTCTCAAGATGCCCCAACACTGCTGAGGCTGCAGCTTAGCTGGTACAGCAATGGCCCAATAAGTTGAAGCACCGGGTTTGACCCCTAGCACTGCAGAAACTAGGGTAAGGTGACAAAGGCTAGGATCACAAGTTCCAGGTCATTCTCAGCTATACAGCAGCTTCCAGGGACTGGGATCTATCTGTGAGATCCTGTCTCAAAAAGACTCAATCAGGCATAGAGATTATTCCTACAAAAAACAATCAACATTGGTGTCCTCTCCTCAAAATTATGAGTCAAAGGCAGGGAAAGGACATCATCATGATCTTGCTCTTCAAAAAATCAGTAATGATCTCAGAGATTACAGACCAGTCCTCTGCAGAGCAAATGAACATCATTCTCTCACCTTTGTTTACACATAAATCTATACATGCCTATACTATTATAAACCGGTATGTTCCAGGTATTCCAAATTAGCAAACTTATGGTTCATGATTCAAGACAGAGAGAGACCTAATCTTCAGTATGCTATCCTCAGTAGCAAAGGTACCAGTGACAATTTTGAGCTAGATAAGGTTCTTAGTACATTTTAAAATATTTGAGTATCACCTACCCTATGCTAGTTATCAGTCTAGTTGCTGGCTTTGCTACCAATCAAAACAAGAACCAGTCAGCACCTCAAAAAAACCACGTTTAAGAGCATACCAGGCTCAGGCAAATCCCCAGCAAAAAGCCACAAGTACACGTCACTAATAGTATGTGGTTTAATTGAAGTGATGTACCTGTCAACCTGAATTTACACCCCCCCACCTCACTGTGTATTGTTCCCACTGAAAACAAAGTAACTTCTACAAACCAGAGCTTCCTTCTCATGCCACTTTATAAATAGCATCTTGATGTGGGCAAAGGAAAAAAACCACATGAATGTGATACCAAAACAAAGAACATTAGTATTAAGTGGCTCTGGCCTGGAGAGATGGTTCAGTGGGTAAAAGTGCTTGCTGCCAACCCCACTGACCTGAGTTCAATAACCAGAACCCACAGGGTAGAAGGAGAACCAGCTCCTGCAAACTGTCCTCTGACTTTCACATGCATGCACATGTGAACCCACATACATACAAAACATGTAAAAGGTTAAACTATATATTAAATAGTTCCTAGTCATGTGATTTTAATGAAACATCCACAGAGCCCTTTGATATTCGGTGATATGTAGGGGAAAAGGAAAACTCACAAGAAAATCCAAGCAATATGTACTTCATATTGTTGCTAGCTTAGCTTTCTTTTCTCATGCACCCAAGAAAGCACAGGTGCTGTGGGGACTCCAGAGGGAGTCTTACTGTAAGCATTTAACAGACTGAGACAGCTGAAAGGACAAGAGAAGCAGAGGCCAGGGAGAGACCTGCTGCCGACCTACTGACTTCTCTGTGCAGCTTGCTTCCCCTTCTGTATTTGGGTCTCGTAAGCAGCTGCCCTTGCAGAGAGGGGTTAGGCAGCGATGTAGCTGCCGTCTGAAATGGCTGGTGCTGCCTGCAAGTCTGCTGGGGAGAAGGGCAGACCAGAGTAGCTAAAAACAACATTCCTGGAGTTTTCAGATGGGAGGCATGATCACAGAACCCCTCCTCCTTCAAATGTAACTGGTTTTTATGTGTGTGTATGTTTTGCATGCACATACATGTTGTGCACAAGAAGCATGTCTAGTGCTCAGAGGCCAGAAGAGGGTGTCAGATCATTTGAGACTGAAGTTAGAGACAGGTGTGAGCTGCCATGTAGGTGCTAGGACTTGAACCTGGGTTCTCTGGAAGAACAGTCAATGTTCTTAATAGCTGAGCTGTCTTCTCTTTGGCCTCCCCCCTCCCCAAGCCCTTTTGATAAAGAGTTTCACTACATGGTAGCTCAGGGTGGCCTAGAGCTTGCAATCCCCCTGCGTGCTTCTGCTAAGAGTTGGGATTACAGACTTGTGCTACTACAGCCGCTGGAAAATTCTCATTCTTAGCTAGCAACGAACAAGCTCTGGAAATCAACATTGCCATGCCTCAGTCTCCAGCTGAAAGCTCCAGCATCGCATACCTGTGGACCCAGCTTCTTGGGAAGAAGGCTGTAGTGGCATCACTTGAGCCCGGGCTGACCAATATGGCAAGGCCCAATCTATTTTAAACATGTGAAAGCTACAGACAGACAAAGGGAGAAGGGACGGGGGAGAAAGAGAAATGACGATCTCCTCACAATCTTTGACACTGGAAACTAAAAAATACAGTATTCCACGTGAAGCTGTGTCCTAGAATATAATGCTGAATCAAAGGGTGCTGACCCCACAGCAAGTGTTCTTGACCACTAGACTGTATCTCCTAGTTTCACCAACAAGAGTTAACTCTAGGGCTAGTGAGACAGATCCATGGGTAAAAGGACTTGTCATCAAGCTGATGATCTATGTGGAAGAAGAGAGTGACTCCCTTAAGTTGTCCTCCAACTTTCACATAAGTACTGTGACATGTGGATGCCCCAATACATTCATGCAAATAAATAAACACAATTAAATTTATCTTTAACAAGAAAAGTGAAATCTAGCCTAATTTTAAAACGGAAAAAGAAAAAGGAAAACAAAGAAAGAAAGCTAAATCTAACAATGCTTGCAATCCCAGCACTTGGGAGGCTAAAGCAGGAGTGCTCTGCATTCCAAGCCAGCTTGGCTACAGAGTAAAATCCTATCTCAAAAACAAACGAAACAAGAGTGAAGTCTAAGGCTGGCTAGAGTTTCAATCTGTAGGACTAACATGGTGGGAACAGAAAACCGACTCCTTCCACCTCCACAAAGAGTGCTCAGAGTCCCTGAAAATAAATTCTTAAAATGCACTGTTTTTTTTCTCTTAAGTCTAAATCACTGTTGGAAACGGTTATAAATTTGGATACTTTAAGATATCTGGGTTCCAGCAAGATGGTCGAGAGAGCAACAGTGCTTGCTCTAAAAGCCTGATGTCCTGAGGTTGATCCCTGGAACCTATGATGGAAGGAAATGCCCCAAAAGTTGTGCTCTGATCTTTACACCAACAATCTCATAAGTATCTCGTAAGTATCATGCACATAACAGTAATAAAATATTCTGAAAAAGGGAACTATAGTTGAGTGCAATGGCCTGTGATCTAATTAATGAATTCTAGAGAAGGCCAGTAAAATTGCTTTCAGTTTTCTATTAGCTGATGAACCCACCTGGCTCAATCAACATTTCAAACCCAGATGTCTTAGTTAATATCAGAGGTTAAAAGACAGGAATAAACAACAATAAAACAACAAAAAACAATAAAACAAAAACCAATAAAACAACAAATAACAATAAAAACAATAAACAAAAAATAAAAACAATAAAAACTAAAAATAATAAAAACAAATAACAATAAAAATAAAACAAAAAACAATAAAAAAATTTTACAGCGACCAAGATGGTACCAATAAAAGCCCTTATAAACACAGCAGTCAGCCTACAAAAAGTGATAAGGGAGGCAGGGTATGCGGTACGAGCTAGCTGCGTGCCCAGCCCCTCTTTTTTTGCAAACCAGGACTGATATGACTTCAAGGCCAGCCAGGCCTACATAATAGGACAGTCTTATGAGGAAGACTGCTGACACTTTACCTCTAGTAAAGCCTCTATTTAGCCTGTTCCCTTTGCAGCACACTTAATAACCTGTTTTTTTTTTAAAAATAAGCAGAATAAGCCGGGCGGTGGTGGCGCACGCCTTTAATCCCAGCACTTGGGAGGCAGAGGCAGGAGGATTTCTGAGTTCGAGGCCGGCCTGGTCTACAGAGTGAGTTCCAGGACAGCCAGGGTTACACAGAGAAACCCTGTCTCGAAAAACCAAAAAAAAGAATAACAACAATAAATAAGCAGAATATATGGAATCTCCTTCAAAGGACACAAATTCTTCATTAGAAAGCTATTTAATTCAGCTGATAAAAATAGGTATGTTAGCCAGGCGGTGGTGGCGCACGCCTTTAATCCTAGCACTTGGGAGGCAGAGGCAGGAGGATTTCTGAGTTCGAGGCCAGCCTGGTCTACAAAGTGAATTCCAGGACAGCCAGGGCTACACAGAGAAACCCTGTCTCGAAAAATCAAAAAAAAAAAAAAAAAAAAGGTATGTCTCCCCAGAACCACCATTTCTTAAGGCTCTAAGACTAGAAAAAGGTAAATTCAAGGAAGCCTCCTGCACTTAATACTAAGATACATTAATGCTCCGCTGTAATGAAAAACACTACAAATTCAACTTGCTAGTGTAAAAAGTCCATATACTGCTACTCATTACAGGGAACCAGATCCCAGTCAGTCAATATATATTACAGGCAAAATTTTATCTTTAATTGGTTTAAAACACAAACATGTGTCAGCAAAGCCACAGGTTCTGCCAACATCATTGGCAGCTACAGAAACCACTTCAGCTCTCAAGCACCAATGACAATGATTTCGCAGTCTTAAGGTTCTGAAACCAAGGTTTGTTGTCAAACTTACCCTGTCTCTGTCAGAGAGAAACCCAAGTGGAATACAAGCTGAAAGTGACCTCAACAACTTCTCTCAGAGAATTCATGCTCAACACAGCCATCTCACATATAGAGCCGTTAAAGAAGCTCACTTCTGTGAGGAAGCTGAGATAGCACCTGGTGAGCTATAACATATTCACAGATATTATTATTTAACATTATAGATACAAAGAAGGCAGCTTATAGGGTTTTTTTTAAAAAAAAAAAAACAAACCAACAATATAATCCAATTCTTGTAGCCAATGAGCTCACTGCTTCTTCCCCCTTTTCATATACATTTTATTATGTTTGAGGTATACAATATGTTATAAAAAGCAGATAGTAAAAAAGGATCACTATTAGCGGTTAAGATCTCCTATCCAAACCAGACTTAGTAGTGCACAGCTATAATCTTGGCCCTTAGAAGGTGGAAGCAGGACAATTACGAGTTCCAAGCCAGTCTGGGCTAAACAGCAAAATCATCTGAAAACACTACCCACCAGGTAGCCATTACTCTATTAGAAACCCATCTTGTACTTGCTAAAAGAACTTCTAAAGAGGATGTAAAACCTAAAGAAACTATTTTCCAAACAAATGGCTAAGCAAGCTGACTCAAGCCTACAATCCCAGTACTCAGGAAGTAGAAGCAGGAGTTCAAGGCCAGTGTTGGCGCCAAAGTTACTTAGGGCACGTGTAAGGGTGTGACACTGCTGCCCATGATGACCTTGAACTTTTAAGTCTTCCTGCCTTAGCCTGAGTAGCTGGAATCACAGATGTACGCCAGGCTGGATTTTTAATAATATCTTGTTCATCCTTTTGTTCACTAATGTATCCTCTAAAAATCCCTAAATACTATACGGAAGATGCCAAAAATATGAGTTAAAAAACAAGGCCGGGGGATGTCTCAGCTCCTAAAGGCATTTAGTGGCGACCTGACCATATATATGCACATAGCTCAGCAGTACAGTACTTGCCTAGCATACATGAAGCCCTACATTCCCCCCAGCACCACAAAGTGTTTTGTGCTTTTTCCCGGGGCTTTTAACAGTTTCTTCTCCAACACTTCTAATTTAGCTCAGTGACAGAAAAGGCAGACAAGCTGCGTAATACCATTTATTTTCCAAGGTCACATATGGGAAGCCTTCACTTAAGCTTAGTATGCCAAGGGTCGATGAACCACAACTAGGAACTAAATCCAGCCAAAATTTATTGAGATAAATTTTACTGGAGCACAGTCATAGCTTTTTGGCTATATATACCTACAAAGGCAACACTGACTAGTTTTGTCTATTATAGGATGGTTCACAAAGCCTAGAAGAGTGACTGCCTGACCCTTTTTTACAGGAAAAGGATCATTGCCTCCTTTCCTATGCTGTTATAACCATAGATCTGTACCTACAAGGGACAGTGCACTTAGCATGCACAAAAGTCTGGATTCAATTACCAGAATACATCTGGAAAATGCTCCATCCCTCAATACTCCCAACAAATGTGAGATTCCTTGGGGAAAGGACATTTCCCAGTACCTGGAAAGGAGGGAGAACAAAAGAGAAGGTAGACAGAACCAATCAAAGCTAACAGTTTCCACAGGTAAATGACATATGCTCACACGATTCCTTACAAGTCCTTCCAGAGCATGGTGCACACACACATCTGAGCCCAGCACTGGGAGAGTGAGAAAGCAGGACAACAAGCTAGAGGATGGCTTGGGCTTTCTCAGAGACTGTATTCCACATTCTGTCACATCATACTTTTGGTACAGTGTGTGGATCCTTCACTGTTCATCTCCAGGGCAATGGCCAGCATTTCCCTAAAGTAGCCTAGAGCTTCCAGTTCTAGTTGTCCTTAGCCAGAAAACTTAGCCAATTAGACTTAACATTGAAAGCAGTATCACCACTGGATCCACCATAAAACCCATACTTTCAACTGTCACCCTGGGTCAAAGAAGTGACACAAAGTTTTATGGCCCAACTCTGTCAATTACACAGGCTCACAATTTGTCTTTTCCTGCAGGCAGTGGTTCATTACACACATGACACTGAGAAGGTGCCTTGGTAATTAGTGGCCTAAGGAGAGCCCTGAAGTCAGCTGACTGACAGGCATGGTAGGCTGAGTCAAGTCACTGGCTCTTCTATTAGGGCTCTGTCAGGTTGACCCTCAAGTCTCAATGACAGGGAAACTGATCTTCAAAGAACCAGTCCTTCTTTTTTTTAAAGATTTATGTATTATATAAGTACATTGTAGCTGTCTTCAGACACACCAGAAGAGGGTGTCAGATCTCATTATAGATGGCTGTGAGCCACCATGTGGTTGCTGGGATTTGAACTCAGGACCTCTGGATGAGCAATCAGTGCTCTTAACTGCTGAGCCATCTCTCCAGTCCCCAGAACCAGTCTTTCTTAAAGAGCAGTCAATCACTACCTGTCTAACACTATCCATTTAGCACAACCCTTGCCATTCAGCAGTGAGGAGCTCTCTCTTCCTCTCCACTTCCCAACTGCATCTCAAGACACATCCATGACACTGTCTGCCCAGAACCAGGTACCCACCCGTCTTACTGGCAGACTAAATTAGCTAAAAGATTATAGCCTCTAGGAGCCAGAAAAGTTATAGCCAACAGAAAATTTTTCCTTGGTTAGGGGAAAACATATGCTAGGCATATATGAAAGACCCTACTTTAACCCAGCCCTCCAAGCAGGGAAAACTTTACTGCTCAAAACCAGTGGCCTTTTCCCATTCTTCATTTATATACCTTCCCCCATGTACCAAATACACATACCAAAGAGACGAGGGTAGGGTGCTTACATAGTATATGTAAAGCCCATGGATTTGATCCCTAATACTGTGGAATAAAAGTATATACTCAAAACTAACTGGAGGATGATCAGGTATACTTCTGATCCTTCTTGGTATTGGCACCATACCTTAACATATCACTGTCAATATGTAGTGGGGGGCGGGGAGGTGCTCAGTGATTAAGAGCACCAGCTGCTCTTCAAGAGGACCTGGGCCCAATTCCCAGTACCTAGATGGCAGCTCACAACTGTTTGCAACTCTCGTTCCAGGGCTTCAGACACCCTCACACAGACATACATGCAGACAAAACACCAATGAACATAAAATAAAAACAAATTATATATTTAGGAAATGATAAATAAAGAAAACTGCTTGCTAATGGGTTAGGCTCACAAACAGACCACAATCTAGTAACTATCAGTTACCCAGTAATGTACTCAAACTTGGGAGTTTAATCATCAAATCACCAGAAAAATTATAAGATTATGTTGATTCTTAGCTATGTAGCTAGTAAAATTCAAATAACAATTAAGTCAGTATGTTCTTCATTGTGATATCACACTTTAAAAAAGTAAGCATAGTTTCTTTTTATAAAAAGAAATCTGGGCTGAGCAGAAGCAGGTAGATCTAAGTTTGATACCAGCCTGGTCTACAAAGCAAGTTCTAGGACACCCACAGCATTTAAAAAAACAAAACAAAACAAAAACAAGGAAGGAAGAAAGGAAGGAGGAAAGGAACGAACGAACCTACCTGACTTTTCCACATTCTCAACTTCATCACCCACACTGACCCCTCTAGATTCCATAGTTACTCCTTCACCATCACTGCCAGGGGCCAATATGCAATTTGAATGGCTATGGTTCTATCTGCTCACTAGCTGATTACTAGTCATGGAAAATAAGTCAGAAATAGATCTGAAAAAGCTAACAAAACAGTTGAGGGTTTGGGAAGGGAGGTGAATCCTTAACTTCTCTATTACCCGTGGGTTTCCATTTTCCCTCTCATACACCAAGACGATAAGAGTTTTTGCATCACATGGAAGGGCACCATATGCCCTCATTTTGCAGCCATGTTCAGTGTTCAGCCCAAGGGCCACATGTCTTCCAGAACATCTATGAAGTGGGCCCAATACATATGGCAATGATGTCATATCACAATGTCAAAAGATTGGACACCTGACAAAATGTTGGTTTGGCTGTGTCAAGTGTCTTAGAAAAGCACAGCCACCTAAACTCTGTGATCCTCACTCTGTTCTTTAGTCCTCAGGCAGACGTTTGATGAATTATGCCAATTGATAACATTGTCCTAGAAATCCCAGTTAGTTCTAGTCACCGAAGAAAAATGTCTCCATCATTTATACACTATTTGAGGTAGCTAGTACAAACAATGACAACAACATCATTGCTCTTAGCTGTCTCCCTTTCCTTGGTCCCAAAAATCAATCCAAGGAATAATCAATTTGGAAGACCAAAACCTGGCACTGTGATGCATACCTGTAAGCTCGTCTTTCAAGAGGCTGAGCCAGAAAGATTATGAATTCCAAGCCAGACCATCTTAGGTTACTTAGGTTACACAAGAAACCAAACCAAGGGTGGTAGATGAGGAGACTAGGAATGTAAACTTGCTCAAAGCTCTAGATTTGATTCTCCAGTATTCCTAAATCAGGCCATGTTGGCACATACCTGAAATCCTAGCACTTGGAAGATAGAGACAGGAGGATCAGAAGTTTTAGAGTCATCTTCAACTATATAGTGAGTGGGTGGAGACCAGTCAGGATCTACATCAGACCCTGACTCAAAAGAGAGAGAGAGAGAGAGAGAGAGAGAGAGAGAGATAATGATACAGTGCAAATAATGATTAGCTTGTTCTTGTTCTTTCCCTTGAAAGATTCCATCAGGAAACGCTGAACACTAACAGGGTTTATTACCACAGAGAAGATAACAAGGACGATTCACTTAGCAGTTCAGCACTTGCCCAGCATTCTCTGGTCCCTAAATTCAAACTCCATCCAATGCCCTGGTCCCCAAAGATATTCAAGACTTCTCCTTTCTACAATTCCACTGTCACCTCAAAGCTTCTTCTTCCATATTACTTACTGCCAGGGTTAGATATAAGACTTCTTCATCTAGGGACCTGCTAATCTAAAGCAAACTGGCTCACTTCCAGAAGTCACTAGTTTATACCTTCTCTAGGTGAGCTATTATTTCCTTTAAAAACTCATCGCTTCCATTTCCTGCTAGATTGACTGATGCTAACAGCTATCTGGTTTGTATCTACAGGCTTACTTAAATAGAGCACACTTACTTAGGTAGAGAGCTATGTCAGGAAGATGAACCAGCATACATGTATCTCCCACTGAAGTTGTTAAATGCAAAATAGCGCTTGCTCCACAGACTATAAACCCTGCACTGTACTGGCTTTCTTCCAGGCATCTCAGAGAATTACTTCTCTCCCACATGCTTAAACACCCTTTAACATTGGGAAACTCCAAGCCTGTGTTCTTAGAAATGAGACAAGCTGGGCAATGGTAGCACATACATCTTTAATTCCAGCATACAGGAGGCAGAGGCAAGAGGTTCTGAGTTCAAGGCCAGCCTGATTTACAGAGTGAGCTCAGGATATCCAGAGCTAAAACAGAGAAACCCTGTCTCGAAAAACCAAGAGAAAGAAAAAAAAAAAAAGAAAAGAAAAGAAAAAGAAAAGAAGGGCTGGAGAGATGGCTCAGCGGTTAAGAGCACCGACTGCTCTTCCAGAGGTCCTGAGTTCAAATCCCAAGCAACCACATGGTGACACACAACCATCTGTAACTAGATCTGATGCCCTCTTCTGGTGTCTGAAGACAGCTACAGTGTACTTACACATATAATAAAAAATAAATCTTAAAAAAGAAAGAAAAGAAAAGAGGACAAATCTGGGGAGGGGGGCAATAGTGAGGATCAAAACTAGTGCATTGGCAGATATAGTGGCACACACTCAGCACTTGGAAGGCAGAAGTAGGAGGATCTCTACAATTCAAGGCCAGCTTGGTCTACTTAGCAAGTTCCAGCACAGCCACAGACAATATAGTGAGACCCTGTCTTAAAAATAAATAGCAGTGCCTAGTGCAAGGTAGGTAAGCACTCTACCACTGAGCTCCATGCTCGGTCTAAGAGCTTTTCATGTTACTCAAGCAATGTGTAACAGCCACTAGATTATTTTCAGTAACAGCCCAGCAGGCAATCCATCTGAATCCGTCTCCAAGGAGGAATGGTAAAGTATCCTGAAAGGTCAGTTTGGAAGGAAAGCAGACAGCTTATTCATGAACACCTCTGCAAATGAAGAATGACATGAAGCCAGAGACAACCGAACCCCTCAACCCAACTTTTGGTTCTTGACTTCTCTTCCCAGTAATCTTTTCCACAATAGGAAACTGAGTTAACTGTAAGGTATACAAAAAATAGAGTTCTTGTGTTCCCCAAGCTAGGGCTTCTTGTTGCTTTTTTAAAATAAAAGTGGGTAATCAGCCAGTTTACAACAATCTTAGTAAATAATTAAGACTAACCAGCAAAGCCAAGTAGTGATGCATGCCTACAATCTCAGCACTTGGGAGGTTAAGGCTCAGAAGTTCAAGGTCATCCCAAGCTAGAGTAAATTTCAAGCCAACCTGGGATCCATGAAAACCTGCCTCAAAAAATCAAAATAAACTAAAACAAAAACAAACCAAAAACATTGAATAGCACCAAACCAACACTAAAGGCAAAGGTAATCCACAAACTAACCTAAGCAAGGGCTGCTACGATTTGAAGATAAATATCCAAAGAATTCTACTGTAATGGTGCATGTGCTCACATGCTCCCGGGACCCAGACAACAGCGCCATGCGTGCCATCCAACCCTTCTAAGTGGAGGCACTTGGTCTCAAGGACAGGAATCTCTTTATTTTTCAGTATCTTTTGAGAAAATCATCCTCTTCCTGATAATCATTACTATTCAGTAAGGTCCAGGGAAGAGACTTTCATACAGAGGGTAACAGCCTGCAGTTCTAACACCCTGGGAATAAATCACTTCATTCAAATCTTTTAAAATTTCATGAGCTGCAACAGAGGCCACCGAAAGAGCTCCAATATCCTAGTAGGAGGCATCTGACTAAGCCAAGGCTTTAAACATCTACAAGCTTTAAAAACTGGGACAGCCAGAATATAACTACCCTTGAGATGAAACCTAAGACCCTTCCAAATCTATCCTTAGCAATGACTAAAGAAAAGAAAAGAAAAGAAAAGAAGAGAAAAGAAAAAAAGAAAAAGAGAGAGAGAAAAGAAAGAACGAAAGAAAGAAACAAAGAGGAAAGGAAAGGAAAAGAAAGGAAAGGAAAGGAAAAAAAGCCACGTGGCACCTCCCTGGAATCTGCCTAGGAGCTCCAGATCGCTTGTATCTCCACTCCCTGGCCTCTATCTACTGTTGCAGCTCCCTAAGTGTTTCCTTGCTTTGCTCAACTGTAGCAAATACATCACATTCCCTAGAGAGGCAAGAGAACATACATTATTACAAGACTCCTCTACAGGGAAAAACTTCATGCCAAGCTAATCCCAGACAGCTGCTACTAAACTGAAGGCCTAACACACATCCAATAAGTTGTCCATTAAGCATATACTCAGTGTAATATACTCAAAAGTGAACCTGGAGGTGCGCTCAATGCTGGAGTGCTTGTCTAACATACAGAAGGCCCCAGTGCTAAAATAAAAAAACAAAACAAAGGTAAATGTAAAGCGCAGTTTACCCAGGACATATTACTCTACAGTGTAAGTATGATCCAAGTGTAAAATAAAAGTTATGTCCTTCACTCTCAAAACCTGCCCCAATTGTGCTATAAGCTATCAGATGGGAATGATACACTATCCCAAGAAGAAATCATGATCACAGATTACTTTAGGCCAACTGAGCTGAGATTTCTTGGAAGAGGCTGTTTATCGAGTCCTGGGAGTTAAGTGTCCAGCTACTCTGGAAGAACATTCCAAGTAGAGGAGACGAGACAGGCTCTGGCCAGGCTGGTTGAGGGAGGGCATCACTACTGATCAACATTCTGTTTGTCTAACTGAACTGAAGAGTCAAAGATGTGACTCGGAGTTCCCATAAAATCAACTTGGCCATGCAAGATTAAAATGATTAAAATATCCCAAATATTTGATACAAAATTTCTTCATGTAGCCTTGGCTGCCCGGAAACTTACTGTAGACGAAGCTGACCTTGAACTCAAAAGAGAGCTACCTGACTGGCTCCTGAATGCTGGGACTAAAGGCATGAGCCACCATATCTGGGTTATGGCTTTCAAAGGTTTTTATATCATGAATCTCCTAACATATGAAACACTGAATTTTCACCCATTATATACAAATAGTCACATCACATAACTCCAGGTCAACAGGCGACACCCCTTACTAACCCTGCCACCATCAAAACTTCACACAGCATCTAGGTTTAAAAAGAGGGTGAAGGGGAAAGACGGCTGGGAGGGAATCAGTTAAGTGTTTGCCACACAAACAGAAGGCCATGATTTCAACTCCCAGGCCCCAAGTAAAAGGCTGGGTGTGTTGGCTTGGTGTCTGGATCTTCTGGTCTGAGCTCTGGAGTTTTCTGGCCAGCCAGCCTGGCTGAATCAGCGAGCGTAAGTTCAATAAGCGGTCTCTCAAAAAAATAAAATAAAAAGTAAAAACCGAAGACATTCCATGTCAACCTCTATCTAGCCTCCAAATGTATTCACCCAAGTGCTCTTTATAAAGGACAAAAGCTAGCTCTAAACTCTTAAGAATTAAGATTAGATTGGGTAGAGGCTGGAGAGATGGTTCAGTGGTTAAGAGCATTTGATGCTCTTCCAGAGGACCTGAGCATCAGGCGGCTCACAGCAGCCTATCAGTCTAGCTCCAAAGGCTCTGATGCCCTCTTCTGGCCTCAGGCACTTGAACACATACAACATTCGGTATACACAGGTTGGGTGTATACATGCTATTAATCCAAGCACTTGAGAGGCAGATCAATCTCCATGAGTTCAGGGACAGGGTGGTCTATATTAGCAAGTTTTGAGCCAACCAGCAATACATAATGAGACCCTGTCTCAAAATAATGACTAAAAAAAAACACAAACAAATGAATAAGTTATTATTATTATTTGTATACTGTTCCAATCTAAAGTCTGCTATGTAAACCAGACTAGCCTTGAATTTTTAGCAATCCTCTTACCTCTGCATCCTGCATGCTGGGACTACAAACATGTACCACCATGCCCAACTTTCAAGATACCTGTATTTTTTTTTCCCTTTGTCAGGTCTCATGTATTCCAAGCTGGTCTCAAACTCATTGTGCAGCTGAGGATTACTTAAACTTCTGAATGTCCTGTGTCTATCTGTCAAGTGCTGATACTGCAGGCTTGTACCACCATTTTTCTTTCCTTTCTTTTCTTTTTTTTTTTTTGGTTCTTTTTGAGACAGGGTTTCTCTGCCTAACGGAGCCCAGGCTGTCCTGGAACTTGTTTGTACATCAGGCTGGCCTTAAACTCAAAGAACCTGCATTTCTCAGCCTCCCAAGTGCTGGGATTAAAGGTGTGTATCACCACGCCTGGTTCGAAGGTATTTCTTAAGGTACAACCAAAGATGTTCAGAAATAAAGGGAGGTGGGGGAGTTATACAAATATACTTTAGAAAAGATATCAAACCAGGTATAGTAGCACTCACTTGTAATTTTACCACTTAGGAGACGTAGTCAGGGAGATCTGAGTTCAAAGTTAATTATTGCAAAGTTTACATAGCAAAGGTCAAGGTCAGCCTAGGCTACATAAGATGCTGTCTCATACGAACCAAAAAAAAAAAGGCTGGGGAAGAAGTGAGTTGGGAGAGTGCTTGCTGAACATGCAGGAAAAGGGCTATGTTTGATCCTCTATCATCACAGAAACTGTACATGCCTGTAACCCCAGCACTCAGGAGACAGGGTCAGGAAAATCTCAAGTTCAAAGTCATCCTTGGCTATATATATTAAGTTCAAGGTTAGCATAAAATACACAAGTACCTGTCTCAAAGGGAAGAAAGAGAGTAGTCCCAATTCCACCCCAAGAAAAAACAGAATATCACTATGTTAAATCAATAAAAAAAAGCACAAAAGAACAATGTATACATCACCAGAAGCTGGAGAGCGCCCCTCCATCCCAACCTTTCAGACAGCTAGAACTGTCTTTGAGCCCTTACCTTACTAACATTGAGTGAAGCTAGGGGAGGAGGGGTTTCTGTTCGATCATTAATTATTTCCACTTCTGAAACATACTGTAAGTTTATAAGCAAGATGTCTGCATGGTTGGGCTTTCCACTGGAAGAGGGACATTCTGGTGAGAAAATAAAGTTAAGGAAAATAGGACAAAGGCACATTGCACAAATAACATATACAACAATCCAGGTGGTAGGGCAGTGGTGTCACACACCTTTAATTCCAACACTCAGAGGAAGCACAGGCAGATGGATGTCTGGGAGTTCGAGGCCAGCTGATCTACACAGGGAGTTAAAGGACAGCCAGGGCTACACAGAGAAGCCCTGTCTCCAAAACCCAAAAACAACACACACACACACACACACACACTCACTCTCTCTCTCTCTCTCTCTCTCTCTCTCTCAAAAACAATACCAGCCTATAGGAAAAGCATCCCCAAGCAAGTCTTATAAGAATCTTAGCTCTCAATAAACCTCCATCACCTTGCTCCTGTCCAAATGCATAAGCAAGGATCTCAAATTTTTCAAAACCCTCAAAAGAGTTCCTATCACTTTCTCCATGGATTTTATGGGAAGAAATTCAGTCTTGATACCAGGTGCACTGTTTGTCCTTTTTGTTTGTTTTGTTTTTCAAGACAAGGTTTCTCTGCTTAACAGCCTTGACTGTCCTGCAACTTACTCTGTAGACCAGGCTGTCCTTGAACTCAGAAATCCGCCTGCCTCTGTTTCCCAAGTGCTAGGATTAAAGGTGTGTGCCACCACTGCCTTACTGCACTGTTTGTCTTAAACTTAAGAACCACAAAGAAGCGCCAGTGCTTTCAGGTTTGAGGTAGCATAGAATCTCCATGAATCTAGAGTGCTTCTCACTTATTTAGATTTCATGTTTTCTCTTTCTTTTTTCAGTTTCTTTTTCACACTTGTAATTTCCCAATTTTCAGTGGCAAAAACTACACCACTGGGAAGGAAACTACCCAAGATAAGACCTTATTCATTCATTCATCTATCCATTCATTCATTTTTCTAACCATTTACCAAGACCCTGCTGTATGTGAAATAAAGAAAGTGCACCTTCCTTTTAAGACTCTTGGAAAGAGGTTTTAGGCCAAGTATGAGCTCTTGTTTTTAAAATAACACACACAAAAAGAAATTGTTCTTGTTTTATGCCATTTATGAAGAAATGCTGAAAATCAACAACTGACAATTAAATTAAAAGGCAGCAGACTCCGTTAGAAACTTCATTTTAAAGACAGAGGCTACCTTCTAAAAATAATTCGAGTAAACCCACCTGTAGCTCAAATAAACGGAGAGGTAGAGGTTTATTTATTCCAACAGTGAATTGGTGGAGTAATTCAGAAACCATTCCCACCCCAAGGGAGCAGGGCCACCTCTTCCATGCACTTTAACACTGGTACTTTCAAAAAGAAGGACGTTACTATGGAATGTGTAGAATTGAACAGAAGCCCACAGTGTCATACATAACCCCTGAAAAACGTGGCAAGTCCTCTCTAGACCAGGCTTCCAACACCTCCCAAGCAGCAATTTTCAAATGACTGAGAACCTTCAAGTCAGCACACACAGTGACACCAAGCATACATGACCCCAGCAAAATTCACCACCAGTTCAGATACAAACTCTGTCCCGCACTTCCCATTCACAAATTGGTAAGGCCCATTAGACCACCATCCCACCACCGCCCTTTCTTGAATCAAATCTCAACAGCAGACAGTCCACTCGTAAAGTCCATACCCTTACCCTACTAGCAGTTCCTGACCCTACATACCTCTCCCCATAGCATTTTACCGCCCCCCACTCCATCCGGGCTCTAATTTCCAGCCCTCTCCCCACCACTACCCCCTCCCTTAATCACGGAGTCCCCTTAACACATCGTCCCCTCCCGAAAAGCCACCCGCGTGTCACGTCCCGCTCCACCCACCCTCAGTTGGGGCCCAGTTCCCACAAGGGGTCGGAGACAAGGGTCCCCAAAGTGGACCCAAAGGCCCGCGGGAGGGGGAGGGGAACTCAGGGCCGTGCGCATGCGCCCGGGTCACCGCGGTAGCCGGTCGCCCCTAGGCCGGGAGAGGGCCCTAGCTGCCGCCGCCGTCCCCCGCCCCCCCACCACCGCACCTACACGCTGGCCCGGCCTCGGGGGTCCACGCAGAGAAGGATACTTAGAGCCAGCATTTTGGACTGGTAGTCGAAGGCTACCACCTCGCCCTGCAGCCGCTGCTCCTGGCACGTCCGGCAGGACACCTGGCTCCCAACGCTGAAGTACTCGCCCGGAGGAGCCGCCATCTTGGGAGAGCAGCCGCGGCCGGCGGCGGCGGCGGCAGAAGCGGGCGAAAGCCGGGCCCCCAGCAAGCGCCGCGCCGCGACGCACGAGGCGTGCTGACGTCATGCGCAGGGGTGTGGTCTGGCGATGGGTGGGGCGGGAGCCTAGGTGGAAGAGGAAATAAAGAGGAATCTTCAGGACGGTAAAAGTGTGTGGCTGCCGGTCTGCTTGGCTAAGTTCTTGCAAAGCTCTTTTGGAAGCTAAGGAAATAAATACATATAAAGGCTAAATATAACTTACGTAGGGCAAAATGGAGAAAGGGAAAGCAACTTAAGCCCACACCTGACACAAAAGCGTTTAATGAATGAACTCTATAAAATATTGTCCTTATTTGCATACGAAGAACCAGAAGCTCACAGGTCTTAACAGGACACACTCAAAATGATTATAATCAATTATAAAGTAGTCGAACAAAATACATTAGCTGTAGGGTTAGGCAAGCTAGAATCTGAGGCCATTTATCAAATAATATGACCTTAAGCAAATTATCAAACTTATGTTTCTTCGGTGGAACCTAAATACCACTTAATGAGCATCTGGCATCTCCTCAAGGAAGGAATCAGTGTTCTCATTTTACAGATAAAGAAAGGAAGAAATTGTCGGGGTCCAGCCGGACAATGGTGGCGCACGCCTTTAATTCCAGCACTTGGGAGGCAGAGGCAGGCAGATTTCTGAGTTCAAGGCCAGCCTGGTCTACAGAGTGAGTTCCGGGACAGCCAGGGCTATATAGAAACACCCTGTCTGGAAAAACCAAAAGTAGAAAAAACGTCAGGGTCACAAAACTGGCAAAGCCACAGTTTTGATTCTGACAAAGGTGCTATTTACTGGCCTATATCAGATAATAACGTTTGCCTCCTAAGGCAGTAAGGAGGCTTAAGTGAGGTAATGTGTACATGCATGACATATAGTATCAAATTAATAGTAACCTTGTAATCTCAGAAAGCTAAGTAAAAGGAAGAACAACTCTGGAATTTGCTCAGTCATTGAGCACATATCATTCTCAAGGCCTGGGTTCAAGTCTCAGCACCACTGGAAACATACATACATACATACATACATACATACATACATACATGGGAGAAGCGGAAAGTCTGGAACAGGGAATGGTAATAATAAAAAAGTCCCCCTCCCAATAATATCCATTTGATATTACAATACTTTCTAACCTCGTGGAAGGACCTGTGCAGATGCACTTTTAAACCCCCCAGCCCCAGCTGCTACCCTCACCCACCCCCTCTCACAATATAAAAATTGGAGAAACAGGTTGACCTTTCTCTAGTTTAGAGAGAGGCAAAGAGCCAGCCCTGGCACTGAGTGATCTTGAACAAAGTTCAAAAGTATTTCATTGTGCTCCAACAGGCAAAAACTTCCTTGAGTTGGAGGCATTGGTACAATCATTATAATAGGAATAAAAATTCTTCTCCATGCTTTTGTCTTTTTCAGAGGAATGTCGTGTCATTCTGGACCCCATAACAAGCCATATATACGTAATTCCTGTTCTCCAGGCAGGAAGGAGTGAGTGCTGGAATTGATCTCGCACCACTACTAACCTATATATTCTCATCCCTGACTCCACTTTTTTATATGACATCCTTATTAGTCTCCCCTTTTCCTCAAGTGCATGTCTGAAACTCTGGAAATAAGAATCTCTGCATAGAATTTTTTTTAATATACATACAAAGAGAAGACAGAGTTTATGTTAGGCTCAGTAAGAACTTAATACCTTCTAATTAAAATAGAATGACTTTTTTGTTTTGTTTTGTGTTTTGGAGACAGAGTTTCTCTGTGTAGCCTCAGTTGTCCTAGAACTCGCTCTGTAGACCAGGCTGGCTTACGAACTCACAAGGATTCACCTGCCTCAGCTTCCCAAGTATTGGGATTAAAGTCCTGTGCCACCACAACCCAGCTAAAAATAGAATACTCTTTATAATATATATCATAATAAAAGTTTCGTGAGTGGGCTCTCTGTTTCAAAGTGTCTTTCAGGACGTTTCACTTAAAGGAAGCTCCTCTGTGACATCTCTGATTTTGCCACTTCACTTATTGGATCCTCATTACATATAATAAGAATTACTTGAACATAAGCACTACAATATCAAAGGAACTGATCTCATTACTGGATGTCTAGTTAGGGGCTGGAGAGATGGCTCAGCAGTTATGAGCACTGATGGCCTTTCCAGAGGGCCTGAGTTCGATTCCCAGCAACCACATGGTTGCTCACAACCATCTGTAATGAGATCTGGTGCCCTCTTCTGGTGTGTCTAAAGATAGCTACAGTGTGCTCATTTAAATAATAAATAAATAAATATTTTTTAAAATGTCTAATTGAGCCGGCAGTGGAGGCAGAAGCAGGGGAATCTCTGTGAGTTTGCGGTCAGTTCAGTCAACTGAGTTTCAGGACAGCTAGGACTGTTACACAGAGAAACTCTGTCTCCAAAAACTAACTAATTAAATAAATAAGTAAATAAAAGCCTAATTGACTAATGGATTAAATAGCAAATGCAGCATGAATTTCAGACAAGGGGTGATCCTAGATCCAGATTTCATGACAATACTTAGAACTTCACACGTTTAAACTTGTTTAAAAAGTTTATTAAGTTTATTTAATTTTTATAAGTATCTTGCATGCATGAATGTATGTGGGCCACATGTGTGCTTGGTGCCTGTGAAGGTCAAAAGATGGTGTCAAACAATTATAAATCCGGATGCTGATATAGATTGGTAAAGTTGTAAAGGTGGAGACTTGGAGCCAGAGCAGATCTCAAAGTCCTTAAGAAGTAGGTATTGTGGCAGGATGTGCTGTTACATACCTTTAATTCCAGCACAAGGGCTGGGGAGGCAGGCAGATCTTTTGAGTTCAAGGCCAGCCTAGTCTACAAAGTAAGTCCAGGACAACCAGGACTCTGTTATACAGAGAAACCCTGTCTCAAAAAACAAACAAATCCACTGGGCAGTGGTGGCACACGCCTTTAATCCCAGCACTTGGGAGGCAGAGGCAGGTGGATTTCTGAGTCTAAGACAGCATGGTCTATAGAGTGAGTTCCAGGACAGTCAGGGCTACACAGAGAAACCCTGTCTCAAAAAAAAAAGAAAACAAACAAAAAACAAATCTAAACAACAGAGACAAACAAGCGGATAGTGGTTGTCCATACCTATAATCTCAGCACTCCTAAGGAATTGGGAGTTCGTGGCCAGCCTGGGCCAGATCTACCTCAAAAATAAATAAACTCGAACTTAATCCCAGCTGAGGGAGAGGGGCAGGTAGATCTCTGTGAATGTAATTAAGTCCAATCTGGTCTACATAGTAAGTTACAGGACAGTCAGGGATGTGTCTCAAAAACAAACAAACAAAAAAAAACATCTGTATGAAATTTTGGCTTTTCTTTCTTAATTTTTGTTTGTTTTTTTCTCTTTTTTTGAAACCAGACCATTTATTTTATAACTGATTGAAATCCTCAAGAAGAACTGTATGCTCCAACTGCTGCCCTCTTGGGTTTAGGCGTTGTTCCTTCACGGAATCCATGTCTGTATCTGCGATAGACAATCTTCAGGTGCCTCATCCGACCAGTCCCGTTAGTGTTTCATCTCTTAGCCTTGGCACTCCAGTTATACTTCCTCTTGTGCTTGGCAAGGTAGCCACATTTGCTACAAGTTGACTTCTGAAGGTGGTAGGCCTTGGAGCCACAGCGGGGCACAGCGTGTGCGTCTTGTTGCGATACTTTCCGAAGGATGTTGCTTCTACTGGCGAAGCCAAAGAGTCACGTTCTTAATTTTATATCTTTTTTTTTTTTTTTTTTGCTTTTTTGACTCTGTAGACCAGGCTGGCCTCAAACTCAGAAATCCGACTGCCTCTGCCTCCCAAGTGCCGGGATTAAAGGCATGCGCCACCACTGCCCGGCTTTATCTTCCATTTTCATCCACTCTTCAGACTTCAAGAACAAAGTTGCTTGAGGCACTAAGAATCCAAGGGTGTGGTCTCGTGCCCTTAGTCTCGGCACTTGGGAGACCGAGGCAGGCTGATCTCTGGATATGAGAGCTGGTCGTATCCAGCCTGGTCTATAAAGTGAGTTCCAAGATTGCCAGAGCTACACATAGAAACCATGTCTTGAAAAACAAAACAAGATCACCCAAACAAACATTTTTGGGCATGTTAGTGCATGCTTTCAACCTTAAATTCCATCCACCACTCGGGAGGCAAAGGCCGGCGGTCTCTTGAGTTTGAGAGCAAGTCCTGTCTCAAAACACTCCCCAGTCTCACCTCGCCGCGGGTGCGCAAAAAGAAGAGAGAGAGGAGAGCTATATCAACACGCTCCTTCCTTTACTCTAAGCAGATCTCCCCTAGGACTGTGTCCCTCCAAATTATTTCAAAAACTGTAGGCGTGTGTCCTTCCTCTTTTCATGGAAATACTATCTCTTGATTTAGCTGCCCAGTGAGGGTTTTAAATGGCAGGAGGGTGGTAGGGGTGAGACCAAGACAAGTTTCCCGCACATAACACACACATGTTAAGCTTTGGGTTCTTGAAGGAAATCATGGATGAAGTAGAATGGGAGAATCCTGAGCTAGAGACAGGTAGATGTTGATTAAGAGTGTGTGCAACTGGAGGCTGGTTTTGACTCCCTTCTCTCTAAGTGGTCTAGATTTGAGAGAAATGGGTAGTGATGTTGGAAAACAGAGATCAGATCCAGAAGATACCCTAGCCCTGGAGATTAGACATCGTCTTCGCAGCAGCAGAACAAGGAACTGGGACACACAGCTGGTCCCTAGGTTCATCCGTTCCCTGACCCGGAACAGCAGCGGGTTTCTGCACTACGCCGGCAGCCCACGTGCCAGCAACAGTGGCCACGTGGGGCCCCGAGGAAACGCCTTCGCAAAGGTTTGTCCCCTCCGCTGTCCAGTAGAGAGGAAGGCCGAGAAAGAAAGCCGGAGGAAGCAGTTACTAGCTACGGCCCCAATTCCCGCGAGTCGGGGACTGCGGTGGCGGGGCGGGGCGGGGCGGGGTGGGGCTTGGGTTAGACCCCTCGCGGGGAGGGCGGGGCCGGGGTCTAGAAAGGGTGGACTCTAGAGGACAAGCAGGTAACGGCTTTATTTCTGTTAAGGTTCCTCGTCTTGCTCCGTACTACGGCCTCCAGCCTGGAGGACTCCTGACTCGCCATGGAGTCCACGCTGAGCGTGGGCATCATGATGGCCGAAGCACTACAGAACCGCCTTCCCGGGCTAGAGAATATGTGGCTCTGGGTCACCTTTCTGGGCGATCCCAAGAACCTCTTTCAGTTCTACTTCCCCGCGGCCTACTACGCCTCCCGCCGCCTGGGCATCTCCGTGTTTTGGATCACCTTCATTACTGAGTGGCTCAACCTTGTCTTCAAGTGGTGAGACAGAGAGAAGCCTTCGGGCATTCTGGTCCCTATCCCTTTGGGGGTCCCGATCTCCCTAAAGTAATTACTTCAAAGGCAGTGCTACCTATTCTTATCCCTTTAGGCCCTAGTCTTCACCTCAAGTTTATATCTTGGCCACAGACCACACACTTCACCCTTCCTCAACCGTCCCAATCAGAGAAATGACTTAAGGGGCGTGTTCAACTGCAAATACCGTCTCCGCCTCAGACCTACTGATTTCCTAACTCCAAATTTAGTAGTAGTTGAAAATCTGCATTTTAGCAATTTTCGCTAGAAATTTAGGTAACTGAAAATCTTCTTTCTTAGCTGAGCATTTTATTCATCTGTCCACTTGTTTGACATTAAGCTCGGCACCAGTTTCATTAAGATGTGGTCCCTGGCCGGGCGGTGGTGGCACATGCCTTTAATCCCAGCACTTGGGAGGCAGAGGCAGGAGGATTTCTGAGTTCGAGGCCAGCCTGGTCTACAAAGTGAGTTCCAGGACAGCCAGGGCTACACAGAGAAACCCTGTCTCAAAAAACAAAAAAACAAAAAAACAAAAAAAAAACAAGATGTGGTCCCTGGTTTGGGCTCAAAAGCATAAGCAATGCTTTAAGATTTACTAGAAATACAGGATCTAAGGCTCCAGGCCAGATCTGCCTTTTAACAAGGCCCCCTGGTTATAATATGCCCAGTGAAGTTTAAAAGACACTAAATGTCAAGTCACTAAAGGGAATCCTTACCCTCCCTGCAAGGAACATTTCTCTTCTTTCCTCAGTAGATAGTATAGCTTTCTCATTCTAAGAAGCCGGCCTTCCCATGTTACCAGGCCTCCTGCAGCCCTTGGGGTTTATCTGTGCCACAGTGTTTGTTTGCTTGTTTGTTTGTTTTTCTGTCTTTTCGGAGTATGGAAGGGAGTCACCTCACACTGCTGTTGCCCAGGTCCCAGCCTTGAAGTATGAAGCAAGGGTCATAAAGAGACACAGAACAGGCTAGAATGACTCCGCTGAAAAGCAAACTAGAAGTCCCTTTCCCTCCCGCCCTTCTCCACAAGGGCTTGTAAACCTAAAAGCAGTTGTCTAATCATTTCCTGGGCCTAACGGCCCTTATACTAGGCTTTGTGCTGTCTCCTCCCTCGGAGTCTGGAGAAGCCCAGTGCTTAATATCCAAGGGACAAAACCTCTAGTTATTCTCCTCCTCCTCCATCGAGAGAAAGTCTCAGCATCCAACCCAGAATGGTGGTCCTCCTGCCTGTCTCCCCAGTGCTGGGATGACAGGTGTACACTCGCATCCCTGACCCCATATTCATTTTATAGCTTGGTGGCCAGCGCTTTGCTTCCTGCACTCCCGTCTTGTTACTTTCTGGCAGCAGCAGCCTCTCCTATGTGGGGTTTCCAGAGTCTAGACAAGTACCTGCTACGCCAGGGGAGTTGTCCCCCCCCCACCGCCTTAGTCTTTCTCAGGCTTCTCTGTTCATGTCCTCCTCCCAGTTTCACACTCGAGGCTCACCCTATATAATTCAGGAGTGGCTAATTCAGGCTGGAACCCGGAAACTGAGAGCGGGAACAGGGATAGGCAAAGAAATCAGGGAACCAGGGCCTGAGAAGAGCCAGCTGGGCAATAGGAGGGATAAGAGTGGGATCCGTGTCTCAAAGCACAGGTACCCTACACAGTCGGTCTCTCTTCAACCTCTGGCCTCCACATCACTTTAAAAGGAAAAATGTGTGCCTCTTTGCGTTCCAAACATTAAAAAAAAAAATCATGGTAAAGTCCTAGCTAGAATTAGACTGCCCTTCTGAGGGCGACAAGCAGGGTCTCCAGATTGCGCCCATCCCCCTATCTCCCTAGCAGGGTGTGTGTTATATGGGTTTGTATCTTGTCTCTTCCAGGTTTCTGTTTGGAGACAGGCCCTTTTGGTGGGTGCATGAATCCGGGTACTCCACCCAGACTCCAATCCAGATTCACCAGTTCCCTTCCTCCTGTGAGACTGGTCCAGGTGGGGAGAGTTCCACCTTCCTCCCATCCCTGGTGTAGTTAAGGTCCGGGTAAACACTTCCATATACTCCAGCTAGGGTGGTCCAAACAGGCCCAGCCTCTCAGTTCCTGGTCCAGAAAACAAACTCTGGGGAGATCAGGTTGAGTGACAGCTGTTCACCTCATAAAGCCAGAGACATGGCAAGGCAGAAGCTCAGGAGCTATGGCCTTCAGAAAAAGACATCGGACAAGAGGGAACGATCGGCTGGTACCAGGGAAAGCTGCCTTTACATCTGAGGGGTCACCATGGGCTCCTGAGTGTCTGCTCTGTTTATTCACTGTGAACTTCTGAATCTCCTGGCAGGCAGCCCCTCTGGCCACTGCATGATCACAGGCGCGGCTCTTTGGCCCGTAATGACAGCCATTTCTTCTCAGGTTGCATCTCGGTCCCGCAGGTATGACCTTAGTATCTCCCTCTAGTAGAAGCGTTCTGGGTTCCAAAATCTCCACAGCATGTTAGTCTGGGAACTGGAGTTGTGGGGACCTGGGAGTGTTGACTCAAACTCTTAAGGGTTTGATGCTGAGGCAAGTCAAGCTGTGTTGGATATCCCTTGAGCCATTTGTCTCTCTTCTTTCCAGCCCCTGGGTGAGGGTGATTCCTAGCCTGGCTTACTGCACCTTCCTATTGACAGTGGGCCTATCTCGGGTCTTCCTCTTAGCACATTTCCCTCACCAAGTGTTGGCCGGCCTTATATTTGGTGAGCAACTGGGGCAAAAGGGTGGCCCAAGAGGGTGTCTTTGGCAATGGGAGGGCCAGTCTAGGAACTTCCCAGCATTCTTAGCTTCCGTAGAGCCAACCTCAGGGTCCCTACCTCTGTCTTAGTTTGTTCTGCTGAGATGAATTGCAGGGGAGGGGGCGGTTCATTTCCCCAAATATCTTGAAACTGTTTTTGCCCCGTTCCCTTAGGTGCTGCCCTTGGCTGGCTAATGAACCCCCGGGTGCCCATGGAGCGGGAACTTAGCTTTTATGGGCTGACTGCTCTGGCCCTCATGCTAGGTGCCAGCCTCATATATTGGACTCTCTTTACACTGGGCCTAGATCTTTCCTGGTAAGTCCTGCTTTGGAGTCTGGGCAACCAGGCCCTGTCCTGTCTCAGTTGTACCTAGATGGTGGATCTCTGGATGACTATAGAAGGATGCATTAACTGTTTCTAGACAGAGATATGGGGTCATAATACATGTGAGCAGACCCCTTTGTGAGTGGCTCTCTGGATTCTCTTGGCTCTCCTGGCAAAGACTCTTCTTCCCCACAGGTCCATCAACTTGGCTTCCAAGTGGTGTGAACGGCCTGAGTGGGTGCACATGGACAGTCGGCCCTTTGCCTCACTGAGCCGAGACTCGGGATCTGCCTTGGGTCTGGGCATTGCCCTCCACACTCCCTGTTATGCCCAGATACGGCGGGCACACCTAGGGAATGGCCAGAAAATAGCTTGCTTTGTGCTGGCCATGGGGCTGCTGGTCTTTCTGGAATGGCTGGGTCACCCACCTCAGATCAGCCTCTTCTACATCTTCAACTTCCTCAAATATACCCTCTGGCCATGCCTGGTCTTGGCCCTTGTGCCCTGGGTGGTGCACACATTGAGTGCCCAGGAAGCACCGCCCATTCGCTCCTCTTGATGTGTTTTGCCTCCTTGCCCCAAAGACAACACTCCTTGCCCACCGCACTCTCAGAGACAGCCCTTTTCCTGGGCTCTGGAGCAGGCGTGCTCACCCTGAACTTCATTTCTGTCTCCTGCGTTGCAGTCTTAGCCCTGTTCCCAGGGGGTTAAGCCATCCCCCAGGCCCCACAAAGCAAAAGCGACAGGAGGCCTGGTGGGGAGGGGGAGCTGGGTTCCTGCCGCTGACAAGCTGCTCAGGAAGGCCCCAATAAAGCCCTGAAACTCCTGGATTCTTTTCTTGTCTGTGCTGACATCTCTACTGACCTTGCCTCTATAAGTACCAATGGAGCCTCCACCCCGTTCCTGACTCTACAAAGACAAAAGTAAAAGGGAGCTGGAAACTCAACTGGGACCTCCCTCGTCCTCCCTGCCAGGGCCATAGCAGATATCTCTTGAGATATGGTAGTGACAGTTCAGTGGAACCCAGCCTTCCCCAGTAGGACAGAGATCTCCCACCCTGGCCTCCAGCATCTCAGACTGGATTCTAGTCCACGCCTGAAGAAAAGACAGCATTTTGGCTAGGAAAGGAATGAGATCTTTTACTCCCATTTGGGAACCCACAGAACAGACATTATTCCCAGAAGGCACTGCCACAAACAAGTTTATTTACACAAGGACAAAACAGTGTGTTGGAATACAAAATACTTAACTAAAATCCATGTCCAGGGAGACAAAGCTTACACGTGGTAAGACCAGCCCACAGGGAGAGCCGGAGGCTGGCAGCCTCTGGCTCAGTGCAAGGAGGATCTAAACAGCACACAAACACATAGCAAACTAATAGTGGTGGGACTGCCCAGCTCCCTTAACCCTGCTCAGGCCCTATCTGGACAGTATGTAAACATAGCCGAGCCCTGGGGATGTGATATAGAGGAGAAAGAATTGGCCCCCTAGGGGCCATTTCCCATCTTTGGTTTCCTACAGGCTAGACCACATTCACTGGAAGTGTGTGGGCTCCAGCCTTTGGACACAGGGGTACTGGAAAAGATGGACAGCTCTTAACCTCCTGCTGAGACCTGATACCCCCCACCTCCAGGGGACAGGGGTGGCTTCTAGACAGGGTTCTAGCCCTGTCTCTTTCACAATCCCCAGGTTTCAAAGCAAAAAGGGCTCAGGAGGGAATTGGATCTTGATCCTTCTGCTTGTAGCAGGCTGATAGATGGGGGAAAATCTGGTCCAGAACATCAAAAGGGCTTGCATGAACTTGAAGCCCCCATGCAGGGTCTATCTTCTCTCCTCCTCATGCCGGTCCAGCACAAGGCGGGGAGTTTAATAAAGTGGAGAACCTGCCTGCTTATGCAGGTCCTCCTGGTCCTTCCTGACCCAGCTGCATACCACCCTGTACCCTCTGAGCTCCTGGGATGCCCAGGAGTAAGAGACAAGAAACCGCTGGGCAATGGTGGCACACGCCTTTAATCCCAGCACTTGGGAGGCAGAGGCAGGTGGATTTCTGAGTTCGAGGCCAGCCTGGTCTACAGAGTGAGTTCCAGGACAGCCAGGGCTACACAGAGAAACCCTGTCTCGAAAAAACAAAAACAACAAAAACCAAAAGAGACAAGAAACCTAGCCACAAATCTTAAGGCCTACATCCTGGGCACAAGTCTTCAGTGCTGAGGCCAGAGAGGAGAGGGGTCTGCAGAATGGTGAGGAGGACAGAGAGGAAGGGAAAGTATGGGGTGAACACCTACCTTCCCTCCACTCTGTATCTATAGTAGTAGATCATCCTGAGGGCGGAGAGGGGCAGATTTCAAATTAAGGCATTCCCCCAAAAGTCAGCTGAAGCCCAGGCACCACCTTACTGCTCCCATCTCAGGCGGCTCCAGAGTTGGCAGTACTACCTAGAGCACTGTCCACGGTGGAAAAGAAGAGTACAGGGACTTGGGTATGGGATACAACATGGGCAGAGTGGATGCTGCACCCAACGCCCCACAGAAGGAATGGACTTCTAAAGCTGACCCACGGCCCACGCGGTGGGAGGAGGGCTGACGCAGCTTGGAAGCGGGCAGGGCTGAGAGACCCACACGGCACACGTTGTTGAATGTGTGACTTTTTGTTTTTAATAGAAAAAATAAACAAAATCACAATGATGAAGCCCAGAGGGATGGGGGCCAGGGTGTCACAGGGCAGGCTCCTGCTCCATGGGTTCCTCTGCTGGCCTGTGGGGACAAGCACAGGGAGGGTACTGAGTAGAGAACATTACCTTAGGCCAGGGCAGAGGGATGGGAGGTGAGCTGCTTACCTGGGGCTGTGCTCTTGAGTGGGAACAGCTTGGGCCTGCTCGGCCCCCACAGAAAGCAGGGCCATGGCGCTCACAGTCTCGGCCTCCTCTTTCTCACCGGTCTGAGCCTCCCGCAGCGAGCAGCCCAGACCAGCGGCAAACCTCTGTACACAGCTCCAGTGCTTGCCTATGCAAGAGGGGCAGACGGGTTCAGTCAGAGAGAGCAGACTGATCCAGAGGTAGCCCGCTCCCAGAAGCCCTGCCCCCTGGGCAGGGTGAGCTAGGAGCCCCTCCGCGTGCCCCCACGCACTCTGGATCTCGATGACTTTCTCTAGTGTGGCAACTGCATTGACGCTGGGCTTTTGCTGCAAGACTGCTTCATCCAAGGGCTGCAGCTGGCAGAGAAAGAAGAGCAGGCTTAGGACAGGATGAGGAGCGATGCTTAGCTCTGACTCCCCATCCAGCCCAACACTCCTGTGCTGGCAAGCACAGGCTTTTAGGAGGAAGCCTCCCTTGGCCAACTACTCTCAGACCTAGGCAAACCTCAAAGACCTCAGGGAAGTGGACGTCTGGGCTGAGCTGCTGGTCCCCACCTGTCCCACCTCTCTGTCTCCCACTCACCTCCACGCTAAGCAGAGCCGAGACACAGGCCTCAGAGGCATCACAGATGGCGGTCAAGTCGTGGCCTCCCTCCAGGGCCAGCACCACCCGGCCCCCTGCCAGCGTCATGAGCTGCCTGGTCAAGTGGCCAAAACCTGTGCACAGGAGTAAAGAGAGAAGGATGAGTGGTAAATTGTATCGGAGAGAAAGAAAGAAGGAAGAAACAGACATCAAGAAATGAGACAAATAGCACAAAATACGACAGCTACGGCAGTGAAATGTCAGTGAACTTAATGGAGAACGTGTCTGGATCCTCTAAGAGCATCTCGGGAAGGTCAAGGCCAGAGAGCTCCTGTGGAAGATACTTTGTGGCTACTCCACTTCTACCTGGGCCCACACCAGGGATGGCAGAGGAATGGGCAGAACCAGCAAGATGGCGCCAAGTCTTGCTCCCTGTAATGCCAACTTATTCCCTATCCTGTGTACCTCAGTGTTCCACATCTTCCCAGACCCCCAGTAGGCTCACATCTGGCGGTGACAGAATAGCCACCCAGTGGAGACAGATGTCCTTCAACAGCATCAAACCCAGCGGAGACGAGGACGACGTCAGGTGAGAACTCCTGGGCAATGGGCATCACCACTGTCCTGTGAAGGGATGGCCCAAGCTGATGCCAGCAGAGGTCAGGCTGCACCTCGCCACACTCTGTTCTCCACGGAGGCCATACCCCTCCACCACCCCAACTGAGTGCCTGCTGCCCCTGCCAGCTCAGGGCCCCACCCCTCCTTTGGCCCTTCTCAGTCCTCACCTGAAGGCTGTCAGGTATTCCACATCTCCAATGGGGGGATCCACACCTCCTGTCCATGCCACATTTACGTTGTACCCCACACCTGGCCCTCCACCAACCTGGCGATAAGGTAGGAGAGGTTGCTATCATTGCCCGGCGACCCCAAACACTGCCCCAACCCTTGCCTCCTTTGACCTCTGCTTTACTCAACTGGCAGGGAAACCTGTGTGGTCCTCCCACTAGGAGCCCTCAGATGTCACCGGTAAGAGCACCATGAACAGATTTCTGTGGTTTCCCGCCAGGTCCTAGCCCGTTACCTCCCAGAAGGACTCCAAAGGAGGCCTAGGAACTGTACCTCTTCAGGAGCCCCAGAGCCTGGAAAGAAGTTCCCGTTGTCGTAGCGATGCAGGGAGATGTAGAGCACAGAGGGGTCGTTGTAAAACGCTTGCTGGGTGCCATTGCCATGGTGAATGTCCTGACGGGGAAAAGGGGAGGGTGCTCTGGGCAACAGTCTAAGCTCTAATCCAAAGCTTAACATGCCAGCTGTTCCCCACCCACCCTACCATTAGCTCTGAAGATGAGCCCAGCAGTGGCTCCGGGCTGTGACACTGAGTCCAGGCTCTACAGCCATGGGATGAATATGGTTTATCTCCCTGCAGAGCCCATTCCACTGAAGTGCAAGGGAAACTCAGGCTGGTAAGAAATTTAACACAGGCAAATGAATTCTAAAGCAGGATCCAACATTGACATGAATTTGGTTCATTTCCAGACGGGATCTCACTAGCTCCTGCAGGCTAGCCTTGAACTCTCAATTCTCTTGCCTCGGCCTCCTGAGTGCTGCGATTATAACTGTGCCTCACATCTGAAGACACCAGTTTCTAAACCAAAAGTGAGTCTCCAAAAATTCTCCCCTCACTCATCAACTGCCTATAGGTCCCTGGAGCCCAGTGAGCGGTGTGTGTGCCTTTTCCTCCATGATGGCGAAAGGCTGAGGAGCACCCACAGCCTCAGGAGCGGAGGAGGTGTGGCATCCCAGCTAAGTATCACAAACAGTGTCTCCGCTAAGAGATGTGGATGCTGCCTTGCACTGCTAGAGGTGGCTGTGAGCAGCACAGTGTCAGGTTCCTGGCACACAGCAGCCCCTATGGGAAGGGCAGGGAGGAAAATGGATTCTGGCGGTACTGGTAGCATCTCCGTCCCCACTGCTCAAGGTAAGAAATCATCTGGCTATTGGGGGCTGCTAGTGGGAGCATAGAGTAAATAAGGCTAAAAACTGGGGTCTCACAGGGAGGAGCCACCCCACCAGAATAAAGGACCCTCCTGATGATGAAGCAGTTATCTATGAGGCCAAGCACTGGGTCCTAGTGCCACCCAGAAGTGCAGTGGGCTGCCTGGAGGCAGGGCACCTCTGAAGGCCTTCGCTGCCACAGCGCTGCCCTTCCCTGCCCAGGTGTCCCAGCCCACTGCCTACCCAGTCCACGATGAGGACCTTGCCCACGCTCAGTTTCTGCTGCAGGAGCTTAGCTGTGATGGCTACGGAGTTGAAGAAGCAGAATCCCCTGAGGGGCGTGGGGAGGAAGAGAGAGCAGGCGCTTCAGCTTGAGTGATGTGAGGTTTGCTTCAAGTCAAAGGCAGGAAGGGCGGACGGCAGAGGGAGAGGGTCAGGCCAGAGTGGTACTCACATGGCTGTGGACTCCTCGGCATGATGTCCTGGGGGACGGATGATAGCAAATCCATTCTGAAGTACAAGCAGAAGGACAACAGTCAGGAGAGCCACATGGCCAGGGACAGGGTGGACAGACTCAGGAGAGAGGCACAAGGCAGACAGTGATGGGACAAGAAACACAGTTTTATAAACGCCAGCAGCAGCCCCCGCCCCGGGCAAACAGCTGTCTCTCCCCTGCAGATGAACACAAGAGTCTCAGGCATTAATGCCTACTTGGTCCCTTGTGACCCTCGCACCATGGCTGCCGCTGCGGCTTCTCCCCATCTTAGCACCCGGGACGTCAATGTTGCACAGGACGCCATCTCCCATATCCTTACCTTGAGCTCTCCTGCAGCCACCTTGAAGGCCAGCTCCACCAGGCAGCCCACTGCCATGCGCACGGCACTAGAGGAGTGCATCTCGTTCCACACAGTGTCACTGTCCACCTGCAGGGGCAGGAGATCGGGCTTCAGTGTGCCCTCTGCGGGGGGGAGGGGAGGAGGAATGGGAGTGGGCACCAGAGAGCAGGCCAGCAGCCACGGGGGTGGGGGAGGAAGGGGGCCAAGCTGGGAAAGCCACGTGCCCACTCCCACTCCCACATATCCAACTCACCCCGATGCCCCCACAAGGCAGCATGGCGTACATCTTCTGGCTGATGGGGCCTGATGGAAGAGAGACAGAAATGCTCTGAAAGGTGCCCCAGTTGCCAGTTGGCATGGTCCATGCCAGCTTAGAGCCTCTAGCTCCCATTCTGGGGAGATGACCTACCTCCAGAAGCAAATATATCACCTACCACCATCAGGTCCACCCTTATGCCTGATGCCCTCCAGTATGTTCAATCAGTATCTATGCTAATGACACCCACCAGGACCACTGCCTACTCTGGCTTGGTGATCTTCAGGACAGCACTGTCACTCTCGGACCAAGGGCACGTGTGGAACCATGGCCTGCAACTTACCAAGCAGCTTCTTGCTGTCCAGCTTCTGCCGGTTTAGGGGGCTGGTCCCGTAGAGCAGAGTGTGGTACTCAGAGTGCACGGTCTGGATTTCATCCAGTGTGGCTTTACGACCCCGAATCCGCTGCCAGAGGTCAAGAGAGGCCAGAGAATGTTCACAAGGCTCAACTCTCTTGACAACTACAGTGCAATGCTCACAGAGTCAACTTCCTGGAGAACTAAGGGATTTGGAGTAACTATGCTCTGGTCCTTGAGAGGACCCCCCCACCCCTACACACACACTGCAGGACTCCGCCCCCCCCGCCCCCCGCCCCCCCCCCCCCCGTTAGCTGGGGACCATGAGAGAAGCAGACCACAACGGATGGAACTGAGGAAGTCTCAGAACTGACTGGAGGGCTAGGGCGTGGGAGGGGCCACTCCTAGCTGAGGCAGGGGCTCCCTCACCTCACACTTGCTGAGCAGACCAGTTTCCTGCAGCCGGGACCAGATGCTCTGGATGCGGCCGGCGTGCTCTGGGTGCACGTGTGTGTTTCCGCACATACACTGATGCTTCAGCATGAAGGTGTCATAGACCACACCTGAGTCACAGACCCTCGTGTCAGCCAGAGCTGTTCTGAACCCTAACCCACACCCTTATCTCTGGCTATCCTGGCTATCCACCACACCCACCTATACACCCTCTTTCCTCTCCTGAAATTCCTCTCTTTAAACATAGCCTGGCTGCCGCTGGTCCCAATCCCTGTCCTCTGCATCCCCTCTAAGGTACGTTCCTCCTTCCCCAACATGTTGGCCCGTGTGCTGTTCCCTACTGGTGAGATAAAGTCACCCTCAGCAAGTCTGTGTCCTGTCAGAACCCAGCACGTGACCACCTCTTGGGCAAAAGCCTTCTGGATTCTACTGAGGCCTACTGTCAACCTTACAGGGTTTGCTAGAAGAGCAAAAACTTAGACAGTGGATTCCACACAAGGCTCCAGAACTTGTGCAAAAGCAAATTCCCTAAGTGGTGGTGGGGGGGGCACAGAGAAGACAGTGCTGCCCCAGGGAGGAGGAACAAGGCTGCCCACCCTCCTGCTGCGACAGAAGCAGCCGCTGCTCCCATGATTAGCACAGGGAGAGGTGAAGAGCCCTTTTCCCTCCGTGCAGTTTTGGTAAGGATCTGGGGAGACGAAAGCATCTGGGGGGGGGGAACGGCTGTGGTAACCGTTAGCCTGAGTAGGTGCCCGGGGAAAGGATGGGATGAGCAGTGTTAGGGCTTGCCTGTGGTGAAGAGGTGCTTCACCACAGTGGGTTGGTCTGTGGGGCTCTTCACGCTCCCAGGAGCAGCAGGTGAGGACTGGGTGCGGCCCAGGGCCTGATGAGGCACAGTGGCCAGGCTGAGGGGTGCCTGGTACACCTGGAGGGGCTGTAACTGCTGGGCATCTGCGAACAACTGGAAAGGAGTAGGAAGAGGCCTGTGTAAGGCTCAGTCTGGATGGCGCTGAGTACAGGGCCCTTTCAGCCTCCAGAGGGCCCCCAAGTCTCCTCCTTCCACCACCTCCTCCCACCTGCTCCCTCCAGGGACAGGAGATGCTTCAGGCTTGCCATCTCCTACACAACGACGGGAAAGATGGGGGATGTGATGAGTCACCCCAAATAGTAGCATTGAGGTAAGAGGCTTCGAGGGGCGGGGGTGGGTGGGGGCGGGATGAGTCAGGCCTGAGGGCTTGGGGCTGTGTCCGCAATGAATGGAGCACACTAGGCTCAAGGCACACTGTAGTAACAGTGGGGGCGTGTGTGTACACATGCGCGCAGAGACCAACGCACAACCAGCAACGTAGGCACAAACGCAGATACACACAGACCATGTGCATGCACACACACACACAGCACGGTCACACAGTTAAAAGACAAGGGCAGTCACCAAGGGAGACTGATAGACAGGCACAGCTCAGGCACCACACAGGAGCCCCCTCCTGGTCTCTCCTGCCCCTCTTTTCTTTAGAAGGCTGCTCAAGGCCTGGCAACTACACCACTGGGAACCAACAATCAAGAATGGAAATCAGGGGCTGGAGAGATGGCTCAGCTGTTAAGAACACTGACAGTTCTTTCAGAGGTCCTGAGTTCAAATCCCAGCAACCATATGGTGGCTCGCAACCATCCATAATGAGATCTGACGCCATCTTCTGGTGTGTCTGAAGATAGCTACAGTGTACTTAAATATAACAATAAATCTTTAAGAAATAAGTAAAGAGTGGAAATCAGAGATGAGGAAAAATGGTAGGTGGGAGGTACCTTTTTGTAACCAGCACTGGACTCCTCTAAGTTGGGACCCTCATCAGGACCACTCTCGCCATCCTCATCCTTGACCTGAATGCAGTCCTCCTCTTCCTCCTCCTCCTCCTCCTCCTCTTCTAGGTCTTCCTGGGTGCTCTCACTCTCTGTAGAGCCTTCCCGGGGCATGGTCAGGGCCCCCTCTCCCAGCAAGGCCTCCTGCTGTTCCGTCAGCTCCTCCTCCGTCTCCTCAGGGTGGGTGGTGGGCTGCCTTGACAGCTCCCCAGTTTTGGTAAGGATCTGAGAGAAGAAAGCACGTCGTCTTGGATGGGGGTGGCCATGGCAACCTTTAGCCCAAGTAGGTCTACTACCCTTCTCTCCCTCTCCTAGCCAGGCACCTGCCCACACGATTCTGCGTGAAATGGAAATTGAGGCACCCTGCTCCCCGAGCTCAGTCCTGTGTGCCTCCCAGCCTGGGTCCCTCCTGGGCAGCTTGGGATGCTGCCTCTCTGCATGTACCTTGCCCAGCTGCATCTGCTGCTGCTTCTGTTTCTCTAGGAACTGCTGGTGCTGCTGCTGCATGACCAGCTGCTGCAAGGCCTGGGGACTCTGCGGCAGCGGGGAGGACTGAGTGCGGCTCAGAGGTCGGTGCCTCGGGAGCTTGCCCACCGTCCTCATGCTGGTGGCCACACGTTCACCCGTCACCAGTGGGGACTGCCCATGGAGCGGCACTGCAGAGGCAGAGAAGGGGAGTGAGCACTATTGGGGGAGCACCCTGTCCCTGAGGCTGAGCCCCATTCTCTCTCCTCCTTATAACCTTAACAGTGAGCTCAGAGTCACTGGCACCAGCAAGCCTTCCTAGGGTCACTTTCCTATGCCTTTGGTTTGCCAGAGTGCACAGGGAGTCCTGGGCTCACTGCACATGGGAACAATGACCAGCTCTCTCCAACTGCAACTAGATATCCCTGCCAATAGATTTTGCAGATCCTACCAGGCTGAGATGTTCTAGGCCAAGGAACCCCTAAGCACGCTGGCTGCCTAATGCTGTCCGACATCAGTGCCATGGACCGTATGTTGGCTGAGCCTTGGAAGCATGGCCTAAATCGACATGATTACCAGTGTGAAACATACGTGGGATTTGGAAGCTCGACACGAAACAAAAACAGAAATGATAACAGTGTTCTAGATAGAAGTTCAATATATATTATTAGATTAACTCCACCCATTTCTTTAAGAAAAAAAATGTTGCTGGGCTCGGTGGCACCCACTTTTAATCACAGCAAAGTGCAGGTAGATCTCTGAGTTAGAGGCTAGCCTGGTCTATGCAGTGAGTTTGAGACCTGCCAGGGCTATATAATGAGACTGTGTCTCAAAAAGGAAAATAGTGTGTATGACGGGTATGACGTACATGTGTATACATATGTGTTAATGTGTGTGGGTGGAACAGGGCATGTGGAAGTCAGAGGACAGCCTAGGATAGCAGTCCTTGACTTCCATCTTATTTAACCAGGCATTTCTTACTGTTTACTGTCCTGTATACCAGGCCAGCTAGCCTGGGAGCGTCCAAGGATTCTCCTATCTCTGCCTTCGTGTTACCGTGGGAGTCCTAGGAACACAAACTTGTGCGGCTGTGTGTGAACTCAGGTCCCCACAACTGGCATGGCAATCACTTGACCCAGTGAGCTGCCTCCTAAGCCCTCTATAAAATTTTTCAATGTGGCTACTAGAAAGTTTTAGGTCACAAGCACGGTTTGTAGCTGGGTGTCTATTTTGTGTCTGTAATCCCGGCCTGGATTACTGGAGACTGGGGAAAAGAGAACAGCCGTGAGTTTGAGGCCAACCTGGGCTACACAGCATCACAATAACTCAAAACAAAGCAAAACAAAAACCTAACTAAGTAACCAAAGTCTGGTCTGTGTTATGCCTTCTGGCCAGCTCTGCTCTGGGATATGAATGAACTCGGCAACAGCAGCAAGTTCTGTCCACTGCCTGGCAAACCAAACATTGGTACTTGAAACTTTCAGAATGTGGAAGAAATCGCTGATATGGCACGGTTGTGGCAGGGCTGGAGAGTATCCCTGGCCCCTTTCCCCTAAGAGATGGGCCTGAGTTGAGACCCCCACGAGTGCCAAGCACAATGTTCACCTACTCACCTGCTATGAGCGTGCTCTGTTGCCGGGCCTGCTCCAGCAACAAAACGTGCTGCAGAAGGGAAGCGTGCCCGTGGGGGCTTGTGTCGCCCTCCAGCGCCACGCCCAGCAGGCAGCCAGGGATAGAGGATGTGCTCATGAACTTGCCGGTCAATGTGCCGCTCTGCCCCTGCCGCAGGGACTGAAGGGCCTGCCTCTCAGCTTCCTGCTGTGTGGACAGCTTCGGGGAGGCCTGGTGAAGTTGGAGGGTGATTACGGATAAGGCACAGACTGACACTGCCCCTGTCTCGCCAACACTCCAACCAGCATCCCTCTGACCAGGTACTCTGTGCCCTCCCACCAGACCAGGTCGAGGTGTCTCAGCTCCCTTAGGGCCTTGGGAAGGTCTATGTCGTAGCTAGGATACATGCCCGGTACTTACGGTGAGGTGCGAGTTGGTAACAGTGACAGTGGCCTGCAGCCCTAGGGAGATGTTAGGCAGAGAAGGAGACGTGTAGAGGCTGAACTGGTTTGGGGAACTGTCCAGAGGGAGGGCCCGGTGCTGGGGAAGCATCTAGAGGAGCAGTCGGGAAAGAAGAACATGAAAGGAGAGACAGTCGAGGAGGGCAACCTAGACCAAGGCCAAGGACTCTGATTGGTCTCTCACTCCCGGACCTGAGCCCCAAGTGGGGATGGCAGAGATCAGAGCCCTTCGGGAGCCTGTGGGACAAATCTCTTTTCAAGGCAACACATCCAGGCAAGAACCCTCCAAATGAACACAGAGGCATCTTGGCTGAGCACTCAGACCAGAAAGAGCCAAACTCCTCCTTCCAAAAGAAAGCAAGCACTTCTGTGCCCCTACCCCACCCCCGGGCCTCGGTCAGTCCTGTACCTCAGTGGGGATGTTGGGGACCGAGCCAGTAAAGCCGTTCTCAGCGATGGTGCTGTGGGAACTGTTGGGAGAGCTGGGGCCAGAGCCGGGCGCACTGTTACACACGGACGACACTACAGGAGAAGCGGCTGTCACCTGGGCCTGCTTTGAGCCACCCCTCCTCCCAGGCCTTCGCCATTAGGACAGGAGAGGAGATCTTACCCCCAGGCCCTGTGCCTGTGATCTCAACTGCTCTCTTCTTAAAAGTACTAATAACGGTGCCATCCTTTCGACGCAGGAGGGGACTGCTTCTCCTCTCCGCTACCTTCTGTTTTAGCCTCGAACGTACTTTTAAGTTGGGTTCCGATGCTGGAGAGAGAGTAATGAGGCTCAAGATTCATCTACACAGAAACCACCTGAAGCCCAGCCCAGCCCGGTCCAGGGCAACTCCGAGCAGCAGCAGTGGCACTGCCCTTTGCACATGCCCACTTCCACCCTAGACGCCACATTCCTGGGAGCCAAGACTCACATACCCGTTTTACGGAGGGGAAAGTCATCACGGCTGTCATAGGGCCCAAGCAAAGGCAATTTGTAGGAGGGGGGCGTCCCAGGAGGGCCGCTCTGGGGAGGGGAACTCTGGTCCAAAGAAGCATGGTGGGCTCCCCTAGGGTGGGGAGGAAGCAGATCTAGGTTACTATGGACCCTCTGACCACTTACCACCCTCACCCCCAACCTGCCACCTGGTAACTAGCTGTTTGACTTGGGAGATTTTGTTTTTATATTTTGGTTTTTTTGAAACAAGGTCTCATATAGCCCAGGCTAGCCTCAGACTTGCTATGTAACCCAGACTAGCACTTGAACCCGTATCCATTCTGCCTCTAACCTCCTGAGTTCTATAACTACAGACATATGCTACCACTCGCAGCATAGCAAAGCAGAGCTATGGAAAGGCCGCAGGGGGGACTACATCCACCCCCACCCCTCACGGAGCTAAGATTGTCCATTACAGAGAAAAAACACGGACCCTGGGAAGAAGGAGAAGAAATAACGAGATGGGGAGGAGGGCTCCCCTCCTAGGATAGACTGCAGAACTATGGTTGCGAGGCAGGGTCCCCCCAAGCTGTTCCTATAACCAGGCAGCCCCCGAGCAGGACCCTTCTGTCCACCCTTGTCCTCCAGAGCCATTACCAGCATTTGGGGTGCTGTGGGAGGGAATGGTTGAGGCCGCCTGGCGTGGGCTCCTTTGACTTGGACAACAGGAATTCCTGGAGCCTCAGCTTTACCTCGGTGCTGGCGATGGCACCTACGGGACAGGGCACAGCTGAGCGGGGTGCCTGGGGCCGGGGCTGCGGCGTGGCAGGGTCGAGGTGGCGCCCACTGGCCTTACTCTCTTTGCTCTTCTCCTTGTTGCGCAGGATGAGCAGCTGCTGCTCCAGCCGCTGCTTCTCCAGCTCCTCCTCCCGCTGCCTCTGCTGCTCCAGCTCCTGCTGCCTCTTAGCCGCCAGCATCTCCTGCTGCTGCTGCGGCGGGGCGGGAGGGGAAGGGAGGGCAGAGGCGGTGGTGAGCCCGGCCCAGGCGGGGCGGGGCCTCTCGGGGCTCCTCCCCCCCCGCTCACCTTGAGGTGCTTCTGCAGCTGGACTTCGTGCTGCCGCGTCAGGTGGTCATGCTGCTTCTGAAACTCGGCAAACAGGAGCTGCTTCTGAAGCTGCTGCTGCTGCTTGAGCACCAGGAGCTCCTGCTGCAGTTGCTGCTCCCGTAGCACAGGGTCCATGGGGCCTGCCAGAGCCCCCCGAAGCTCCACCGGGCTGGGGCTACCTCCACCTCCACCCCCCATGGAGCTGGGCATGGCTCCTGGCAACACCGGCTTCACCTCCACTGTGGGCACAAAACACACAAGGGTCAGTGGGTGCAGCCCCAGACCGCTCTAGGCCAGCCTGGCCCCAGGGCCCAAGACACTACCAGACAAGTCCACTTTCTTTAGGCATGAACTTCAGGAAGAGACTAAGAAACTATGCAATGGGGGCTGCAGGTAGGGCCAGCCCGGCATGCACAAGGCCTTGGGTTCGAGGGGGAAAAAAACAACATACATATGCATGTGTGAAGAGTGGCTGCTGACAAGTGTCGGGGCTCAGCCCCGGATACTGTCACTGAGTCTGTCAATACTAGGCATTTTATATGCATGGCCCACTCATTACACTGCACAGGACCACGCCAGTTTGATTCTATTGGTATTACCCATTTCACAGATAAGGAAACTGAGGCAGAGAGAGTTTTGAGTAACTCGACCAGACACAGCCAAGTGACTGAAGAACCACGATACGAATCTAATACACTTTCACTCACTGTCCCCTGCTTTGTCCCCACCTAAGAGAGAAGCAGAGATCGGATCTGTGGGAACCTGTCAGACAGCTTGTCCTCTGTGGGTCTCTCAATCTCATCCCAGCCAGGGCAAAAGAGGCAGGTTGGGAAGTGGGGGAAACGGGACAGACATGATGAGGGGTGAGATGGGAATGGGAGGCCTCAGGGAAAGGGGGTGCAGGGCTGCACCAAGCCAGGAACAAGATGGGACTGGGAGTCAGCCTGGCTTCCTCTGGTGGATTATCTCCTTTCAACAGTTTTATTGTAATTACCCTGAAAATGCCGCTATATATAGAGTAAGCCAAACAGCAGCTGTGTTGAGGGGAGGGGGGAGAGAATGGGCGTGCAGGGAGGAGGTGGGAGGAGGAGACAGGAAAGGAAAGGGAATCAGACAGGAAGACGAGTGATGGAGGGGGGTGCAGAGCGGGGCCTGGAGCTGTGGCAAGGACCTCAGTCTCCAACCAGGGGAGCACCCCCTGAAAAGAGAAACGTGGTAGAGGGTGGTTCTGAGGTCCACATGGACACTGGGCTGCAGAACAGGAAAGGTTCCAACTGACTTATGGGAAGGCTGGGTCTTGACCTGTTGATCTCCGTGCACTGCCCTCTGGCCACTGAATATCATTCCACATCACTGCCCAATAGTTGCCAGGGCAACCAGGCAAACACCATACCAGCAGGGAGCCCCAAGCCCAACCCATACCCCACAAAGCCACCACAGCTAACAGGAAGGGGAAGGCAGGATGCCACTGCCTAGGAAGGAGGAAGCGAGAAAGACTGTACCACCAACTCATCTTCTTACTTCTCCAAAGAAAAATCCTAACGCTAGCTACACGGGAATAGGAAGATGGTCCCCCAGCAAAGTGGCCCACTGCATCCCTGACCAAGTGAGAAGACAGAACCCTCAATATCTTGATGGTTGCCAGAGCTCAGGGCTCTTCCCACCCCCACTCCCTTACACCTGACCCTACATCAAGAGTGGGAAGGGTATGTAATGGTAGGGACTAAAAGAGGCCCAGACGGCCCCCTCCCCTTAAGTGAATCCTCAGAGAAGACAGCACTGAAAGGTATCACCAGGCCAGGGGCAAGCTACACCACCTTTATGTCTAATATGCCTGGGAGACCCACTAAAGGTGTGTGTGTGTGTGTGTGTGTGTGTGTGTGTGTGTGTGTGTAGGGCCTGAGCAAGATGTCTCTCAGTACCCACTCCTCCCCCAGTAGAAGCTGAGCACATTCCTCTTGTGGTTTCTCTGTCAGCCACACTGACGACTCTGTGGCCACCAGGCCAGAGCCACAACTGCAGGAGTGGCCAGATGTGGCCAAAAGGGTGGAGTCAAACACACAGACATACACAATGCCCCACCCCCAACCCCGGGCACACAGTCTCTCACTTTCCCTCTATCCCATGCCCTGCCCCAGCACCCACATGAAGGGCGCTCTACACCAGAGTGAAAGCAGGGCAGCAGTGACGGAGCTGGTAGCCTGCCTCTAGTCTCCCCAGCCCCCACAGCGTTCAGCAAAACCCTAAGCTATCTGGAGGGCTATCAGTTTCCTAGCCAAAGCTGGCTTGGTCCTGAAACTGAGCACTCCAGCAGAAAGTGGACTGGCTTCTACCTAGCACTCTTTGCAGTTCTAGGGCTGCTGGAGCTAGATGCTAGCCCATTGGTCCAGGAAAGGGCAAGAGTCTAAAAGATCCTGGATCCCAGCAGATAACTCTGCCTCAAATTGGAACAGTGATGGGCAAGGCTATCTTCTCTGGCAGGAGCCTTACAGAAAAACTACGGGCTCATGTAAGGAAGCCTCTCCCACTGCTAGCACTGCTGAGATGCCTGGCTATGTGCTGCAGTGGGCACCACAGCCCCACTGGTATGCAGGTGGCAGGAGAACCAGAGGGCTCTGCCTTGTTCCCATACAGGCGGAAATCAGGAGGAGAATGTTAATTTAGGCCAGCATGCAGTTTGCCAGGCTCTGCCAGGTAGCAACCTGGCTCCTTTCAGGATGGAAGCCATGGAAGAAAGGAAATGGGGTCCCCAAAATGCAGTCTGCCTGGCACAGAACCTAGAACCTGACTGACCTGGCATCCCCTTGAGGATCTATGCACTCTGCCAGCTTGGCAAAAACAGCAGGTGACAGCAGCTGCCATTCCAGGGGAGCATTAGGAAGGGGAAGTGGGTGTGCCGGGACAGGAAGAGGCTCTCGGCTGCCTCCTGGTGGACCTAGGAAGGTCGGAGAACCTTAGGAAAGAGGAAAGGGTGGGCCGAAGCGCATGTGCCATTCACTAAGATGACTGAGAGCCCAGGCTAGCAAAGACCTCTGAAGGGCCAAGATCACATGGGACGGCAAGGCCCTGGGTCCTTACTTCACCTGTCCCCATCCCCACCCCAGGCTTCCCGCTGATCTGCATAGGACAGAGTCAATGCCAGGAACTTCCTGCGGAGAGAGTACCAAGGTTCTAGGGACAGGCACTGGCCACCTACCCTCGGGACTCAGACCCTTGCTCCCTCCAGGGAGTGGCAGCCTTAGGAGTAAACTGGCCCATGCTGTCTCCATGGAGAAGCCCCAGCCCAAGCATCTGGGTGGGCAGTGCTACCTGCCCGGCCAACAACGTGGCCCTGCCCACACAAAGCTCTGGCTCAGAAGGAACAGATCTGCCGATCTCATGGGTATAACTAGGCAGAGCTGACACCTTCCTGACAGTGCCTTCTCACCCAGTGGGCCTCTTCTCTCCATGAACCCCATCAGCCCAGGGGATCTTACAGCACAAGAGATGCCCAGGTCCCTCAGAAGGAGAGACTAATGGGGAAACTAGGCCCACTGCCAGTTCAGACTTAGCCTAAGAATAAAGGGGTGAGCTGGAGATTGCATACTGTAATCCTAGATACTCAGGAGGCTGAGGCCAGAGGATTGTGAGTTGAAAGCCAGAATGAGCAGGTCAGTGAGATCCTGCCTCAAAAAGAAAATATACTTTGGGGGCTGGAGAGGTGGCTCAGCGGTTAAGAGCACCGACTGCTCTTCTGAAGGTCCTGAGTTCAAATCCCAGCAACTACATGGTGGTTCACAACCATCTGTAATGAAATCTGACGCCCTCTTCTGGTCTATCTGAAGACAGCTACAGTGTACTTAGATATAACAATAAATAAATCTTAAAAAAAATTAAAAAAAGAAAATAATACTTTAATCCCAACAAAAGGGAGGCAGAGACAGGTGGATCTCTCTGTGAGTTCAAGGCCAGCCTGGTCTACAGAGTGAGTTCCAGGATAGCCAGAGCTACACAGAAATCTTATCTCAAAACAACAACAAAATGATGATGATGATGACAACGACAAAAACCACAGCCAGCCATGGTGGCTCATGCTAGAATTCAGAAAGCTGAAGCAAGAAGACTACAGTAGGTTCTAGGCCAGCCTGGGGTACAGAGAAAAACCCTAGTGAGCTTCAGTCTAGTCTGAGCTACAGAGTAAAACCCTTTCAACAAACAACAAAAATTCAGTTAAAACAGAAGATCCCAGACAAAGGGATGTGGTCTCTAGGCAGATAAGGGGCTATGGGTCACAAGGAACAGGTTTTGACAGTACCTTTGGGAACCAGGGCTCAAAGTAAACAGATCTAGCTCTAGCTACCCCCAGAACAACAGGGAGGGGTTGCTCTTGCTCCTCCCTCCCCCAGAGACATCACACATCAGAAGTCCAGGAAAACAAACCCTGACCAGCAGCGAATGCATGCCTTTCACCCCACCAAGGAACCCTGGAGCGATCCAGGGTCTGAACATACCTAGAAGGCCCGAGATGCTTACTGTCTATCTCTGAAAGACCTTTCTCCAGGAGCCACTAAGGTAGGAAGGAATCTAAGACAAGGAGCATTAAACTATATGACACTCAGGACTGAAACAAGACCTATGCAGACAGTATGTGACTCTGCGGAGCTGCTTCGCCAGGAGGGGACAGGGTGAAAGGGTCCTTTGAGACCATCTGTTTCCGCCACAGAGAGAGGACTGTGCAGAAGACCCACAGGCTAAGGGGCAGCAGAGCAGGGACCTGAACCCCAGTGACCTGGCTCCCAGCCTGGGCAGGGTGTTCCGAAGCACAAGCATGCGCAGCCTGGCTCCACTGTGGGATGTCATTCCAGACAGCACAGGTGGAGGAAAGCCCACCCAAGAAGATGGCGCACCCCACCAGTATCCCAGGTAGCCCAGACCTGCCTCGCCAACAATCAGCACCTTCTTTAAATGTCTAATTACCTTGTCAGTCCTTTGGAGGATGGAAAAAAAGGCTCTCCCGTCCCTGGCTTGGCCTTAAGAGAATTTGGAAGAAGGCGGGGAACACACTTCACACTCCTCTCCCCATGACGCCGATGACCCCTCCCCACCGAGGACGGTTTCCCATGATCTATTTCTGTGCTCTTACGTGACTAGAGAGGCCAACTGAGGCTCAACAGGTTCTACCGCAATTCAGACGGCATTTCCACATGTGCAGGCTCGGCGTGACTCTCACCTAGCAATTTGCGCGACTCGTCGAGCCAGCGAACACAATCATGTAATGGTTCCGAGGGAGGGCTTTGGGAGAGATGGCACAGGCTCAAGGGAGCACCACTTGTTTAGTCAAGGCTCCAGGCGCCTCCCCATGCTTCATGCAAGCATCTGCAAAAGGGAAGCAGAGCACCTACCTCCCAGGTTGCCAAGCCTGAGAATGCATGCTGGGGAGCTTGGCACAGGGCCTGGGGAGATGGCAGCGGAGCTTGTCAGGGCTACTATTAATGGCTCCTGGAGAGAGAGTGAGCGCGTGTGTGTGTGTGTGTGTGTGTGTGTGTGTGTGTGTGTGTGTGTGTGTTTTCTGGTTTTGGCAACCTAGCAAAATCTATAGACTACTACTCAGAAATGTTTCATGGTCTTAGAATATACCACAGTAGCAAAATACTTGCCTAATGTGTGACCCTCTGTGCCTGGTTGCCAGCACCAAAACAATAATAACAACAGTAACAATAATAATAATGGTTCTGAAGTTCACAAAATAGCCAGATGTGGTGGCATATGCCTATAATCCTAGTACTCAGTGCAGGACTGAGGTCAACCTGATCTCACTGCCAGACCCTGTCTCAGAAGATCAAAAACACCGCTGCTGAGTTCAAAGCCCGCCTTGTCTACATGGCAAGTTCCAGGCTAGACAGAACTACATAGTCAGACCCTGTCCAAGAAACAAAATGACAAAACAAAACAAACAAAAACAGTCAAATAGGATGACATAGACTAACATTAGGAAGGCTGAGGCATAATTCCCAAGTTTAAGTACGTTGAGTAAATTCAAGATCAGCTTAGACTACATAGAGACATTCTCTCTCTCTCTCTCTCTCTCTCTCTCTCTCTCTCTCTCTCTCTCACATACACACACACACAAACTGGAGAGATCGCTCACTTGTTATGATCACTGTCTTCTTTTCTAGAGGACCCAGGTTCACTAGCAGTTCACAAGCATCTGTAACTCCAGTCCTGGGAGAGCCAATGTGCTCTTCTGGCCTCCTCAGGCACCCAGGCATGCACATGGTCCACAGACAGATAAAGCAGGCAAACCAATCACAAACACAAATGAGTTAAAAATACACAAACAAACAAACAAAGGTACTTGTTTGTTTAACCGAAAGTAAAAGCACACAAAATCAAATGTTTAGAATTATGTAAGGCCAACTTCACAGATCGCTTACGCTCTGTGGATGCTACGCTCAGACTCCCGCCACAGTGAGGCCTTAACTGTCATTCCTGTCGTCTGAAGGTCACTCTGTGGACCTGTACCATCAGAGCTTTTCCTACAGACTCTACCATGACCAGCACTAGGTGCCACTGACAGAGAAAAGGTTCTGGGAGTGGCATCCTTTCAGCTCTAGCGCTTGAAGGCTGCTTACTGCAGCTCAAATCTCAGCAGTGGGGTCCCTTCCATCTCCCCCAAAACATCACCTGAAATAAATAAGCACAAACTCTGGTCCCTGTTCTCCAGGCTCCCAGCTCTAAGCAGGGATACTCTCCCATCCCTGACCTCACTGTCCCCCACTCCAGGTGACACCTCTGCCCAAGGCTATTCTCTATCCTCCTGGGCAAGGTGCTGGGAGACCCTCAGCCCTTCCTCCAGAGAGACAGAAGCAACATGAGACTGACCTCAGAGACCCTCAGAATGTCAGTAAGGAAAAGGCCAGGAGCTCGGCAACTCAACGCCCCCAGCTGCAGGAGGAGAAAGTGAGGCCACAGAGGGAGCAGGCTTGTCCAAGGTCACCTGAAAAGGAGGCAGAGGAGCCAGTGCTTAATCTAGACTCTCCTGGCTCTCTCTGCCCCGCTCCCTACAAAGCAAAAGGGGAAAGCCTGGAGGCTGGCACCGAATATAGCGAGAGATGCGATGAGGAGCCCCGAGGGTCCGGCAACCTAAATGAAGGCGCCTGGGTGGTACCAGCATACCAGAGCCCAAAGGTGGAAGGGAGAGGGGGACAAGTGATGGTGGGAGCTTGGAAAGCTGGAGGTAAGCTGAGACTCTGAAAAGACCTTACAGGGATGCAGGATCCAGGTAGGGGCCACAAGGGTGCCCCTGAAATTAGCTGAGCCTAGGTTGCTATCTAGAAGAGAAGATTCCCACCTCCCCACCACTGCAAGCCTATCTGGGCACAAAGGCTGCAGGCAATTAAAAGGCACAGTAATCATGCAAAACCTGCAGTTATTGCTCTACCTGGGGGTGGGGTTGGGGTGGGGATGGCAAGGGCCCTAGGGCAGATCTTGCTTGCACTCTCCATGCACAGCCCAGTCTTCCATGTCCAGCAAGGCACCCTGTCCGCCTGGCTGCTTGCCATTATCCCCCCCAACGAGTTTAGACACCTGCTCCTGGCATCTCAAAACATCCTCTCTCCAGACTGCCAGGCTGCTGGGAGTTGTATTTGCCTGTCTAGGATAACAGCTGCCTGCCTGCCCTCTGCCTAGACCCTTCTCCCACCAGGGCCTTCCACGGAACACGAGAGGCAGCCCAGACTCTAACATGCTATACATCCGTTGCTTCCCTCCGGAGCTGTCGTACAGACTCGGAACCTGCCTTCGATCACACCTCCTTGGCAATTCTGTTGCAATTCAAAGCCAGAGAACCACTGTCTCACAGTCCCTGGACTGCCTGCACTCATTCCTGTTGACAATCTGACAGCTGTTACAGCTGTGTGTGGACACGGTTAATCTGACTTCCTGTCTGGCAGCTGTGCAGAGGGGAAGGGACAGCTGAGGGTCTCAAAAACAAGATGAGGTAGCAGGCCATGGGGGCAGAGAGGCTGTCTGCATGGGAGAGCGTTTTTACTCTGTTCCTGGATGCTCATCTTCTTTTGAGCCAAAGCGCCTGCAGGGAGAGAGATAATTGGCCAACTGGTAGCAAGTATTGGGGGGGGGGGGACTACTTCTAGATACCCCAGGAGTAGGGCCAGAATGAGCCCTATTCTTTAGGAGGTACAGGCAGGTCTCCCACATAAGGTTGTACAGGTTGGATACTGCAGATGGGCACCCAACTGAAGGGACAAACTGGAGTTTGTCCAGGCAATGCTCTGGTTGCTAAGCCATAGACACTAGATCTAAGGACACACACCCAGACAAAGGACTATTTTTAAAGAAATGTGAGAGAAAGCTTTTGTGTAGGTTAACAAGGGCCCCACAAAGACAGACCTGAGTTCAAATCTTAGCTCCTCCTTATTCTGTCTCTAACCCTTCTCCACTATGGGATGTGGGTAATTAACATCCTTCCTAAAAGAGACCAGTAAGGAAAGTCCCGGGTATCCTTGTCGCCTCGTGGATTACAATATTAGTTCCACTCAAGTCCTGCCCTTCCTACCTTCCTGGCATCCCCACACCTACACATTCCTGACACACAGCCATGCTCGGAATGACCTGAAGAGCCTAAATGGGAACAGCCAGGGAAAGCCCCGGTTGCAAACCTGAACCCCATGGGACTTCCCGACATCCAGAGCATTCCTTCCTAGCACAAACCAGATTTGTACCTTCCTCAGCCGGTAGAGAAGCCTCCTCTGCCATTCCTTCTCCCAGCATCCAAGGACTCAACTCAACCAGAAATGGACAAGGGGAGACCGGAGCCCCGCTGTGGGTCACTGGAAATCCCACAATGGAATTAAAGATCCCAGGATCCTCAAGCTAGGGCCGAGCCTGAGCTTGGTACATGTAGGTGCCCGCTGCACACGGGGCAGTGACGGGGCAGCTAGACAGAGACACCATCAGTCACCCACAATGGAAGAAGGGAAATTGGTCCCTTTCCCCTCCAGTTAAGAAGAAAAGTGGAGTGAATATTTCTCTCTCTCTTGAGCTCATTGTACCCTTAGATGCCCACTGGAGTTGTCTCTATCCAGACACCAGGTCAAGCCCCAGAATAGCACCCAGGCATCCTGCCAGAAGGCGGGACCTCCACCTCCTCATCCAGCACTCATTCATCTAAGTACCACCCACTGTGCTAGGTGAATGTGTGTGTGTGTGGGGGGGGGAGTATTAGCAGCCAACAAGACAGACAGCAAAGGAAGCAAAAGCTGCCCCCCAAATAAGAGTTCCCAGGACTTGCTGCTACAAGGGACAGAGAGGCAGCATCTCGGAAGACCCCTTGGGCGGAGGACACCAGCAACACCATTCGAGAAAGCACCCCTGGAAACCAGCTTTGTCAGCTGTAGGCTTCTGTCTCTTGTCTGGGATTGTCTGGGACTGAAGGGAAACACCAGGCTTCTGGGCCCTCATGGTCATGTTTATCTAGGGAGGATATTTTTTTTTAACCCAAAGGTTAAAGTGTTTCTATTTGAAACGACTATTTACATTCCAGAGTCCAAAAAAAAAAAAGCAGCCAAGCTCCAGGCCTATATCTGTCCCCAGCCGCGTCACAGACACAGCATCAGAACTGCTCAGGGGAACATTCTTAGCCCTCTCCCTGAGCTGCTGGGGTGACTCACACCTCCCTCCTGCCAGCAGGGACTGCACCACACTCAGAAGGCCAGGTTGGAAACGGGGGGGGGGGGGGGGGGGGGGAGAATTGGAGATCTAGAGAGAGGGATTGGCTGGGGTATAATCAGGGCTAGAAGAACATGGTCCCAAACTTTCAGGGTTTCTGGTGTCTAAACCAAAGAAGAGTAAACATGAGGGAACTTGGGGACAACTGGTAGCCCAGTGCAGAATAGGTGACCAGCTAGAAGCCAGCCTAGGTGATGCTCTGCAGACATTCCTTAACCTCCCAGGAGTCCATGTGAACATGCAGAGGCCAAGGGTTGAGGGTTGAGGACAGGGGCTATAGCTCCATTAGCCCTGAGCAAGCACCAGCCTTTTGGGCTCCATCCCAGGGCCTCGGCAGGCACACTGCAGGGCTGGTCTCCATGACTATGCCCTATATTAGGATACTGAATGGACATCCCAATCTGTGCCCAAGCGGACAACAAAACACGTGCCAAGGATTTTCCAAACCTTCCCAAAACATTCTTCCAACACGGCCCAATCCTACTGAAGTCTTAGCCCTGGACAGCTGAGAGCCAGATAACAGGTACCTACCAGAGAGAAATACAGCTCCCACCTTCTGATTGAAACCTTCAGATCCACACCCACATATCCAGAGTCAAGAACGCTAGCACACATACACATATATTCTCTCTCTCTCTCTCTCTCTCTCTCTCTCTCTCTCTCTCTCTCCTCTCTCACCAAGCTACCGCCAGGAGGGACCAAGCGGGCATGGCTCCAGCAGGCCCCTCCCTGGAGGAAGCATCTTGTGGTGCCGGCCTGGTGGCAACAGGTTCCTGGGAGTGAGAGAAGGGAGTGTCCAGCTCTGGGGGACCCCCCAACCCCTACCAAGGATCAAAAACAGTTCCCCCAGAGAAGGTGGCAGGGCTAGGAATCCTGGAGCTTAGGTTAGGGGGGAGGTCTTCAAGCCCACCTGTGGTCAACGTAACACTTCCTTATGCTCAGAAAGTGGGAAGAAACCACAGCCCAGGGAAGGAAGAGAGAGGAGGGAACTAGGAACTAAGCCCAAATCCTTAAACACCCCTACTGTTAGTGTCTGCTCAACCCTATCCCAACAAGGCTCTTCCTAAGTGTTCATTCTCAGAAGTCTCCTGACCAAAAACTTGCCCAAGTCACTACACCCTGACCAGGTCAAAGCAAGCCACAGAAGCTTGGTTTCTGATTCCTGTAGGTACTCCAGGTACAACTTCTTCCTCTGCTCAATTGTGGGGAGAGCAGGCAGCCTGGAGACAGGTCACTGACCCACTTCCTCCCCCTCTGACCATGGTCCAACTAGGCCAAAATCCTCTAGGAAGCCCTAGCCCCTAGCAGCTGAGGCTGGCCCTGCTGAAGGCAGAGGCACTGGAGGGATGGGACAGAGTGGGGCTAGGAGGCACCGTGAGAGAACAGCCCTGGGCGAGGAGGGAGGGGAAGCCGCCCTAAGAGCACAGCTCTTCCAATCCGTGGATGTTCAACAAAACCCTGAAAGGCTGAAGCAGGGCCCGATGGAGCAAGACTCACAGTGAGGTGCTCAAACCAGGTCCAAGGATGCCCAAGAGCTGAGAGCAGGCGGGGACACAGAGCCACTTACCTGCCACAGGGATGCTGTGCAGAGGAGTCCGTGGCAGGATTTCCAAGGATGGCTCCCGGCCTGACATGCCATCTGCTGAGAAACAGGACTCGGTCTCATAGATGGTCTGCAGCATCTCCACAAGCCCCTGTGCCTTGGGCACCAGCAGCATGCCAGGGAGGGGCCGCCCGAGGCGGAAGCCGGTGAGGTGAAGAAAAGGTGGTCAGCAGAGCCAGCCGGCCGCTCAAGGACTGTCCCTCAGGCCACTGCCGCTGGGACCCACAAGGCAAGGAGGCACCTCATCCGGCCTCGCCGCTCCGGAGGCAGCAGACGCGGGGAGGCTAACGAGGCTGCAGGCCTGCTCTTCTCCACTCCAGGAGCATGGACCAAGGTCTGTCCAAAGGTTCCAGGAGTTGGGCTATGGCTGGGTGCTCAAGGGACAGGAAGGGGAGCTCAGTGGGCAGGCAGGCTCTCTGTGTTCCCTCCCAGAGCCACCGGTGACAGCTCTGGGCTTGGCTCCCTGCTCCTCCTCCCCAATGAGCCGCCGGCAGCTGGCAGGAGACTGAAATAGCAGTTGGGGGAGGGCCCTGTCTATAAATAGGCGGAGCATGCTCAGGGAGCCGCCGGCTGGCTGCCAGGAGCCCAGGCCTGGCGGAGGCCCCATGGGGGGAGGCGCGTTCCACCCCAGGAGGAAGCGCCAGTCAAGGGGGAGGGGGGCAAGGGAGGCCTGCACTCAGAGCCAAGGCCACAGACCTGGGTGGCCAGTGGCTGGACTAGAGAAGGGTGCAGGCAGAGGACCCATGCATCTGGGATCAGCTTTGGCCACTGCTGGGGGACAAACAATGGCCTGGACACCAAGCAGCCGGGATCTTCTATGTTCCCCCTTTCTGTGCAGAGCGAGGAAAGGAATCAGAAAGACTAGGGATAGGTGACAGACACCCAACCACCTGGTCTAACCTCACACCTCCTCCTTACAGCCTGTGGAGTTTGTGTAACTTCTGCCTTCCCACAGAGCTGGGAGATGCCTCTCTACACTCTTACTATCAGGGAGACCCTAAATAGCAGTGGTGTGGCGGCTCTCCCACCCATTCTAGAGTACCACCTCTGGCACCCGGCCTCTTTCCAGGGACCAGAGAGCTTTTCTGGGTAGGCTGTGCCCAGCCCAGGCAGGGTACTGGACAGCACCTGCCCATTCTCAGCTCAAACAATGCTTTCCTGGCAGTGTCCCCAGCTGAGAACACCACAAACCGCAAACATCACTGTCTTCGCGCTAACAACGCCCACCAGCACGAGGCCAACATGGGGAAACTGAGGTATGGCAAGACAAAAGTCACTTTCATCATAGAGATGCTCACGGGATAGGGACCAGAGGTCTGAAGCACTGACCACCATAACTCTTGGGCAGAATATACACGTCTGCCCCAGGTACAGGACCTCCAGCGCCCACACAGGAAGACCTGGGGTTGGAGGCCCTCCAGCCAGTCATAAAACTGTTAGCACCCTGGCCTAGTGGAGTTGCCCCAGCTCTCCACCTTCCCAGGCCATGGGGCCACTGTACCATCAAAACTGGTACCACTGCCAGCATCACCTACCGGTGACCTCCCCCTTCTCCCCGGGTTGTGTCTCCCACTGATCGAGAGATCCCACTTGGCCCCCTGACCTCACTGCAGACTTTTAATAGACTGGTTATTCCTGGGTCTGTAGGCTCCTCCCCTTTCCTGACATCACAAGTTACTATTTTGGACCCCTCCTGGCCCCTCCTTGCCCCCCACTCCAGGCACAGAGCCAGGGACACCTGTCCTCTCTCTGGACTGGATGACCTCACCCTCCTGTCAGGAGTCTGGGAGAAGCAGTCCAACCAAGGACATGGTGGCTGTGACTCCAGGAACCCATCTTCCAAGCTTCTGCCAGGACACCACGGGGGCCTCCTCCCTCAGGCAGGCAAACACACACGAGGGTGGTGGGAGAGCAAGCTCTCCCAAGCATGGTGAGATGCAGACGACCCTGGGGTTTGGGGAGTTTGTTCCCCCGTAGTAGATCAGGAACTAAAGTGGGAGGAGTCTGAAGTTCCAGTCAAGACAGATTCTAGAAGGCCAGGCAGAAGACCTGTGTAATCCAGGAGTCTGCGGCTGGAAAACATCACCTGTCTGCCGCCCCTCCCCCAGCTGCAGCCAGATCAACTAGGTCTCTCAAGAAGAGAAGGGAAGACCAGAGGCTCTACCAATGACAGTCATAGGCAGACACTACGGAGCCCAAAAAGCCGTGGGCAGCAGCCCCTCCCAGACGGGGCTCCACCCACCTACGCTGGGAACAACCAGAAAGGCTGGCTAGCCCTGTCCTGGCACACTCTTACCTGCACCAGGCACAGGAGACAAGGGAACCCTGCTCAGGGAAGGACAGCAACTATGACAAATTGAAAGCAAAGCCCCTGAGACCCTAGATTAATTACCCTGATGTCAAAAGAAGTCTCCCTTTTTCTGTTGTTTGAGACAGAGTCCCACTCTGTAGCCAAGGCTAGCCTTGAACTCACAATGATCCACCTGATTTCAGCCTTTCCACTGCTGGGACTACGGATTTAAGCTATTAAACTTGGTAAAGACGATTCTTCACATGTCTTTGAGGACATGGGCACTCAAAGGCCAGGGCTCAGTGAGAACAGACAGCGCTATCATGACTTCTACTCTTTAGCAAGAGAAATCTCCATCTTCAATGCAATTCCCAAAAACCTCTTAGCAAATGAACCGGGAAAGGTCTAGGGGGAGGAAGGACAAGCATCTCTTTTCCGAGATGCAGATGATGTAGCGAGGTCTTCCTAATGTCTAACCTCGAGCTATTCTGCTATAGCGCCCCCTTCTCCTGCCTACTTTCCCATCCCTACCCATCCACAGCTCCCAAGCCCCACCCCACAAATCTCCCAGATGTTCACTAAGGGTGTAGTCCACGAGACACATCCAGAGCCAGCCAGCACCAGCAAGTTCAAGCCCAGCTTGGGCTACAGAACCAGCTCTGGTCTCCCAGCAGTACCTCTACTCCCCACTCTAAGGCTACACTCTGGTCTCCAAATCCCCTGAAGCTGGGGCAGAAGGAAGAGCCCAAGACCGCCTCCTTCAGCTCTGCCCGATCTCATTTCCTGGACCCAAAGGCTGGCTTGGAGCCCTGACCGAAAGGGAAGAGAAGAAGTCTTCTGCCCAAGGCTGGTCCAGAGGCCCTGGACCGGGAGATGCTCAGGAAAAATAAACCCTACTACCCCGTAGTTCCTCCCTTTGAGCCCAGTCATGCTGGGACCCATCAGTATGGCCCAGGTCCACAGTTGGGTACTGGCTGAATCTTTTCATTTAAAACCAACTGTAGGAAGATATGGACACACACTTTATCATCTTGTACTTTCCCCCGGCTTGATACCGCCTCTCCTCACCGCCAGTCCTAACTAAGCCTTCAATCCCTCTGGAAGCTGAGCAGAGGAAGGGAGAGCAAACTCCGATCTGCCCAGGCACCTATAGACAGAGAAGAGCAAGGGTCTCCTCTCCAGACCCCTGCCCATGCCAGCGCTGACCCACTTTCTCCTCCTGACTGGCTGCCTGCCCTCCCAGGGGCTCGGTAGCAGAGCCTGAGGCAGGGAGACAGGACGCCAAGGTTCCTGGCTCCACCCTACACCCATGCCCCAGTTTCTCTGGTCACCCCAAAGGGAGGGGGCAGTCGCCCTCCCTCCTGGGAAAGGGAAGGAGAGAAAGTATAGAGGGCGCTAGGAGGTGCTGGGCAGACAGGTGTTATCATAGGGCTCATCTTCCTCCCACGCAGGGCATAAGGAACCTAGATGCCTCCTCCAGGGCCCCACCAGCAAACATCTAGACAGGATCACGTGGCAGGCCACATTCTTGTCCCTCTCTAAGCAATGGCCCTGAGAACAGGGTACAACCAGGGCAGTTGAAGTCCTAGATCCCAGGGAGGCTCTTCCAAGCCAGAGTTGCTACAAATTCTATCAGTCTTTAACCCCACGGAGGGGAATGTACAGAAAGGACTAACTCCAGAAAAATAAAGAACCAGCCTTTGCACCTTCCTCTGCCCAAAGAAAAAGGTAGAGAGAAACAGACTGCCCTCTTCGGGGAAGCAGGGTTCCTCAGATGGCCAGAGAGGTAGATAGGATCAAGTACTGGCATGCAGCCCAGCCTGGAGGTATATAAAGTGAGCGCCCACTGGCCAAAGTAGTAGGTCCAGAAGCAAATCCCTCAGTCCCTACCTGCCACCCCTCAGCAGGAACGTGCAGGCTGACTTTCGGGTTGGGACGGTAGGGATGGACCATTTCCTGTCTTTTGGTCCATCACAGGCCAGCCTCACTGATGAAGCCAGGCAAAGACTTGTCAAACAAAGTTCTTATGCTGAGAGAGGAACCAGGGGACAGAGAGAAAGCACCCTGCTGTACCTGCCCTGCGCTGTATGCCCTAGGGAGAGAGTATCAGTGAGCAGGATGTGTGGAGAGATCAGTCATGCACATCACCCTCTCCAGTCTGTTGCCTGGCCTGGGGCTCCCAATCTTTCTTTATTGGGGCCTTCTGCAAGGTGCTCACTTCACTGTGAACACCTATGTGCCCTGAAAACAAAGTCACTTTATTTTTGTGGAATTCCAAGACATGTAGTCCCCAGTTTCTTCCAAGATCAAGGCATCGGAAGCCCCAACCCAGATGCCAGCTGAACTTGGAGAACAGATGCTGAGCTCCCTCAGAGAGTAAAAGCTGTGTGCGGACTGGTTGTCTCCGTGCCACAGGGCAGCTGGACCCCATTAGAATAGCCAGTCCCGGAGCTGTAGGAAAAACTAAAGGACAAACCTCAGCGGGTCACCTCCTGGCACAAGCAAGGAGCCTCTAGATAGTCCTAAAATATAGTAATATAGTAATATAGTTCTGTATCCTGTGCCCCCCCTTCCTCCCATACACGGAAAAGACAGCATCTCCCCCTGCTGGGGGCATCTGGAAAGCCAGCCAGGAGGCAGGTCACCAAGAATACCTATCCTACCAGAGCTCAGAAGCTGTCAAGCTAGTGGAGATCTCCAGCTATAGCATGTTCCTGCCAGTTCTGGCAGGATGGGCCGTGAGGAGAACCTGGACCATCAGTGACTCAAACACAGCCCCAGAAACTCACCTTTTGCTGCAAGAGAACAAAACCCTACAGCTGAGAAATGTCCCCCCAAGGCACCAACGGATGTCCCTGGGCAGCCTCTGTGCCCCTGGTCAAGGGTCAACTCCCAACCCCCACATGAAGCGGGGAGTAAAGATGGTTCAGAAAGAAAGAAAGAAAGAAAGAAAGCACCACCGTCCGCCCATCCGAGCGAAGAGCAGAGCTGAGGGACTGATGGAATAGTCATCAGGCCTCTTCCTGTCCCTTTTATGACTAGAGGATGAGACAGGAAGCCAGAGCTCTAGAGCCCACCTGGTGCAATGCTTAGGGGTTTGAATGAAGGCAAGGGCAGGAAGACCCCAGTGGGAAGGACAAACCTAGTAAGAAAGTAGCTGGGGAATGGCATTCCCCAGTGGGGGGCTGGATTCCTCCCTGCTTCTTGCAGCTCAGTTTTTATCAATCCAATGCCCTCATCCTCCCTTCCTCTAAAAGGGAAAATATCCATCTATCCATGCTTGCAGAAATAGATACAGGGTAAGGCTGTGCTGGGAAGGGTTAGAGTTGGGTGGGATACGGCAGGATAGACACTGACCGTCTCAGACTGTTTAAAAGGAGGCAGCTGAGTTGGAGAGATGGCTCAGTGGTTAAGAGCACTGACTACTCTTCCAAAGGTTCTGAGTTCAAATCCCAGCAACCACATGGTGGCTCACAACCATCTGTAATGGGGTCTGATGCCCTCTCTGGTGTGTCTGAAGAGAGCAATGGTGTACTCATATACATAAAGAAATCTTTAAAAAAAAAAGAAAAAAAAGAAAAAGAAAGAGACAGCTAGGGACAAGAGGCAGCTATTTCTCTGACCATGCTGACCTGTGGCCTTCTGGGGAACTCCTAGGGTCCAGCTCAAGTCATTTGGACACGTCCTCATAGGCACACGTCAGGACACACCCAAACAGAGCTACCTTGAGTCCTACCCCCACACACTCTTCCTGGCAGCACCCAGCAGGGTCCTAGCAGAGAGGAATGGAAACTGAGAGTCAAAGACCCCAACGCAGGAATCCACCAAGAGGAAGAGGGTCATCTACTCACACTCAGCAAAGCACCAAGACACTTCTACAAACACATAACCCCACGCCTATCCCCACACTGTATAGCCTAAGGCATTGGGCCCTTTAAACCTCCACCAGGAAAAAAGGTATAGCACAGGAAACACAATACTCCAGCAAGGAAAAAGGCCGCCACCACAAGAAGTAGCATGAATACTCAGCTGTCTCCAGGAAAACGCTTCCAACACTGTCCCAGGCTACCCAGGAAAACTCATACCACCATCTCAGGTACCCAATGCTCTCATGTCAAGGGCAGGCATTGGGGCAGAGGGAAACCCAGGCCCCCCCAGAGTCATGGATTCCCAGGTCTGTCTCACAGTTGACCTCTGTTTTTTAATTTGTTTTTCCGGGAAGTTTTTTGATGATATGACATTCTCCACTCCTGACCCCTTCAATCCCTGACATCTCAGACACTGGCAGTCTGCTGGTCTGGGCAGGAAACCCACACAGCCCACTGTATTCAAAACTGCCCCAAGAGGCTCCTCTCCAACCTCCCAGCTCTTACCCGACTCGTTGGGAGAGTTCATGCCGGCTCTGGGCCTGCAGGAAGCTGACGTTGGGGGCTGGGACGGGAGGGGGTGGAGCTGCGGTGATGTCAAGAGAGACAGACGATAACAGACAGACGGACGGGACAGGAGCCCGGGGCCGCAGTGCCTCTAATGCCCATCCAAGACCATCCTTCGGGGTGAGGCAGTCAGGCACTCAGAACGACATCCCTGGGGAGAGACGGAGCAGGGTTAGCGGTCCCTAACTCGGGACTCTGAGAGCCAAGGGAGACCTTGGAGGGATCATCTTGTACCAGGGAAGGGCGGGGGGGGGGCACCTGCCCAGGGCACATAGGAAACAGCGTTGGACCAGACTCTATTTCTTCTCTTCCTAATTGGTGCCCAAGGGACAGGAAATGGCTATAGTGGTCTCTGCAGACATCACTGCCCAGTGCCAGGTGCACCTACAGACTGGCCACATTTGTGGCAACAGGAAAAGGCTGAGCTGACCTGGGGTCCCTGGCAGAAGTTCAGAGAAAGCTACTGAGTACCCTGCTGGCACATGCCTTTAATCCGAGAACATCAGAAGTTCGAGGCTAATCGTGACTATATAAGTTTAATGCTAGCCAGGGATACACAAAATCCTGCCTCCAAAAACCCACCAGGGCCAATGAGAGGGCTCAGCAGGTAAACATGCTTGCTGCCAAACCTGCTGACCAGAGTTCAATCCTACCCACGTAGTAGAAGGAAAGAAACAACTCACAAAAGTAGTCCTTTGACCTCCGTGTATTCATTGTGCCATATACACACCCATATACATACATGTACACACACACACAAACGTTATCAAAAATAATAAATTTATTAAAGTTCAGGGAGGAACTGATACCCAGCCCAGTATTCCTGGGGCTCCCAGGCCTGGCATCTTCTCCCTATGTTTTGAGCCTTAGCCACCTATCACTGGAAACAAGCTTTGTCTTCCCAACGCCACAGTGAGTCAGGGCACAGGAGTGTGTTCCGTGAATTAGGAAAGTCAAACAGATCCAGCACTCTAAGTGTGCTGGAGTCTCTGGGCCCTTACCCAAGCCTTTGTGTGTTGCTCAGATTGTGTTCTGTGGAAGGAGCCATGAAATCCGGCCTGTGCGCTGCCTGTCAAGCAATGGTCTGACACATACTAAGTCTACCAAAAGAAGGGACATCTTTTCCCCATTTATACAAAGGCCCAATACTAACCAAAATCAATGGAGTAAAGGGCTGTGGGCTGGCCAGAGTGCCCACCCTAGCCCTACAGTTTGTCTTCAAGCCTTAGACACTAGGCGGCATCCACTAGGACCCTAAAGAGCCCTTGACATAATCTCATTCATTTGCTTCCAAAAGAACCCAGGCTCTCCAGAGCCCTATGAGAGCAAGTGTCAGGAAGTGACCAGAACTGCCAACATTAAAGCCCTAATTCTGATCCCCAGCCCCAAACAGCCAATCATGTATCATCTATCATCTAGCTCCCTTTACTTGGATACCAAACTTTCTCCCAGAGAGCCCTACCTCCTGGCAGTATTAAATCTCTGCAAACCTTCCATTCTTATCAAAGATTCCCAGGGGTGAGGTCCAGTTGGAGCCTAGAAGCCTCCCAAGTCTTCCTTAGCAGGGCCACAGGAACACACACAAAGACCCAAGAGTCCCGAGCCTGCTGCTTCCTGCTGCTTTGGACTCTGGGGCTAAAGAAAGGTATATTCAGATCAGGGTTCAGGACTGAAAGGCAGCAACTAAAGACAAAAGAACCTGTACAGGTCTGGGACCAAGTTCAGGAATGCAGCAGGTGGGGCTGTTAGTGTCCTGGCAGAGCCCGCGTGGGCAGGCCAGCTCAGCCCATGCCCACACCAGAGCTGGCGCCCAGTCCCGCTCACACCCTTTCCCGTGGGTTGAGGAACACAGGTTCAGAAATTCCCACGAACACCAGCAAGTCTAAGTAGCCCAGCCCATTTACTTAATGAGAAAAACCTCCACAGCAGGCCACTCAAGAGGGCCCAACATTGATGAAGCTCATCCCTTAACCCCCCCCTTACCCTCACCAGTATCTCTTTGGGTCTTCCCCACTAGGGAGAAGAGAAACAGCTCCTCAAACTCACATAGTGGCCTCAGGATGTAGTTATGCGCCATTGCTCCTCAGAGCAGGGACCCGGAGGTCCTGTCCACCTGCAAAGGACATCTACCAAGCCCTGAGGCCCAGTTCAGAGGTCTTCCAAGTGAACAAGACCCACCAGCAGGACTTCTTAGGAAACAAAAAGGCCTTCACAGCCCGATGAGAACAGGCTTAACTTCTTGTCTAGGGCAGGGCAAGGGAAGAGCACGCAGTCTGAGGTATTTGCACCCTCTTCAACAGAGAAGTGGCCTGCTATTGTTACATGGGTGGGGAGCTGGGGACCAGGAGCTGTACAGCTGCTACACTAGTCACCACTTGGATGACAACTCAGTGTGCAACATCAGCACCCCCAAAGTCCCCAGTTCCCCTCACCCTGATAGTCAACTCTATCCGTCTTCTAGACTACTCCAGGGTCTGAACCTACCTTCTACCTCCAGCCAAGGCATCCCAGCAAGGAAGAGAGGAGAGAAGGGCAGAACTTCCACCTACAAGCTCTGCTAAGGTAAAGAAGGCAGGGCAGAAACCCTATACCACTCACCAGCAATAAAAACTCCAGCAGAGGGTGGGAGGAAAAGGAGACAGGAAAAGGTGACCAGAGCCATACCATGGCCTGAGGGACACATCACTAGCCTTCCTACAGAGATCTTGTCCCTCCAACAGCTCCCTCCAAATTCCCCTCCAGAACCACCATGCCTCCCACTCCCAACACACCAACGAGCCTGAGAGAGGCCAAGTCCAAGTTTTGAGTTCCTAGCCCAAGGCCATTCTCAGGTCAGGGGCTACTCCCCAAATCATAGAGAACAAGGCCTAGCAGTTTGTACCAAATCCTATGCATCCAAGATGGGCTTCGCTTGTTGCAACACTCGCTGCCTGGCAAAGCTCAAAGCCCAGACATCCCCTCGGAAGGCACTAGCAGTTTCTCATCTCGACCCCTCCCGGCTCCAGCCATAGCTGACAACTGTCCCCAGCCTCCTCCCGGAGTCTCCACTGCCTCGTGCCTCCCCCGAAGCTGAGCCAACAGAAGTCCAGGCGGATGGAAGCTGTGCAGTCCCCAAACTAGGGAAAGGAGGAAGACAACAGGGGAGGGAAAAAAGGCACCAGGCTGACAAATTCATTTTTGCAACCAGCCCATTTCTGTTTGTCTGCTCAGCCGCAGCTCTAGGCATCTGCACAAGCCAGATGGAGGAGGCTGCTATTTCTAGAAGGAAAAAAAAAAAAAGAGGGGGGAGGGAGGAGGTGGAGACAGAGGGCATTAGACAGGGTCTGTTTGCCCTAAAAGTTCAAGACAGAGTGATGATACCCCTTCCCCAGCACTACCAGACAGGACTCTCATTCAAGAAAGGGCTGAGGTTGGGGCTGGGGTGAGGTGGGTAGGAGAAAAGAAAGGGAGAGAAAGTTTAATTAGCCAAAGTCAGCTACAATAGGCCCCCTCACTGACTGCATCGGGTTTTCATTCATGAGCAAGCGACGCTGCTCCAAAGTGCCAAGAATGGCCGCCCCCCCTCACTGTCTCTTTCTCACACGGCCCCCCCCAACAGGAGTGAGTCCTCTAGCAGGCTGGCTGGGCCTGATGCCGTGTTCCAGACACCCCTCCTCAGAGGGACGTGAGGAGGAAGAATTAATTATTGAAGAGCAGCTGGTACTTCAGCACCGACTGCATTACCCCCAGCTCCTAAGGCTGCACCCCCCTCCTGAGCCACACAAAAACAACAATGACCCCCAAGAAACGGAAAGCAAAGCTCTTATCCCTGCAGCTACTTGGGGTGGGTGGTGTAAGGACGCTGTTACCCCACCACCACCACCACTCCAGATGACACGATCCTTGGAGGATACCCTGAGGAAGAGGGCGAACATTTTCTATACGTGCACCTGGGACTTGTCTCTCCTGCCCCTAGTGTGTCAGGAGGTGCCGGGGAGCCTGCTCCTTTAATTCGGATTCTCTGTCTTTAACAAGCTCTAGTCCAGATCCAAGTCTAAGAGGAAAGAGAGAAAAGGAAAGACTTAAGAAGGGGGAGGCAAACCAAGTTCTCAAGCTTTGTTGTTTAGGGAGGGAGAGAAAAGGGAAGACTGGAATGAGGAGCCCGCAACAGCTCATCCAAGCCCATCTCCACAGCCAACATGGGCTCCTGGGGCCCAGTGTGGAGGGCTTAAGGGCCTAGGGATCCTCCCTGCCGGCAACCTTAGGACCTACGTGGAGGGACAACAGGTCCCAATGTCAGGATTAGCCAGAGGTCTTCTGGCCCAAACCAATCTCCCATCCCTGCCTCCTTTTGTTCCTGGGATCTGACTCTTATCTTCCCCTCCCATTGAACCCTACACCCCTCTCTCCATTCCATCCCCAAGATCCAAAGCTAATTCCAGGACCCAGAAGCACAGTGGTCACTACCAGAGTACTGTACGTGTGTACACACACACACACACACACACACACACACACACACACACACACACACACCAAAAGCAACTGCAGCTGCTACCCTTCCTCTTCAGGGACAAAGCTCATCTCAGAAGGCCAAACGCCGGGACATCAAGTGGTCACCTTCTCCCCGAAATGAAGCACACTTGACTCCCCGCCGCCCCCACCCCCACCCCCAGCTCTTAGATTAATTACTTATCGTCCAGCCAGTTCTCATCTTCCGGAGGGCCCCAGGGATGGGTGGGGAGGGGGAAGCCGACTACCCCCAAGTTAACAAGGCACTATTAGAACCTCTGCCCCATGAGAAACAAACCCAAGATGAAAACTGGGCGCGGGGGTGGGGTGGGGAGATCTGCCCTAGCCAAGAAAGATCAATTAATTCATCTCCCAGCTCTTTCCCGAGCTCCGGGGTGTCAGACAGAAGAGGGTGGTAATAAACGCAGTAACGCCTCACAGGCGAGGGGGTGAATAGCACAGACAAGTGGGCCCCGCAGTCCTCTTCCACCTGCAGGGACGTCAAGGACATAAAATCAAGGGTATGTTCTTCGCCACTTGGAGAAGCACTGTGGGTGGGCTGCACCCCTCACCTCAGAGTAACAAGAAAGGGGTGTCTAGTGAAGAAAGGGTCTGCCCAGAATCCAGGTTGCAAAGGCTCAAATCGCGGTTGCAACGGATTATGAGCCGCCGGGGAGGAGACAAATCAGACATCCCCGGCTGGTCTGCGGGCCATTTGGGGGCGCGGGGTGCGGGAAGATCGGCCCCTCCCTTACCTGCAAAGAAGGAGCCCTGCAAGGGAGGGTTGAGGAGGAGCGCGCGCGGCGAGCCAGAGGCCACACTCCCCGGGCCCCGCGACGCTCCCTGGGGGTGCGGACTGGCTCGGCGCGCGCGCCGGGAGGAAGGACAGGGTCGCAGGGAACCCGCGGGGAGCGACGGCCAGAGGACCGGACGCTGCGGGGCGTCCCGGGGCCGTGAGGGGGTGGGGTCCTGGCGGGTGCGGCGCGCTCACCCGCTGCGGCTCGAGCTCCGGCTTCGCGGGCGGCGGCGGCAGCAGCGGCGGCAACAGCAGCGGCAGCGCCTCCTCGACGGCTCCTCCATCTTTGCGGCGGCTCCTCCGGCTCCGCTCGCCGCCGCCACCAACAACAACATTCGGAGACGTCACTCCTGTCACGTGACCCGACCCTGAGCTAAAAATAGGCTCAGACCCCCCCTTTTTTTCTTTCTTTTTTTTTTCTGGCTTCAATCGAGAACCCTCCCCTCCCATTCGGCCCTCCCCTCAGATGGGCGGGACCAATAGCGCCACCGTGACAACTTCTTAAAGGGCCAATATCCAGCCGAAGGTTAGGCTCGGGTGGAGGTGGCAGAGAAGGGATCCCGTTCTCTTCGCCAAGTCATGAAATGAGTAGAACCCGGATCCTGGCTGCTGCAGGGGCTGGATATGTAGGATTTACGATTTGTTCTCTGTGCTTTTTCGACTTCCTTTTCCAACGGTGGATGGTGCAATCTTTGCCCGCCTGAGCTGTTCCCTAACACGCCCTTCCCTTGTTAGGGGGGAGGGTTTTGGAGGGAGCGTGGAATCCGAGGGGCTGCCTCGTAAGTGGAAGCCCCTGCAGCATCATCGAAGCTGAAAGATTAGCTTGGATACGTCTCTAACCCGCCGTACCTAATCTGGCACAACGCTGCATTTTATCAAAAGAAACTCCTTGGAGAAAGCCGGCGTCGGTTGTAACTGTCCCTGGCCTTCAAAGGAACAGACCAAGAACCTAAAAGTCTCCAACTTTGATACCACACATACTACCACGTCAGTGGAACTGAACATGACTGTGCTGTTAAACCTACATAGTTTCGTCAATGACCTAGCAATTTTCCTAGCGACAATGTATTCTAAGAAAATATTTTGCTCCAAAATGAGCATAGGAGGAGATTATGAGATGTGGGAGCCGGGCAGTGGTGGCGCACGCCTTTAATCCCAGCGCTTGGGAGGCAGAGGCAGGCGGATTTCTGAGTTCGAGGCTAGCCTGGTCTACAGAGTGAGTTCCAGGATAGTCAGGGCTACACAGAGAAACCCTGCCTCAAAAAACCAAATATATATATATATATGAGATGTGGGAAACAACCTAAATATCCATCAGGTAGGTATCTGCAAGTAAACTAGGGGACATCTATTCAGTAAGTTATCATGCAGACACTCAAAATTTTATATATATATATATATATGTATATATATACATATATATAATAGATAGATATAGATATATAGCTTTGGGGGCCCCTTGGCGGGAATCTGACATTGGACAAGGACAAGGAAATGGGCTTCAGGCAGGAATCTGACATTAGACCATGACAAGGAAGTTTAAGTTCAGGCAGGGATCTAATTTTAGGCTATACAGGTAAGTAAGTTCAGGCAGGAATCTAATTTTAGAGTATACCAAAAAAGTAGGCTTCAGGCAAGAATCTGATTTTGGGCTAGGACTGAGAAGTAGGCTCAGATATCTTGGTCATCCTGATAAACCCTTAGAAAGAGTGGTCACAGGAACGATCAGGGGACTTTGTTTATTGCCTTGCTTGTTCCTTGACTGTGTTTATTGTATGCTTGTCCCTCAACCTAGAACTGACCTTAAAAATACTTGCATGGAATTAAAATGGTATAAAAGCAGATTGGGAAAATGTTAAACCTGCCTCAGCCTCAGAACTGGCTGGGGTCATGCTACAATGTTGTCTAAGTGTCTTTTTTTAATCCTCACTCCTGCGCTGGAGAACCTGTTGACTGATATAGCCATCCAGTTAATCTGCATCCTCTTATCTGAATGTGTTTCTGTGAAAATTTAGAAAATGCTGGTAATAGTGTTGCCACGTAATGAGCCTTAAAGAAAAGTGACTATTTTTAAGATCCCTGAAAATGGCTACAATATTGTAAAAATTATATGGATCTACAGCCTGGAGCGTAGCTCAGAAGTAGACCCCCCCACACACACACACACACATACACACTCACATTTTAAAGCAGATGGTGGTGAACACCTGTAGTCTCTGCACTTGGAAGGCAGAGGCAGGCAGATCTTTGTGAGTTCAAGGCCAATGTGGTCTAATTAATAAGCTCCAGAACAGCCAGGGCTACACAGAAAGAAATTATCTCAAAAAACAAAGAGAGAGAGAAAGAGAGGTAGCAAGGTTATCCTCCAAGGCAATGAGTTTGAGTTCAGTATCAGGTTGAGCGATGTGAGCTCCCATTTAAAAATTAAAAAATAAAAAATAAAAAAATATGAGAAAAAAAAGCAAAGCAAATTCCAACAGGAATATTGATTTGTGCCAGGTGGTGGCAGAGTACTGGCTTTAATCCCACTTGGGAGGCAGAGGCAGGAAGATCTCTAAGTTCAAGGCCAGCCTGAACTACAGTGAGTTCTAGGACAACCAAGACTACACAGAGAAAACTGTCTTAAAACAAAACAAACAAAATCAAATATTTATTTGTTCCAATGCTATATGCAAAAGTTCATGTGTCTGACTCTGCATGCATAAAAAACCTAGGAGATATAAACCAAATGTTTTCAACAGAGTTCCTCAGTGTAACTAGCCCTGGCTGTCCTGGACTCGATTTGTAGACCAAGCTGGCCTCATAGAGATCCACCAGCCTCTGCTTCCCAAGTGCTGGGATTAAAGGCATGTGCCACCACTGCCCAGAAATGTTTACTTTCTTTGTTGTCTTCTATACTCCCTGAAATCTGAAACAATCTTGTGTAAAATAAAACACATGCATAAATGGTGCTGAAGTAAAAGTAAAAAGTAAAAAAAAAAAAAGTAAAAAGGTTTTTCCTATTAAGTGCCTCGTGACTCTGTCCCACACCCACCGTCTCCATCCTCACACCTCCATCCTAGCCAAATCACACCTTACCTGAAATACTGTAGCTGTATCCTGGCAACTGATACCCTCCCCGAATCCCTCTCAGTCTCCTCCAAAAGTCAGAGTGAACAGTTTTGAAAACAATTCCGATTTTTGTCACTGAAACCTGTCAATGGTCCAGAAGAATGTAGGACAACCCACCGGAGAAGCTTGTTCAGAAAGGTTCATTCGTGGACCCCACCCCCAAAGCCTGTTGTTCAGAGCAGGAAAGAGGCCCAGAAGTCTTCATTTTTAATACACACCCAGGAAATTTTTCTACAGCTGATCCTCTTCTGAATCTTGGGAAAATACCAGCCCAAAGTCTGAGCATGACATGATCCAAACTTCCCCTCCTAAGCTTAGCTTTTGGAAGTCCAGCCCTGTATCTTTCTCTCTTTTTACTATGTTCCATTTCCAGTATGCCCCTCCTCCCTTCTCTTTGCCTCCAACTCATGTGCCAGAGTCCAGTTAAATATTACTTCCCGAAGGAGGCCTTTCTTTGTCTTTTAATTAAATGAGATCCCCCCTCCCCGTTATCTGTGCTTTTGCTGACCCTGGTAATAACTTGTCAATGTGTCTCTTTACGGCACTGTTGGTTAGTATCCCTCTCCTGCCCTAATAGAAGCTCCTTGTGGGGAGGGTGTTAGGTAGTCCACTAGGACCTTAAACATGCTAAGCACAAGTTCTAAGCACTGAGCTACATCCTCTAAGCACTAAGGGTCTTGAACACAGAATCTGCACTTCTACTAGAATGGACTTGGAAGGCCTGATGAACTCTGTTGAAGGGGATGAATGAGTGTCATGAGGACAAACCAAGGTAGCATCCTCAGACTGGACAGTAGACTCTGGACAGAGAAGGAAGGACACTTAACACAGACATCCCACATCACTCTGAGTCAGGGGTCCTTCTGTCTTCTTCCTGTAACACAAACCCACCATGCTGGCTAGCACTGTGTCAACTTGACATAAGCTAATAGTCACCGGAGAGGAGGAAGTTTCGATTGAAAATATGTCTCGAGAAGATCAGGCTGCAGGTAAGCCTGTAGGACATTTTCTCAATTAGTGATTCATGGGGAAGGGCTCAGACCCTTGTGGATGGTACAATTCCTGGGCTACTGGTCTTGGGTTCTGTAAGAGCAGACTGAGCAAGCTATGGAGGGCAAGCCAGCATGCAGTACTCTTCCAAGGTCTCTGCATCAGCTCCGGACTTCAGGTTCCTGCCCTCCTTGAGTTCCTGTCCTGACTTCCTTCAGTGATGAACTGTGATGTGGAAGTATAAGTCAAATAAACCCTTTCCTCCCCAAGCTGTTTTAGTCATGGTGTTTCATCATAACCATAGTAACCCTAAGACACCCATATTATTCTGTTCTGTTCTCCCCAATCTCTCTTTCATGTATCCCAGCTGGCCAAGACCTCAATCCTCTTGCCTCAGCCTCCAGAGTGCTGGAATTACGAGTGCTTATTTTCATGACCACCCTGTTTTTACTATTACACAATGTTTGGTTTAGTTTGGTTTGGTTTTTTTGAGACAGGGTTTCTCTGTGCAGCTCTGGCTCTGGCTATCCTGGAACTCACTTTGTAGACCAGGCTAGCCTCGAACTCAGAGATCCATCTTCTTCTGCCTATCTAGTACTGGGATTAAGGAGGTGTCCCACCACCACCACCTGGCTCCATTACATAATTTTAGGATACCTCTTTTTAAACTTTTTCAGATTTTTGTTTGGTTGGTTGGTTTTTGGTTTTTTGAGACAGGGTATAGCCCTGACTGACCCAGAACTCACTCTGTAGACCAGGTTGGCCTTGAACTTAGAAATCTGCCTGCCTCTGCCTCCTGAGTGCTGGGATTAAAGGTGTGTGCCACTACTGCCTGGACAGACTTATTTTATTCTATTTCTGTATATGAATGTTTTACTTGCATGTAGGTAAGAGTACCATGTGTGTGTCTGGTACCCTTGGAAGTCAGAAGAGGGTCCTGTTGGAACTGGAGCTATGGTTTTGATCCACCATGCGGGTGCTGGGAATTTAACCTGGGTTCTCTGCAAGAGCTGTAAGTGTTCTAAGGCACTGAGCCTACTCTCTGGCACCCTTAAGATGTCTTGTGGCAGTAGTTTGGAATTTCCCAGTTGTTAATGTTTTGCTTCCCTGAGTCGATCATGGGCTATTTGGAAAAGGGGAGGCGACAAGATCATACATCCCTTCCCATTTGAGCATCGAGCCTCTCGACTCACAACCCTGGGCACTCAGTACAGGTTGCCGACATTGTATGGCAGATGTCAGCTAATGAGCATCTCAAGGAGCACCTTAGCCAGCCACACCTCACTCTGTACATGAAAGGACAAAGACTGAAAGAAGTTAAGTCGCCGCCAAAGGTTCATAAAAGCAATCCTTCTAGTCAAAGCCAGGTCTCGAGTCTCTACACATGGGGAGGCAGAGCTGGAGGAAAGCAGGACTCTCAAGGCCAAAACTCTCCATTGGAGGTCTCTGAAATCATCACCTCTGGCTCCCAGCAGCCAAAGAACCCAGAAGTCAGAAGGATTTTCCACATGGTAGGTCAAGGGGTCAACTCAGCTACAGGACATGTCAGTACAAGGCCCTACATTCAATCTTCAGTGTCATATATATCATGATGGGGCACTATACGCCTAGCCCTTGAGAGGTAATAACAGGAGGGTCAGAAGTTCAAAGTCAGTCTCTGTCTCTCTGATGGCATGGTCAAGGCTGCCTGTGCTCCATGAAACTGTCTTAAAAAAAAAAGAGTGTAAGCTGGGTATGGTTGCATACAGCTTCGGTTCCAGCACTCTGGAGGCAGAGGCAAGTAGAGCCCTGTGAGTGGCTAGAGGCCAGCTTGGTCTGCATGACGGAGTCCATCTAAAAGATAACAATAACTTTTTTTAAAAGAGCATTTACTATATTGAAGAGTACTTTCCAGATCTCCCCTTCTCAAGTAGGTCAATACTGAATAACGTGTCATCCTTTCTGCACATGTGCCTTCCTGGGAAGACAGAAATGCTTCTTTTCCGGTTCTTACCAAGAGTATGTCAATCTGTCGTCGTGAGTCCCCTAGGGGTAGGCAGGAACTCTTGCCAGGACCGTTAACCGTAGATACAAGAACTGAGTGAGCATCTCTTTAACTGCTCACTTAGTTTCTCCAGGTAGAGTTAGCCTGCAAATGGAATCCAGCAACTGACTGGGGAACTTCCAATCCTGTGAACCAATGGTGATTTGGCTTCTTGGTAGAAAAAAAAAATATGTCTCAGTGGAGTGCCACATACTTATCATAGAGCCTGACAGGTGGTGGCATGAAGGGACTTTAGACGTGGGTTGGGAGAGGGACAGGGAGCAGTTAAATGTTACTGCTGGGTGGGGCGGTGGTGGCACACACCTTTAATCCCAGCACTTGGGAGGCAGAGTCAGGCGGATTTCTGAGTTCGAGGCCAGCCTGGTCTACAGAGTGAGTTCCAGGACACCCAGGGCTATACAGAGAAACCCTGTCCCCCCCCCCAAAAAAAAGAAGTCACTGCTGGACTGCTAGGGACTCTGCAGTTGCTACTCCTCTGTTTGGAATCATGAAGATGTTCTGGCCATGACTTGGGGCAGGGAATAAAGCCATCTTATTCCTGATCGAAGGCACCCACCTCCTTCATACCTCAGATGTCCTGGGTCTGTGCCCTGGAGGGTCGGCAATGGAAACAAACAGGGTACCCAGTTTGATGAGCCCTCACCTTTAAACTCTCACCCAGTATTTTTCTTGAGTGAAAAATCTTTAGTTCCCTCAGCAGGTTTCCAGAGGACAGAGAGCTTGAGCCCTGCTTCTGTTCCTTGGAGGGGCCATCCTTAAGTGGCCCCTGTGCCTCTCCGAAGAATAATTTTATTCTGAGTGACTGCAGTCAAAACAGCATGGTTCTGCTCAATACAGCCACAGGCAGAAAAAAAAAATACAGACTGAGGAAGAACCGGGCTGAATGACCCAAGACAGTTGGAAGCTTTCATCAAGCACCAAAAGCAGCTTGCACACAAAGGCGTCTTGTACATATTCTTTCTAGCAAGGCTTCACTGAACACACTGAGAAGTCTCAAGGCCAGCACAGTGCTAAACCCTATGGGAACTAACAGCAGAGAAGACCAGACAACAGCTCAGGAGGTAAGGGAGCCTAGGTCCTTAGAATCGCACTGAGATAAGAAGTTAGAACTTGCTCCCCCTCAGGGTCTTAGTCTCCTTATCTGGGAAACAGGACTTCTGTTTTCTGAGGTCTCTTTCAATCCCAACACTCAGAACGTACACAATTAGATACGTTGGCAGATATGACAATGTCCAGCACAGTCACGGGCTTTGAAATTTACGACATACCTTCATCTCAGGTCGCTTAAGGCCAGTCTTGCCCCAGGATATTTACAAAATAAGCTCCAGAGCTGGAAGAAGGTTTATGTCAGGGGCCAGGATGTGGCTCAGTTGGTGACGTGTTTGCCTAACATGCACAGAGCCCTGAGTTTGATCCTCAGCGTGCCAGGTGGAAGCAGGAGGATCAGAAATTCTAGGTCATTCTCTTGGCTTTATATGGCCCGTTTGGGAGCCTGGCCTATATGAGACCCTATTCAAAAGAAAAAGGAAAGGAGAAGTTAAAGAATAACACTGTGTATAGATTCAGTGTTATTCAGGACTGAGAGCTATATGAAAACTCTATAATGAAAACTGTCCCCAGGAAGCCTAGGATTGGTATAGGTCTTATGTGTGACTGTCCCTCTCTAAGCCTGTCCTCCCTCCCTCCTCCTCTCCCCCTTGGTTTTGTTCTTGGGGAGGTTAGTATTGTGTAACAGTTTCCTAGGAGATCAAAACATTCTCTCTTACACAGGAGCTTAAAGAACTCCCAGAAACTGACCAGATTCAGAAGGTGCCTCCCCGCCAGAGTGAGCAGGACCCAGCTGCGGAGAAGACTCAGACAAGAAGAGCTGCCAGGAAGAGGTTTAGAGCAACTGAGGCACGGGAAAAGGAAGGATGCTCTCCAGCCTGTTGAGATGCCCGCAGGCCTCGCAGTGGACTCCAGGCTCCCAGCTTTGTGAGCTGCCACCCATGCTGGGGTGAGCTTTGGTGATGCAGCTGTCTTTGAGTCATTTCTGCTCCTGTAAGTGACCCCTCACCCATATCCCTGTAAGGAACCCCAATAAAGCTTGTTGGCTCGTCCACCATGTTGGACTTTGGTGGTATCCATACTTTAACCTGTCCTAGGCACCCTATTTGGGGCCAGTAGATGCATGTGTTGTATCTCCCCAGGACATGTTCTGTCACAAGACAGTGAGGAAGGTTCCTTTCTCCCCTTTTTCTCTCCCTTTTCATTTCTTCTCTTTTTGTGACAGCAATGGATATGAATGGAACTGTCTACTCACCCAGCTCTCTATTTGATTTAAAAAAACTACAGTATGTGTGGGGGTGGGGCGTGCCTATGTATGCACGCATATGAGCAGGTACCTATGTGCCAAGGTGCCTGTTTGGTGATCATCAGACAATATCTGGGAGGTGGTTTTTGCTTTGCATCCTGTTTTTACAGCAGGTTCTTAATCCTTTCTGATATTTTGTCCTGTATTCCAGTCCAGTTAACCCACGAGATTCCAGGTGATTTGCCTCTCTTTCTCCCGTTTGCTAGAGATATGTCTCATCTGTCCCATGTGGGTCTTGAACTTGTTATATAGCTCTCCTGATCCTCCAGTTTCTACTCCCTAGTGCTGGGATTATAGAAATACATTGCCAGTTTATATGGTACTAAGATGGAACTCAAGGCCTCCCCCCACCCCATCCCTAGGGGCCTTACCTCTGGGTTTGAGGCAGAGCGAGGCGCAGCGTCCAACACACAATCATGCTTGACGCTGCAATGTTCGGAAGAACAGTAACAGACCAGAGCCGGATAACAGCCCCTTGGGCCTCAGTCTTTTTGTCTATAAAAGGGCATGGTCCCAGCGGAGGCAGGAGGTTCATGAGTTTGAGTCTAATCTGAACTAAAGATGAAACTCAGAGATGAAGGTGGGAGGAGGGGAATGTTGGTTGGGTAGATGATGATGGTGTCGAAGAAGGACATTCCCAGCTCTTCCAATAAGCTCTCGTCTGGAGCTGTAGTTGAAAACAAACAATAGCAACTAAATAGGAAGGGCTGACTCAAGGTGTGTGCCTGAGTCACTCCCTGCTGACAGCGTTAACTGGCTCTGCACACCTGTGAACGTCCCTCTACCTTACAGATCTGGAGACTAGGGACAGGCAGGTCACTGTTGCTACACTCAAGTAATGACAATTAGGGAAAGCCAGCACCGTGACTCCTAGAACAAGCTGGGAATTTGTTTGAAAATAAAGATTACTCCAGGCGCAGTGGTCACCTTTGGTCATAGCATCTCAGAAATATAATGTTTTTTTTTTAAAGCCTATTATATGGAAAGATGGAAAAGGCCTGGTCTACAGAGTGAGTTCCAGGACAGCCAGGGCTACACAGAGAAATCCTGTCTCGAAAAACCAAAAAAAAAAAAGGGAAAAGAAAGGCTGACAATGCCCTCCTCTGCAGGCATTACCTCAATGCTGCAGTGATGAAGTCCTTTAATCCCAGCATAGGGGGGCTGGGGGCAGAGGCAAGTGGATCTCTGTGAGTTCAAGGCTAGTCTGGTTTACCTAGGAAGTTTCAGGATAGCCAGAACTACATAGAGAGACTCTATCTTAATAAAAGACAAACAAATAAGGACTGGAGAGATGGCTCAGCGGTTAAGAGCACTGACTGCTCTTCCAGAGGTCCTGAGTTCAATTCCCAGCAACCGCATGGTGGCTCATGACCATCTGTAATGAGATCAGATTGTCTCTTCCGGTGTGTCTGAAGAGAGCGACATCGTACTCATATACATAAAATAAATAAATCTAATAAATAAAAACAAAAACAAACAAACAAACATGGTGGTGCACGCCTTTAATCCCAGCACTCCAGAGGCAGAAGCAGGTAGATCTTTGTGGGTTCTAGGTCAGCCTGGTCTACGAGTTCCAGGACAGCCAGGACTGGTACAGAGAGAAACCTTGTCTCCAAAAACAAAAGAAAAAAAAATTTAAACAGTTCAAGTGAGATCAGGAGTCAGAGGCAAGCAAATATCAGAGTTCAGGGTCACCCTAGGTCTCCAGAGTGAATTACAGAATGGCCAGGGCTACACAGAGAAACCCTGTATTGAAAAACAAAACAACCCAGTTCCTGTGAGATGGCCTATTGGGTAAAGGGATTCCCCACTAAGTCTGATGACCTCAGGACCCACAGGCTGAAAGGAGAGAACTAAGGCCTGCCACCTGACCCGACCTCTTGTATATACTCTGGCACGAGCATGCACACAAATAAATAAAGGATTTAAATGTTTAAAAAATTCCATAAAATAAAAATAAAACAAAAGTGAGGCAAGAGAAACCAAAGTTCAAGGCCAGTCAATGCTACATAGTGAGTCTCTGTTTTAAAAATTAAACACCTTAAGAACAAAAAGACATTTGCCAGGCTGTCTGTCATTGAGATCAGTCTTCCAACCTGATGTGCTGCTAGGTTCCCAGATCAAGCCTAAGGTCTAGAGATAAGGTGTCGAAATAAATAAATTAATTTAATTAAATCACTTGCTAAGCCCAGTAAGCCCAGTGAGTCTGGGGTCCTTATTCCTGCAGGATCCTTGGAACACTGAAACAGACTTGTGGAGGGCTATCTGTCCTTGCAACCTAACCTCTCCCCCAAGTTGATTCTACAAAGCAGGAAGCATCGATGGGAAACCCAGTCTCCCCCAGGCTGATTAGACAAAGCAGGAAGCGTCACTGGGGAACCCAGGTGCTACAAACACTTTGGAGGCAAAGATCATTTCTAGGGCGGCAGGTAAACGCCGGGTCAGCGAGTGATCACGCGTGGCTAAAACCAGGTCAGTGAATGAGTATGGCTAAAACCAGAGAACCAGCCAGGAGAAGAGGGCTATGGCTTATACCTTTGACCTTGTCCAAAGCCAGCTCTCCACACAGGCACGGCATGCTGTGCTCAACAGCCAAACCAGGAAGGTATCGGGATCCATTTTCACAGCTAAGGAAAAAGATGTTTAAAAGTCTAATATAGCTGTAAAGTGCTGGAGCTCAGACTAAGCTGAGGTCTTGTTTGTTCATTATAGTCTTATGTAACCCGGTCTAACCTCAACTATGTATCAGAGGCTGGCCTCCGGAGTCTAATTCTCCTGCTTCCACCTTCCAACTGCTCATGCCCAGTGCTGAGACCACTGTTTTCTTGTACAGGTGTTTTCGACAGAGAGGGTGGAGTCCACCAACTAAACCAGTGCTTAAACCCCATTCTGGACTCCAATAACTAGGAATCAGACCTTACATCTTTACTCCCTGGTTTGGAGTTTCTGGAACGTTCTTGAAATCTCCAGAGCTTTAAAGCCATTCTAAAGGTACGGATGAGCCTGAAGGTGTCACTCAGTGGTAGAACCTAATCTTTGGAAAGGTCCTGGGTTTGATCCCTGCCATTATTATTTTTTTATAAAGATTTATTTATTGTTATATGTAAGTACACTGTAACTGTCTTCATATGCACCAGAAGAGGGCGTCAGATCTCTTTTATGGATGGTTGTGAGCCACCATGCGGTTGCTGGGATTTGAACTCAGGACCCTTGGAAGAGCAGTCAGTGCTCTTAATCACGGAGCCATCTCTCCAGCCCAGCCCTGCCATTATTTTAAAAATGGAGGATGGGGCTGGAGAGATGGCTCCGTGGCTAAGAGCACTGGCTGTTCTTCCAGAGGAACTTGACTCTATTCCCAGCACATACATTGCACCTCACAACGCTCTGTAATTCCAGTTCTAGGGGATTAGCGCCCTCTGTTGGCCTCCATCCGCACTGCATGTATATAGTGCACATACAACAGGGAAAACACTCAAACACATTTAATATAAGAAAATTTTTAATGGTTTCAGGTTTTTTGTTTTTGTTTTTGGTGGGACAGGGTTTGTCTGTATAGCCATAGCTGTCCTGAAACTTGCTTTGTAGACCAGGCTGCCTCGAACTCTTTGAGGTCTGCCTTCTGCCTCTGTTTCCTGAGTTCGGGGATTACAGAAGTACAGTGGTCTCAGCACAGGGCATGAGCACCTCCAGGGTTTAAATGCTTTTAAAGTGGAAAACTAGGCGTGATAGCCCATGCCTGAATCCCAGGACATGGAGAGGAAGTTCGAGAGTTTGAGGCTAGCCTGAGTTGCATGAGACCCTGTCTCAAAAACACAAAAATCAAAATGGCAATAATAATTGTACTCACCCCAAGGGCTGCTGGGAAGATTAAATACAAGGGTGCAGGCAAAGTGGATGTGTTAATTGTTTTTTCTCTCTGCTGCCAGGCACATGTGTGTTCATGCATGTGCCAGGGCCCTGTTGCTTGAAGGTGAAGAAACATGTTCCAGATTCTATGAGTGAAGGACTTTTGTTTGGGAAGTCCTAAGTCCTTGTGACTTGCTGGAAGAAACTGATGTGGTGATCTCTGCTCTCGCGGGGTGCCCTTTCAGTGTTGGGGAAGACTTTATGTGGTGCTGGGTGGTGCCTTGAACTATCACTTACTGCTTACTAAACGTCTCTGAGTCGCCATTGCCATATCTGTAAGATGGGAAACATACTCTCTACCCTCGAAAGCTGCCAGGAGAATAATCACATATGCAGCAGAGCCTTTCGAAAGCAAGTGTGGTTTTCCACCTGGTTGTTGCCAGTTCCCAACACTCATGTTTGGTGGCTCGCAGCTGCCTGCGGTTCTGGATCCAAAGGGGCCAACGCCCCTAGCCTTCAAGGAAACCTGTGCACACACCCGTGCACATAGCTAAAGAAAAACCCCAGGAGGTACTTATGGAAAAATAAATTTAAAATAAAAAAATAAACTTTATGTATAATGTACATACATTTCCCAAACTTCAAGCACGAAAGTTACCAGTTTGAAGTGTACAATTTAATAGTTTTTAGTAAGTTTACCAAATTGCACAACCATGCCCACAATCCAGTTTTGGGGCAGACTCATCACCACAGAGAGCACCCTTTTATAGCTAATCCTCATTACCAACCCCACAGATGGCTTTTTAAATGCTTAATAAGTTAATTCTTTTTCTATAAAAAGTCATGAACTCTGATTGTAGAAAACTCCTGAGGAAGGGGAGCCAAGAAACAGAGGGACACAAACATACTCTTAAACCCATAACGCTAATAATTAGGCAAATGCTTTTCTAATCTTTTTCTCCACTACTTTTTTTTTCCAAAATAAATTGTATTGCACTGCACATAATATTATCCAATGTGGTTTTTTGTTTTGTTTTGTTTTAGTTATTTTTACTTTGTATGTATGTATGCATGCATCATATGAAAGCCTGCCCCCCCCCCAGGGATCAGAAGAGGATCTCATAGAACAGTTATGAGCCATTATGTGGGTGCTCAGAACCAAACCCCAGTCTTCTGTAAGAGAGGCAGGTGCCCTTAACCACTGAGCCATCTCTCCAATCCCCACCTGCGAGCGCCCCCCCCCTTCTCTTTTTAAATGACTGAGCTATGTGACCATTTGGTTTGGTTTAGGGATGGGACTATGTCCCTGGGCTTCCTATGTGTCAGAGACACATTCTATCACTGCACTGCTCTTTAAGGCTGGCTCAGTAAGCCTCGTGGGACCCAATAGCCCCAGAAACCTCAGGGATTGACCAGTCCAAGAGGGGAAAGCTGAAAGATGCCAAGAAAGGGATATACAAAGGAAAGAGACCATTAGGTCCTGAAGATGGTCAGGCAATGGGGAGACACTGTGTGGGACTTCCCAGGGAAATAGAGGAACAGGCCAGTTCTGCCCCTATGCCCTACTCCCCACCAGCCATAGATGCTCCGGGCAACACTCTTCAAGCAACTCCTTTCTTCGGCCATGTTTGTCTTGATGATCCTCCTAAGCAAGGTGGATGCCGGTCCTTGGGACCAGCCAGCTGCAATCCACCCCAATCCCTGTCTCACCTGCACACCCGTGACTGGGTCGGCTTCACTGCCAAGGGGAGCCAAAACCCCGATCCAAGCGTCCAGCTTCCCTTCCCCCGCCCCCCCCCCGTCACCCCCGCCTTAACGAACCCATTGAATTCGGTTTGGGGAGGTGGGTGTTGGATGGGGCTTAAAGGATTGAGCTGGATGCATCTGTCCTCGAGAGATCCTGTGATGACTCACATGCCACCCGAAGGGAGAGGGAAAGAGGGGCTAAGGGATGAATGGATTGCAAGTCAAAAGGAAGGGGCGGAGGAGAGGCGCTCCGGTGCCTCGATTGGCCCGCGTCAATTTCTTCCCAACATCTGCAGTGCGTGGGTCTGAGTGATCCCACCGCAGGGTGGGGGTAGCGCTGCGAAGCTGGCTGACGTTCGCTTCCCGCCTGCTGGGCCGGCTGCGAGCAGTTCCTCAGTGACTCACCGCATTGTCAGGCTGATTCACTGCTCCGCTGGGGCCCTGAAAGAGGGGGGCACAGCCCTCTCTGTACGTCTTACACGCGCTCACTCACACGCGCACACACGCATATATGCGTAAATGGGGCTCCGGCAGGGCTTCTTAAATGCTAGGGTCAGCACCCCATCAATAAGTTTCCGTGGTGGTGAGAAGATAATCTTTGCACATGGTGCATTGGAGATTGAGCTTGGAATTTCTCTCTACTAATATCCCTGTCGCTATTTCCAGGAAAACATCGAAAATTAAACACCATTAAATCTTCAGCTCCTTATTGGAACCAGTCAAGTTGCGCGTGCTTGATAGCCAGGAGGAGCTAGGGCTACTCCAACGGACAGTTATACAGAGTACATTTCCATGGGCATTCAGTTCTATTGAACAGCTGGTTTACATATATGGAGAGCTCACTAACTGAATCTTTTTTGCACACAGCCACCCAGACAGAGCAGCCCTTCCCCCGGCTCCCATATGTGGCCCACAATGCACATCGAATTACACACACACACTCAACATGCAACACCCACCCACCATCACAACACAAAACCCTGTGTCTAAACACTGTCTCTTTTGTCTGCCACTGTCCATAACAAGGCATATAAATACACACATCAAACTGGTTTGCATACAACTGTTCATATGATAAAAACATGAATTAGGGGAAAATGCGTTTGCAAACACGCCGAAATAGATACCAACCCAAGCCATGTGGTTCCCATAACAATTCCCCCACACAAGTTTGCAAACTAAAGTAGAGGGGGAGGGAATCCATATTTGCTGAGACCCTGCCAATGTACCAGACATGGAGTTAGCCATTTCAATGCAGTGCATTTCATCTCACAGAAACCCTGCAAAGATGCAGAATTCTGGTTTCGTAGATAAAACAATAAAGAAAGGTTCTGAGAGGTAAAGTAACTTACTCAAGATCATATGCCAGTTAGCGGGAGACTCAAACATATTTTTTCTAACTCCTTAGTAAATGTAGCAAGCTGTTTTCAAACCCGACCCCCACGGCATGTGTACGTTCATGTGTTTCCTTTGTACTTAAGAAAACTCCTTCATCAGCCAATGGCAGCTTCTTGTAGAAGTGGGCCTAAAGTTGCCTGATTCACCCACTCTCTCTTCTGACAAAGGCGTTGAAGTCATTAAACAAATATGTGCACAGTGTCTTCCACGTACTAAGTGCTTGGTCACAAAAGCTGCGAGAGCCAGTCATGGTGACACCACATACACACACACACACACACACACATAATCCCAGCACCTTAAGCTGAGGCAGGTGGATTGCTGCAAATTCAAGGTCAGTCTGTGATACATTTGGGGGGCCCTGTTTCAACTTTCCCCTCCTCCAAGAAGAAAGCCAAATGACCTGAACCCAAATAAAAGTAGACAGTTCATCAGGGAGAGGAGGAAATCCCGAAGACAATACAGAACATGTAGTAGACACCAGTCATGATGTACGCAGGTCCTGAATAGGGACTAGAAAACAAAGACAACTTTTTTGAAAGCTGGGACTGGTGAAGCATGCCTTTAATCCCAGCACTCAGGAGGCAGAAGCCTTGTCTCAAAAGAAGAAGGAGAGGAAGAAGAAAAAGAGGAGGAGGAGGAGGAAGAGGAGGAGGAGGAGAAGAAGAAGAAAAGGAGAAGGAGAAAGAAAGAAAAGAGGGAAAAGAAAGAAGACAGAGAAGAAAGATGGTTCAGCTGCTAAGAGCACTGACTGCCCTTCCAGAGGTCCTCAGTTCAATTCCTAGCAACCACATGGTCCCTCACAACCATCTGTGATGGGATCTGATGCCCTCTTCTGGCTTGCAGGTGTATGTGCAGCAGAGCACTCACACATAAAGTAAACAAGTAAACAAAAATAAATAAAAACAAAAAACAAGGAGCTGAAGAGAAGGCTCAGTGGTTAAGAGCACTGACTGCTCTCCCAGAGGTCCTGAGTTCAAATCCCACAACCACATGGTGGCTCACAACCATCTGTAATGGGATCCGATGCCCTCTTGCGGTGTGTTTGAAGACAGCTACAGTACATATATATCAAAGGGGAAAAACATAAAAGAAAAAGAGCATTAGCTGAGCACAGAGGTGCACGCATGTAATCCAGACACTCAGGAGGTTGTGTCAGAAGTGAGTGTTCTGGGCCACCCTTATAAGACTAGAGACCGTGTTGAGGAAGGAAGGGATGGAGGAAGGAAGGGTAGAGAGGGAAAAGCAAGAAGTATGCTAAACTCTTTAATAACTGGGTTTGAGAACAGTGGAAACTCAGACCGACTAGGAATGAGCAAGTCCAGAAATGGAAAACCTGGGTGCTGGGACTTAGGCTGGAACCAGACCAGAGAACCAAGACAGAGCTGGACAATGAGTTTAGGACAGGGGGAGGGTCCCAGCACTGTTAACCCGTAACAATAACAGATAACAGCCAAGATCCCTGAAGTACTATGTGTATTCCAGGTACGGTCTTAATGAAGCTCACATAGCAAGGAGGAGGTGGAGGTGAGAGCCTATGACCCAGCCAGGGAGACTTCAGCGTCTACAGTTTAACTACTATACCATTTTGCTTCTTAGAATTCCAGGGAACTGAGTTCTTAACCTGAGGCTTTAGGGAAGACAGCTCCCTATAATTATGTGCAAAACATTATGTGTTTGCGCACATGTGCCTTGTTCTGAGGAAGAATTCACCACGTTAGTCATATATTTCTAGGGCTCAGAAGGCTACTGTGCTCTGAGGAACAGACACACCCTATCTCTCCCCTGATCTCTTCAGTCTTCTCTACAAGCCTTATATGCTTGAGGGAGGCCTTACCTTACAGTCCCTGCATGGCCCCCAAAGGTTTTTTGTTTATGTGTTTGTATGTTTTTCTGCAGTGTATGTGCGTATGGTAGATAGATCCAGAGCCTTGAATGTTGAAGTACACTCCCAGCTTTCAGGCCTATTTCTCTAATATGCAAAGAAGGCCCAGATTTTTCTGCTGTAGAAACTCTTTAGGGCCGGGTGTATTATTAGCTTAGTGTTGAACATTTGCTTAGCACGTGCAAGGCCCCAAATCGTTGAATCCCTCCCTCCTCATTCACCAGAGGATGATGGCCCATAAGGTTCTCAGGATCTCAGCCCTGGAACCTGCTATCTTTTCCTGTCTCTACCAATCAGCGTTGGCCTAGAAAGGGTGAGGCCCTGGGTTCCATCCCTAGCACCACATAAAACCTGCTGCTTATAATTCCAGCGACTGGGAGGTAGAGGAAGAACAATCAGAAATTAAGGTTATTTTTGGCTACAAAGTGAGTTTGAGGTCAGCCTGGGTTACACGATCGGCTGGGTTCTGGTGAGGATGAAATCACCCTCAAATCACCAGTCACTATGTGCTCAACAAAAAACGAAGGGAGAATAAGGAGTCCAAGATTTCCCCAACCTCCTTTTCAAACAGAACGTGGCAGCCGGCTGGACTCGAGGGACCGCTTGGGGGCGACCGAGAGTCCTTTGATTTTCCCTTTAAGGTTGAGGCGGAAGGCCCAAGAGAGGAGGACTTTGTGCCGGCAGGATAAAATTGGGGCCTTCCCTTTAAGAAGGCGGAGCTACTGTTATGGCGGCGGCTTCGAAAGCGGCTCTTGGAGCGCATTCAGAGGCGACCCTCTCTCAGCTTCTTCCGCTGCGGTCTTAAAGACGCTTCTGTGGGGATACGGTCGGGCACAGTTTCCCACTTTACATCGAGTTGGAGGTGAACCCCTTGAGTCTGATACGGCCGGGCCAATCCACCGGCCCGAGCCCACGGACTGTCGTCATGGTAATGCCGCGTCTACGCCGCCGGGGGTGGGGGGGAGGGGGCGTTCCAGCTGCCGGGAAGCCAGACTCCGGGTTGGGCTCCGGGTTCGACGAATCTGCTAGGACGGGATCTGTCTGGTAGAGATTGGGTGTTGTTTGCAGACCTGGGTGCTAGTTAAGAAGGGCGCGCACGCGCAGGAGACCTTGTGAAAGGCCCCTCCCCGGACATACAGAACTACAGACAGAAAAAGTCATCAACCCCTGTGAGCCCAAACGTCACTGACTTTTGGAATCTTTGCCCCCAACCCTCGTGACCCTTGGAGTGACTGACATTCAACTCTTCCTCCTCCTCCTCCTCCTACTCACCCTCCTCCTTCCCCTCCTCCTTCCCCTCTTCCTCCTCCTCCTCCTCCGTGTTTTGGGGCGAGGGGGATCCTTGAAACAGGCTTTCTGCCCCTGGCTATCCTGTAACTCACTATGTAGATTAGGCTGGCCTCGAACTCACAAAGTTCCGCCTTAGGCGGTCTGGGATTAAAGGCGTGACCTACCACACCACACCCCCCATCCCCCACCAAAGCCCTGGCTGTGGGTTTGACACTTATCTGAGCCTGCTGTCCATAAAGAACCATTGGCTGGGGCAGTCCACCCTCTTGGGAATTTAGCCTTTGGGCTTTAGCCCTCTGTAGAAAGAAATCACTGGCTTGATTCTCAGAAACAAATGCTGCATGCCAGGATTCGTGGTCATTTCTTGTGTCGGACAAACCTTTGAGAGGTTGTTGCTAAATACTCAGGCCTGTTTCCAGAGGTGGTGCAGGCAAGTAATCCCATCCCTTGGGAAAGGAAAGGGTCAAGAGTTCATGGTCAGGGGCTGGAGAAGTGGCTGAGCAGATAAAAGGTGATTGTCCCTGATACCTGAGTTATATCCCTAGGACCCACACGGTGGAAGAAACCGACTCCCTCAAGTTGTCTTCTGACCCCCACACCCACCCAGTGGTGCTCCCCACCCCCACTAAATTAATACTTTTTTATATAAGATTTGAAAATTACCTTTGTCAACATAATGGTTTGAAGCCAGCTTGGGCTACTTGAGACCCTGGTGCTGACCTGTGCCTTTGATTCCCTTAGCAGTCTCCTCTCTTTTCCTGTCTCCCCTTTTGAGGAGTAATTCAGATAGACAATATAATATATTATATATATATATTTTTTTTTTTAAAATAAGGAAGTATTTTAAAATCTTTAGCTAAATCGAGTTTCTTTTCTTTTTCCTCCTCCAGTCCTAGCCAAACACAAACCAGAAAACCAGTCTACCTGAGATAGTCTCATCAGAGCTGAGGAAAAAGTTGTAGTGAATACAGAATGCTGCTGAGGTGGGTTTTTTCCCCTCCAGTCTCAAACGCTTTGTTTTCTTTTTCAGACGTGTGGCTTTCAGAAGTTGTTTTCTGTGGAAGAGGACTTTGAAGATGAGGTAGGGACTGTTGGTGACCCAGGTAGCAAAAAATGCCCTGAGATGGAGACAGAACATTTGGGGCAGACCCATCAAGATGCCTGGTTGTGGTCTTTCTGGAGTCTCCCGACGGTCCTAACACTCTTTCATCTTTTCTTTTTTTTTTTTTAAATCTATCTCAGGCAGAAAACGTAAATAAATGTAAGCAACGACCAACTTGGTGCTATTGGCTTGTGTTGTAGTTTCAGTACTTAAGAGGCTGAAAGCAGAAAAGATAGGAACCCAAGGCTGGCATGGGCTACATAGAGAGACTTTGTCTAAACAACAACAGCATATTTAACTGTCTTTGTTGTATGATTTCACCACCGGGTTTCTCTGTGTAGCCCTTGCTGTCCTGGAACTCCCTCTGTAGACTTGACTAGCCTGGAGCTCACAGATGTTTACCTGTCTCTGCCTCCCAGAGTCCTGGGATTGAAGGCATGCATTGCCACCACTGGCTACATTTAACTGTCTTAAAAATAATACAAGCCAGGTGTGGTGATGCAGGCCTTTAGTGTAGGCAGCACTCAGGAGCCAGAGGCAGGCAGATCTCCTGAGTTCCAGGACTGTGAGGTCTATGTAGAGAGACTCTGTCTTAAACAAAAGAAAAGTCTGGAAGTGTGGGTCAGTGGGTACAGGTTCCTGCTTATCTTGGAGCCCTGACCTCAACGCCCAAGCTCTCAATAAAGCCAGGTACATAAGGTACACCTGTAATTCCAGCATTTGCTAGATAGAGGCAAAAGCATCCTAAGTTCAAGGTCATCCTCAACTGCATAGAGAGTTCAAAGTTGTTCTGGGCATCATGAGATCCTGAAGAGAGGGAGGGGGAGGGGGAGAAGGAGAGGGAGAGAGAGAGAGAGAGAGAGAGAGAGAGAGAGAGAGAGAGAACAAACAAAAACCAAATTAGCTCCCTAATTGTAACTGTCATGTCTTCAATTATAAAGGCCTTCCTGGAGCTATCTAGAGGGTGATTTCATTCACTTTTATAATAGCATGCCTGAGGGGGAGGAGAGTTTATAGAGAGCCAGAGTCAGGGAGGAGAGGCACAGTTTGCTGGATGGCGTGAGACCCGAGGGCACTGACTGACCTGTGAGCCAGGCAGATACATCACTTTATTCTCCTGCCTCCCACTTTGTCTTCTCTAGAATGAAGGACATTGTTGTGTTCCTCTCTTTCTTCTCAGAAGATAAGAAATTAAATTAGATACAAAGTCCACATTTTGGAGTCACCCTCGTGTAAGGCTTACCCCACGTCACTTAAGTGAGAGTTTCTGGCAGAGGAACTTCTTCAATAAGTCACTTACTGGCCGTGGGAACCAGGGCAAATCCCTTTGTTCTGTGGCCTTCCTAGGTGATTTCGAACGGGAGTGTAGCTATCAGACCATTGAGCCCCATCCCGAGCTCTTCCCGAAGAGGTGTTGCTGGGTTTGTTGTGTTGCTATTTGTTTCTAGACAGGTTCTCTCTGGGTAGTAAAGGCTTGCCTTGAATCAGAAACCATCCTGCCTCCACCTCCAGAGTACTGGGATTACAGGCATGAGACACTAAGCCTGGCTTCAGAGGTATTTTAAAGTGCAATCAGAGACTACCAAACTAGTCTCTAGAGGTGTCTTCATATTCAGATCCAATGGCTAGAGTGTCACCTAGGACACTGGACATTTCTACCTTGATTTGCCAGCCTCTGCTTCCTGAGTGCATGCTGGGATTAAAATCTCACACTTCACATGCAGCAGAAGCCACTTTTTGCTTCTAAGTTTCTCTCTCTCTCTCTTTCTTTCTCTTTCTCTCTTTTCTTTTTTTTTTGTAATTTGATTTCTATGATATTCTTTTAAAAAAATTATTTATTTATCATGTGTAGTAAGTACACTGTAGCTGTCTTCAGGCACACCAGAAGAGGGCGTCAGATCTCATTACGGATGGTTATGAACCACCATGTGGTTGCTGGGAATTGAACTCAGGACCTTCAGAAGAGCAGTCAGTGCTCTTAACCACTGAGCCACCTCTCCAGCCTTCTCAGTTCTTTTCCTAAGCAAGTGATGTAGGGATGGGACTCAAGTGGGGTCTAGCCCTAGTTTTTGACCAGTCCAAATCTCTGGTTCTTTTCTTTTTTAATTTTTTATTTTATGTATACATTATGTGTGTATCTGAGTGTGTACATGTTCATGTGGAAACTTATGGAAGCCAGAAGAGGACAACAGATGCTTTGGAGCTGGAGTAATAGACAGTTATGGGTCACCGGACTTGAGTACCGGGATCTGAACTCGGGTCCTCTGGAAGAGTAGTAAGTGTTCTTAACCACTGAGCCATCTTTTCAGCATCCACAAGTCTCAGATTCTGCATCCATTCTGTACCTATACATGGAGCCACTGTAAGAATTCACTGCAAGGGCTGGAGAGATGGCTCAGTGGTTAAGAGCATTGACTGCTCTTCCAAAGGTCCTGAGTTCAATTCCCAGCAGCCACATGGTGACTCACAACCATCCGTAAAGAGACCTGACGCCCTCTTCTGGTGTGTCTGAAGACAGCTACAGTGTACTTAGATATAATAATAAATAAATCTTTAAAAAATATAATAATTCACTGAGGGTTCTAGTAAAATAGCTGAGTGCACATGACACCCAGCGAAGTCACAGGTGTCTGTTGTTTTTGTCACATAGCAACTTGATTTTGGTGGTCACAGATTAGTCAGTTACCAACTTTTTCTGGGTTTTTGTTGTTGTTGTTGTTTGTTGTTTGTTTGTTTTTGTAGTTTGGGGTTTTTTTTTGTTTTTATTGTGGTTTCGCTTTGGGTTTTTTTTTCTGGGTTTTCAAGACAGAGTTTCTCTGTGTAGCCCTAACTGTCCTGGGACTCCTTTGTAGACTGGGCTGGCCTCAAACTCATAGAGATTATGTTTTGTTTTTAACGATCTGGGTCTCTCAGTTAGCTTGGGCTGACCCCAGAATCGCGGTGGCCGAGGACGCTGCCCTGGTCCTCCTGTCCCCAGGCTCCACTGCAGGGATGACTTGCGACGCCGCCAGCTGCTCTTCAGTGTGGACTTCAGGACAGGTCCCTGTCCTTAACTTTCAGTTTGGGAGATGTGTCATTAGACGCTGAGAAGGAACTAGGAAAGTGGCCCTCTTGGGTCCTAGCCGGTGACAGAAGACGGCCAGGGTAATAATGGAATCCGACTGAGCGATTCTGACTCCTCACACTTTTGTTCCCTAAAAATGGCAGGCCAGTCTCTTTCTTGCTACCCAAGGCAAAGGATATTACAGCCAAGTGTCAGCTCTCTGGAGGGAAGGGGACCATTCAGGGCGATCAGGAACTTGCCCTTCTGACCATTGTTATTGTTGTAGCCCTAGGTGTTGCTGGAGTGTGGGATTCTTGATTAATGTCTACAGCAGGAAAACCGTTTCTCTGGGCCGACAATGGGGAGCAGCAGTGAGGGTGGGGTGGGGTGGGTAGTACCTTCTTGTCACTTAATCAGCAGTTCTGACTCAAAATACGCTCAGAACAGGTCTGTTGAGCTTGAAGGTGTCAATCTCACCTCGCTTCCCAAATGCGTTCTGTACTTAATTTAACCTGCCTGAGAAGCTATGTTTAACTTGTGTCTATCTGGCTGGATGGGGAGGGGGAGCTGGCTCTGTCTTCCTGAAGACTGTGGGTTGTGCACGCGCATGGCTGGAAGTAGGGACTGTACCCAGGGTGCATGGCCAACAGAATACCGCCACAGTCCTCTCCTTCAGAGAGGTGTGTGGCCTTGTGTGGGGGGTGCCTTGGTGCCCCGGGCTGCTTTTCCTTTGCCTCCTCCCGGGGACTGAAGAACCAGTGACTACCTGAAAATGTAGCCTTGGAATGCAGCTGACAAAGCCCGGTGGCCCACTGGTTCATAGGAATAGTAAGCCGATGAGAGATGTCATTATTGCCTCTCATGCCATGGTCTTTTACGTGTGTATCTGCACACATACATGCTGTATACTTAAACAGTAAAGGTAGAAGGTTTTGTTTTTATTTTTTGGAAGCAGTTTTAAATTCCCAGATGCAAAGACCCTGCCAAACCCAATAGTGATAGTACTGGCCTGTGATCCCAGCACTTAGGAGGCAGAGGGTCAGGAGTTGAAGGTCCTCCTCAGCTACATAGTAACTTCAGCAAGGCCAGTCTGAGCTGTGTGAGATGCTGTCTCAAGAACAAACAGAGCCCTGACTAAAAGACCCACTTTCTGTTTCTTTGTAGGATTTCTTGTCTGCTTTGGAGAATGCAGAGAACCACGTTGTTAGTGCACTACCCGGAGATGCCCAGTGCCTGAGACCTGTGTCTTCCAGACCGCAGGAGACTCTGCAGGGACAATCCTCAAGACCATTGCCATCATTCCCCACCTCCAACCGGTCAGTCCCAAGACTGTGTCTCCCCACATCCAGCATGCCAGAGACCATCCAGGATCCACCCTGCCCAGGAGCAGTCTCCCTGAGACCTGTTTCAGTTTCTAGCAGCAGCTCGGACAGTCAGCAAAGAATGACAGGAGCAGAAGTGTCCCAGGAGTCATCAGGACCCCGGTCCTCAGCTGCACACTCTGGGTTTATCTTTGAGAACTATCAACGGGGCCTGGGTGACTTGGAAGCACCCGATCAAGATGAGTTTGACAAGGCCCTGGCAAGCATGGAGTTCGAGGGAGCTGGCTTGGAGCTCGAAGTTAACAGTGGAGCCGCCCAGATCCTGCCCGCCAAGCACTGTGAGGACCCCATATTGGCGAAAAAGGCCCGAGTAGCTGATCTGAGTGGATCTTTCCAGAAGGGGCCCATTGTCCATAGTAGAAATCCATGGCCTTCTTTAAGACCTACTACAGCCACAGGCAGCCTTTCTGTCCCAGCTACATCAGGCATTTCCACTTCCCATCCAAGGGGCTCCCCTGTTCCTGCACCTCAGTATCTGCCAACGGCTGGAAGGACCATCCAAAACTGCCCGCAGAGTTACGTGCCCGGGCAGCCACTTCGGTCTCCCAGTGCCTGGCCAAGTGGCAAACCCCGTTTTTCCGGACCTCAGCGTCTCCACTGCAGCTCTGCGGCGTTTCGTCAGGGGCCCTTGCCGCCCCGAGCCCTGGTGTCTTCTGCTGAATCTCCTGTCAGCACCCCCAGATGTTCTTCCACTCCAGTTTCTCAGCCAGCTCTTCAGACACCTGTAGTCACCAACCACCTGGTACAGCTTGTCACTGCTACCAACCGGACGCCGCAGCAGCCCTCCCGCCCCTCCATTCGAGCTAAGACCCGCCGCTTCCCTGGCCCGGCAGGACTTCTGCCTCACCAAGTGAGTGGCTGGTTCTCCCGGGCTCGAGGATCCCGGGAAAAGCAGTGGTCTAGCCTTGGAATAGCTTCACTGTCAGAGGACAGGCAAGAAGAGTGGGGAGAAGGGACTTACGAGGCCGGGAGAGATGGCTTGGGCATGGTGACACATGCTTGTCATCCTAACTCTGGTGAGGAGATGAAAGATTCCTGGGACTCGGTCACTTACCTACCGGGGTTAGCTCCAAGACAGTGAGACCCTGTCTCAAAAAACAAAGGAGGGACTAGGGAGATGGCTCAGCAGTTAAGAGCACTTATTGGTCTTACGGAGGAGCTGGGTTCAGTTCCCAGCCTCCACGTGATGGTTCACACCATCTCTGACTCCAGTCCCAGGGGAGCGGGACATCTCGTTCTGACCTCTGTGAGCACAGGCACATACACACGTGCAGACAAAACAGCTACGCAGTAAGATAGCACACAATTCTAAAGCGTAAGAAAACAAGGCCTCCGTAGGAGTACGTGTAAGGTTGTCCTCTGGCCTCCGCATGTGTGCATGTGCACATGTGCACACACATGCCCGTATACACACACATATGTATATGCTGCAAAAAAGTAAGGTTTGCAAAGCTGTAGAAGTCAGAAGTGGGAAGGGAAGAAGGGGGTGGCTCAGAGGTAGAGCACTTTACCTAGCAGATGCCAAGCTCCGAGACCCAGCCCCAGTACTGATGGGGTGGGGAGGGCATGCCCACAGGGACTTCCTCTATTAGATTAGTCAAAGGTAGTTGTGGGAAGCAGCTTTCCTGGGCCGGGCCCTGGACTGAATGAGAAAGGCTAAAGTAGCTGACAAAGGATAAAGTAGGCCTCAGTCTCTGCTTCCCCACGATGCATACCCTGTGGCTGGCCGCCTCAGGCTGATGCCACTGCCCCGCCACGGTCAAGAATACCTGGTTAGCCAAAGTAAACCTTAAAAAAAGCAATGTAAAAAGTGGACAGGAAGAGGACTTGACAACCCACCTGTGAAATCCTGCTTGAGAAACACAACTTCCTACTTTGATGTGTTTGCTGAGTGTCTGTTGTTTGCTGGCCCTAGACAGGAATATTTTCTCGCTCATATTAGCCAGAAGTCAGTACTGGACAATTTGCTTGGGAGGAGAACAGGCTTGTGGTGCAGAGGAAGAAGCAGGGCGGGAGTGGTTATGCGGATGTGCGGTGAGGAGGGTCTCCACCTGGCTCCCGGAGACTCAGAGCTCTGCCTGGCCCTTGCTCGTGGCTTTAGGTGGATGAACAGGAGGATGAAGGGGAGGACGGAGACTCTGCTTGGGGGTTGGTCCAGCAATGGGAAGAGCAGGAGCTCTTAGAGATCACAGAACACTTCAGTGCGGCTGGTGTTGGGAGAACATGAGGAAGCCGGGCTTGGAGGTGAGGTAGCCCTGAGGAGTTTAGATGCAGGCGGTGGTGGAGGGATAAGGTCCCTCAGTTTTGGTCTGGTTGCAGTAGGTGTCTCCCTTTCTGGTGAGGGGATTGACAGCCCCTGCTGTTGCTCTTTCCTGAGAAGGGCCTCTGGGAGAGTGCTCAGTAACTCCTCACAGATCCCTCCATTCGGGCCGCTGCCCCCTTCAGGTGGCACTGGGTCTTGCTCCTGGGGCAGCTCCAGTTTCCTTACATTCTCAAACTGATCCCCAATGTGTCTTTTTAAAGCTACCAATGAGGCTCTTGAGACTGCGGTAGAGGCAATGTAATATGTGCTAATTGTGCCTGATAGTTTCCTGAACTCATTATGTAACCCAGACAAGATGCTGTACTTGTAAATAACAGCTGCTGAGCTTGCTCTCGCCTTCTCTCCTCTCAGCACAGTGGGGAGAATCTGGAGGAGATCATGGTTTCCACACCCCAGACTCCGACTCACGGTGCTCTGGCTAAATTCCAGACTGAGGTAACTTCTTCTGTGTAAATCTTCACCTCTTGGGCAGCATTGGAAAGCGAGGGTCCTGGGCCTGGCACGCCTGAGCTGTTGCCGCCAGGCAGGCGGAGAGGGCCGTTTATAGACAGACTGGGGCGTGTCCTGAGGCTGCCTGAGAACTATGGGCCCAGCTAACTGCATCTTTCCTTAGGGAAGAACCAGTAATAAGTCTTAGGATAGCTTGAGAACCCTCTCTAGTCTCTTGGAGCCCCGCTGGGAAGGCTCCGCCCTCATCTTTTCTCTGGGAGGGTCCCTTTCGGTGGGTGGGGCCAGCTTCCCTCCCTCCTGGTGCTCTAATTGACTCCATCTTCAGAGCCACCTTTGCTTTTGATTTTCGCCTTAATTTCTTTTTGCTGCAGCTCCCCAGGACTGCCCATGCACTTCAGGTCCAAACCTAGCAGTAATCATCTGGATTCAAAGTAGTTGTTGATATAGGGTGGCTAATGGTTAAAGCCAGAGGCATCAAATAAAACATGACTGCATTCAAAACGTCTAAGGCGCTCTATGAGCCTATAAATATAAATATGTACCTGGAGCCCCTACTCCTAAGACTTCCAGGCAGTCGGATGAATGGGTTAAGAGTCCTTGTTGCTTTTGCAGAACCTTTGTTGGGCTCCCAGCACCCACACCAGGTGGCTCACACCTGCATGCCGGGGGCCCACATACATGCCCATGAAGTAAATAAATACATCTTTAAAATAAGAGAATAGATAGCTTTTTGCTTCATTGTAATTAAAGTCAGGTCCTGATTAGAAAAAGAAAGGAAGCCCTTTATTCTGGCCGCTTAGTAAAAGATGCAGAATGTAGCCAGTGCCACGCTCTCTTCATAACAGTAATTGAGGGGCGTCCACTGTTTCTCTCCCACGTGTCTGCTTTGCCTCAGTTAAGGATCTTTCCCCAAGGCAGACCCACTAATGCGGGCTCCCCTCTGCTCTGTGGCACCAGATTGTTACCAGCTCCCAGGGGTCAGTGGAAGAAGATTTTGGGCGAGGGCCCTGGCTCACCATGAAATCCGCTCTGGGCTTGGACGAGCGAGACCCCAACTGCTTTCTCTACACCTTCAGTATTGTCATGGTGCTGCGCAAGGTAGGGTCCTGAGAAGGGAGACTACTGCCTGTCCCACCGCTGGAAGAGACTATCTGCCACCTCATACCCCAGTCCTGTCCCTGGAGGGCAGCCTGAAGTCCCTTGGGTCGTATGTTTTCACTGGCATCCATAGTTTTGAGCACAGTATCGGGCATGCCTCTGCACTTGCAGGTCCCAGACTGAGAGGCAGAGATAAGCACACTGCCACCCTGAACTCCCTGGCGGCCTCACGTGTACAGATACATATTGATATTGTTGACGCGTGTATCAGTAAATCCTTGCCTGTGGCCTGCCATGATGAGTAAGCCACAAAAACTGATACAAAAGGAAAGACACCCGAGAGAGCAAAAAGCTTTGGCCTGCACAGGGAGCAGAGTGTGCCCCTCCCGCTGCCTTCCTTTGCCAAAAGGAAGACTGCTACAAGCCCCTGAGTGCCGTGGGGTGGGGTTACACTGAGGCATGGCTAGCTCAGTGAGTGCCTCTCCTTGTAAGCAGGCAGCCCTCAAGCAGCTCCCCAGGAACAAGGTCCCCAACATGGCAGTGATGATCAAGTCCCTGACTCGGAGCACAATGGACGCCAGTGTGGTTTTTAAGGACCCCACGGGTAAGGAGCGGGTCCTGGGTGTTTCTTATGAGTGACCTCCATTGAGGTCTAGAGGTGAGCAACCCACTTTCCAGCCAAGGGTTCAGACCCTCTGCAGTGCCCTTGACCCTGAGACAGACCTGTGGCTCTTACAGGAGAAATGCTCGGAACGGTGCACAGAGTGCTCCTGGAGACACACCAGAGTGAGCTGAAGCCTGGCTCGGTGCTGTTGCTGAAGCAGGTAGAGAAGCTCCCCCACCCCAGCTTGCCCTTGCTTGGCCGGCTGCCCTCCCTCCATAGCCAGCCAAAAAGAGAAGTTAGGCCCTGGCTTGCTGGAGCTGAGAGCGGTCCTCTGGCCAGCGAGTCATTCCACTCTTGATGGGTAAATGGGGATGGAGAGTCGTATTTGGGGTTGTAAGTGGTTCTGTTGTGGCAGCAAGGCTAGGGCAGGAGTGACTGGTGAGCTTGGTGCCGAGGACAGGAAGTGAAAGGAAAGTTGGTACCCTGTGGTCCAACAGTGCCATGTTCCCTCCAGACACTGACTCCCTTTCCTAACTCCAGATTGGAGTGTTTTCTCCTTCCCTCAGAAACCACTACCTAAACGTGACACCCAACAACCTGGTCCACATTTACAGTCTAGATTCCGGTGATGGGGATTTCCTCGAACCCCCTCAGCCCTTGCCCAAGGTAAGTGGTGACTAGCAGAGTTGCCCTGCCTAGTTTCGCTCAGGTTTTCCTTTCCTTTTCCTTGGGGGCAAAGGTGTGAGGGGGACATAAAGAGGTTCCTTTGGGAACGGGAGTCTCTCCGCTGCTCCTGCTCCAGCCGCCTGCCAGACGGCTGGGTAACAGGACCTAGGAGAGCAGCTGGTTTCCTGGTGATCCCCGAATGTCTGGTCACAGGCTGGATCATCTGAGCAGTTAGGAGACATTTGAGAACCAGGGTGAGGGCCCCCTGGGGGCAGTGGCAGAAAATGATAGAGGGTCACATCTGCGCCAGGTGGCAATGCAGAGAGCAAGGAGTACAAAGCCTGTCAGGCAAGCTGGCCCTTGCTCTGAGACTTCCCTCCTGGCCTCTGCCTCTGCTAGCAGTGCCCTGGAGCATTGCCCCTTCAAGAGCCGAGGCAGGCCTTAGTGTCTGTTTGAGCTGGGGTCGCTCTAGGTGGTCCATGGGCCAGTGCAGAGCCCAGGCCTGCTCCGGCTCACCCACCCTTGGGAGCCTGGCCTAGAGGAAGACAGGAGACCTGGGTCTTGTCCAAGCTCTTAATTTTTCCTATGACCTTGAGCAAGCCCTGTCCCTTCCCCTGTTCTTGCACCATCTGTAGAACAAGTGTTTGACTCGATGGCCTCCAGGCACTGCAGAGCTTTACCTCTGATTACCTACCAACACTTCCTCCTTTACCTCCGATTACCTACCGACACTTCCTCCTTTACCTCTGATTACCTACCAACACTTCCTCCATTACCTCCGATTACCTACCAACACTTCCTCCATTACCTCCGATTACCTACTGACACTTCCTCCATTACCTCTGATTACCTACCGACACTTCCTCCTTTACCTCCGATTACCTACCAACACTTCCTCCATTACCTCCGATTACCTACCGACACTTCCTCCTTTACCTCCGATTACCTACCGACACTTCCTCCATTACCTCCGATTACCTACCGACACTTCCTCCTTTACCTCTGATTACCTACCAACACTTCCTCCTTTACCTCCGATTACCTACCGACACTTCCTCCATTACCTCCGATTACCTACTGACACTTCCTCCTTTACCTCCGATTACCTACCGACACTTCCTCCTTTACCTCTGATTACCAACACTTCCTCCTTTACCTCTGATTACCTACCGACACTTCCTCCTTTACCTCTGATTACCTACCGACACTTCCTCCTTTACCTCTGATTACCTACCGACACTTCCTCCTTTACCTCCGATTACCTACCAACACTTCCTCCTTTACCCCCGATTACCTACCAACACTTCCTCCTTTACCTCCGATTACCTACCAACACTTCCTCCTTTACCTCTGATTACCTACCAACACTTCCTCCTCCTGACGCTGTGGAGCCTACATAGTCATCTACCTCCATAGCCTTCCTTCATTTTTCTTTAAGTTTTTCCTTCCTTTTTTGAAATGGAAGATTTTGTTGGTTTCTTTGTTTAAAGGTTTATTTATTTTCTTTTATGTGTGAGTGTTGCACGTATTTTTCCTACATATATTTCTCATGCCCCGTGTGTGTGCTTGGTGCCCATGAAGGGTAGAAGAAGGCCTCAGATCTCCTGGACCTGGGGTTATAGATAGTTCTGGAGCACCATGTGGGTGCTAGGAATCGAACCTGCATTCTCAGGAAGAACAGCATGTACTCTTAAATACTGAGCCACCTCTCCAGCCATCAGATTAAAACAGCTTATTTTAAGCCCAGACCAGGGCTGGAGAGATGGCTCAGCAGGTAAGAGCACCAACTGCTCTTCTGGAGGTCATGAGTTCAAATCCCAGAAACCACATGGTGGCTCACAACCATCCGTAAAGAGATCTGACGCCCTCTTCTGGTGCATCTGAAGACAGCTACAGTGTACTTACATAGAATAAATAAGGAAAAAAAAATATCCCAGGCCAGCTCCTCAACACACTGGTGAATGGCCTCTTTACCTTTACCTTCTACAGTGGTTATACAGTGTCCCTAAAACATTAGACACTGATAGAATTTGGAACGATCAGCCTAGGGGTCTGTTCTAGTTTAGTTGTCTGCTGTTTTGGGTATTTTGTGTTTTAGCTCTCTCAGTCAGCCTGGGCCTGGGTGACCCTGGCCCTTGCCCTGTTCCCTCTGCCTTTGTCCTGAGAATCCCTACCTTTGAGATCATCTTGGTAGAGGCACCCCCACCCCAGGGATTTCAGGGGCGTTAGGCACTGGTAACCAGATCCGCTGTCCTCAGGATCTGGGAAACTCCCACAGAAGCCTCCAGCCTGATGTGGCCGCAGAGCCCACGCAGGGCCTCAGAACAGCACAGAACCCGACTGCACCTCCGGAAGAAGAGCTCCCAGAGGCAGGTAAGGCACATCCCCTTAGCATCCTCTGGCCTCACAGCAAGGCTGCTTCCACTCAGCCCCGCCTTATGCCTCCTGCTGTACCTGTATAGACTGGCACAGCATGTTTCCAAAACCAGAGGCTGTCTCCTTCAGCAAGGCTGCAGACCTAGTTGAGAGCCATTACACTGATCACAGTGTGGTCCATAGCTCCCCATATGCTGGCAGTACCTTCAGCTACAGGAGGGAGCATCACAAACCCCTGGGTGCTTGGCAGTCTCTGTCCCGGTTCAAGTCCCACCCAGCCTGGACTCAGAGGCTCCCCAGGGAGCCATATATCCCTGTGGCCAGGGAGACTGGGACACCAACCTGGGAGGCCCAAACGCCACTCCCAGGTGGAGCCGTCATAGTCACAGCCACCTCCTTAGCTTTTGACTTCAGAAGGTCAATCCTGCCTGGCCTGGAGGCAGGAAGAGTATGGGCAGGGACCTCACACCAAGCACATTCCCAGTATACCAATATGTAAACCACAAAGCTGCTATAGGGCCCCTGTGCTGGTGTCTTGTGTTGTCTGGAATCCTGCACTCTCTCCTTACAACTGAGCCGCCTGCTGCTGCTGCTGCTGACCCCATAACTGTCAGAAGTTGCTGGTGGTCACAGAGCGAGTGTGGAGAGTTGGCTGCGAAATACAGTTTCTGCTGTTTCCCGAGGGGCTAGCCTTCATCTGTTCCTCCTCTTCCTCTCAAATGATTTTCTCCAGCTGGCTAGTCATAGCCCAGTTCCCACAAGGCAACTTCTGGTTTTTTGAGGTAGAACCTTCTGTGTAGTCCTAGCCAGCCTGGTACTCACTGTGCAGCCCAAGCTGGTGTCGCACTCACAGCAAACCCTTTGCCTTCACCTCCGAGGCAAGCACAACCATGCCCAGTTCATTGGGCAACTTTTTCCTTGCTGTAAGCAAATAACAGCCCCACCTGCCCTGAGCACAGTGCTTGTCACCTTAATTAAATTGTGACTGCTCCCTAATCGGCGTCTCCTTCCCCTCCCTGGGGTGTTCTTGCCAGGCCTGGAGCTGGGCTCTTGGGTGTAGTTTACCGTCTGCCTTCCAGCCCCCCCCCCCATCCTATCCTGGAAGTGGTGTTTTCTACTTGGCAGCAGGTAGAGCCTAAGTATGCTCACCTGGGGCAAGTTGCCTCACCTCTTTAAAGTTTGCTCACCCAGTAAAGTGGGTTTGACCACAGCAACCACCTTGGGAAAGGTTGTTGAGGCAGAATGAGCACACGCACAGTAAATAATCACTGCTGTACACAGGCAGTGTAACAGTCGGTATTACCAGGGTCGGCTGCAGCTGACAGCTCTGCTCTGCTCAGAAGTCCTCCCCCTCCTTCTTCATTTTCTCTCTTAAAAGGTAGGCTTGCCAAAGCACATGTGTGAAGGTCAGAGGACGACTTATGGGACTTAGTCCTTTACAAGAGAGGTCCTGGAGTCATCCACTTAGGCATCTGGCCAGCTCAGGAACAGCCCTTTCAGTCCCCTTTTCTTTTCTGTTTCAGTTTCTTTTCCTTTCTTTTTTTCCTTTCCTTTTTTTTCTTTTCCCTTCTTTCTTTCTTTCTTTGTATGGGGGAAGTGCGTTTGTTTGTTTGTAGACAGGGTTTCTCTGTAGCCCTGGCTGTCCTGGAACTCGCTCTGTAGAGCAGGCTGGCCTCGAACTCAGAGATCTGAGTGCTGATCAAGGGTGTGGGCAGTCTGCTTGGCTCCTTTCGTTCTGCATGTCTGCCCAGGCTCTCCTGGGCTGGGCTGCTCCCTCCCACTGTCAGCCCAGGTGGGTGAACTGTCACTCACTCCTAACACCTGTCCCCCATTCCGTGAGAAAGTTGCAGTAGGGAGCCTCCAGAATCCTTCCTGCTCAGCACTGCCTTGAACAGAAGGGGAGAAACCACTGAAGCACAGGGGAGTCCCCGTTCCTGCTGGAATGGCCCAGGGGTGTATCCTGCCTGGTGTGTGTTGTGTCTGTAGGGAGCCAGGGAAAGGTAGACCAGGTCAGTCTCAGACCCATTGGCATGGGCAGACTGCCCCAGAGGAGCCACCTTTCTGCCTGTGTCCAGGTCCTTCTAAAGGGCAGAGGCTTTAGAGCTGGTGGGATCCTGTGGTTGTCGCTGAATCTACCCCTGCCTACCTCCTTCTGCAGATGACCTGGATGGACTCCTGAGTGAGCTCCCCGAGGACTTCTTCTGTGAGCCGAGCAGCTGGGGCTGTCTCAAGACAGGCCATCCACCGTGAGCTGGCAGCCCCTCTGCCCCCAGACAAGCTCTAGGTGCATCTGGTCACGTCCAAGGGAGAGAAAGCCAGTGCAGCTGGAGACGACTCAAGCCCATGGTCCTATGCTTCCCACAGCCACCTTGGAATGCCCAGTGATGGGCCAGACAGTGGGCTGCGTGCCTTAACGATTTCCTTTGGCATGGGCATCCTGGAAATCTGAGCAAGGCTTGCTCCCGACATCTTTGTCTCTCTGGTACACTGTCCTCCGGCCAAGAAGAAAAGTGGTATCCTCCCACCCCATCTGAACTTTCCAGAGGCTGGGCCTGATTTCCTCGTCCCTTTATTCCTCAATCTCCTGCCAGCTGAGGAGTAAAGGAGCCACAACCACAGCAGAGGTGACCTAAGGCCTGTAGCTAACTCATCCACAAGGGTGATGGTGAGGTGCGGCTACTGTACCTGGTTCTGAAATAAAGCATCCCTTCCTCATCTGCCTCCCTCCGTCCCACACCTCCTCTGCCACCCTCTCATCCTCTCCTGGTCAGGGCAGCCAAGCTCCTGTAGGGGGGCAGCAAGGCAGAGCGAGCAGCATGTGTGTGTGGGCGTAGGGACTATGAATGAATGAATGTATGTGCATGTACTTGTCCCTCCCTCTGCCTCTCCGGTTTTTTGTTTATGTGGTTTTTGGTTTTTTTATGTGTATGGGTCTTTTGCCTGCATGTATGTCTGTGTACCAGCTCTGTGCCTGGAGCCCTTCCTTGGAGGCTAGAAGAGGGCTTTAGATACCTTGGGACTAGAGTTACAAATAGTTGTGAGCCACCATAAGGATTTGAACCCAGGACCTCTAGAAAAACAAGTGCTCTTAACTGAGTCATCTCTCCAGCCACTCATTCTTTTATTCATATGATGCAGGCATGCGTGTGTGTGTGTGTGTGTGTGTGTGTGTTGGTACCAGAGAAATACAACAAAAAAGCAAAAACAGAAACAAGACTGGGACATGACTCATTGGGTAAAATGGAGCCCGGGGCTCACTGGCTAGCTAGCGTGCCTAGATACAGCAAGTTCAGAGACCTGGAGCGTAAGTTACAGGAGATTGAGAGCCACCTGATGTGTGGGTGCAGGGACTTGGCTGAGCCATCTCTAAGGGATCTCTGGAAATCTGTTGGTAAGCTGCCATTCCCACTTGGTCCTTGTTTGGCAGTGCTGAGACCTGAGCCTTGGGCCTTCACCCTCTGCTCCATCCCAAGGAAGCAGGTGGAAGAGGCCTGTTTGGCTGGCAGCCTCCCCTGCCTCAGCCACTACTGAGAGGTGCCAGGGAAGGCCTCCACGCACTGCTCTGAGAGACTGAGCTGTGAGTCTGATGGAGGAACAGCAGGCAGCTGAGAGCTGTGGATTGTAGGGGCCTCAGCCTAAAGGCTTTGTGCTGTAGGCCACGGCGGCACAGAGTTCCCCAATGCCTCGCACTTCCACATGCTCCCCTCCCGCTTCTGCCTGCAGCTGATGCCTAACTCTGCCTCTGGCTTAGACCTGGGCCAGGCCCGTCTAGATTTAATGTCAACCAAAACACCTTGTTTTTGTACTTGGTCACCTTGAGCCCTGGTCCCTCCTGCCCAGTCTCAGCAAAGCCCAAACTGTTTGATATCCTAGTTCCTTGGTGCTTCATTGCACCCAGACAGCTAGGAGGCCGACTGAGCACCCGATGCCCTGGCACTGTTCCCCCCAGGTCTACTTCTGGCCTCCTGTGGACCCTCCTTTCTCTGCCTCAGAAGCTAACGTCAAAACCTACGCACTGGCCTCTCTGAGGGGCAAAGCTGTAGTAAGCACTTCCAGGCTTGTGAGGCAAGAAGGCAGGGCAGAGGTTAGGCTCTGACTGTTAGAGGCCTGAGGGAGTAAAGGGACACCCACCACTTTGGCCCCTCTTGGCCCCACCCGCCTGTGCCAGACTCCCAACCCTGGGAACTCAGCTGTGGGTGCTCAGCTAGGCCGCCAGCAGGGCAATTAAACCATGGTATGGCTTCCAGTGGGGTTAATCACAGCTGCATTCATAGAGGTGCCTTTCTCTGAGGATCTTCAAACCCTCACTGGGCATGATCTCACTCTTCATCTGGGATCCCCCTCCCTGGAACACCACCAAGAAGCCGGGGCCAAGCACAGAGTGACCGAACAGAGGGTGAGGCCGGTGCCGGAAAAAGCCCAGGTCGCTGCCACCCACTCGGGTGGCTGGATGAGTGTTTGCTCTGGCGGAGAATAGGGACCTTCATTCAGTGTTGAGGAGAGGCCAGCCTGCCATGCCATGAGCCAAGCGCTCCTCAACACTGTCAAGACTGCCCATGCCAGGGCCTGCCCTGGAGCCCACATTTCACAAGGTACAATGATGTCTCTGGTGCTATGAAATGCGTTCTTTGCCAAACCCATCCGATGTCCTTCTAGCTGAGTAGCTGGTACTGCACAGCAGGTTGCCTTGCATGGATGAGATTGGAGATCCCAAGGCACTGGGACGACAGGGAAGGGTAAAGACGGCGGTGAGAACGCTGTGTGGCGTGGAGCCGGACCTGGGATTTGGGACTTGTGTGGAAGAGCCTGAGCCAAACTGCTGACGTTTTTAAGGAAAGTGACCTTGGAGAGGTGACTGTGGCAGTGCTGCGTGTGGTCCGAGGAAGGGGACACTCACAGGCTAGACTGGTCTAGGCTAAGAACTGAAGCTGAGGACAAAACTGTAGGAGACACCGATTCTGTGTGGGGGCCTGTGGCCGGGGGAAGTGAAAGATACAGAGGGGACGGTTGCTGGAGAGTGTGTGGGAGCAGGCCCTGGGAGCAAGGAGGGGCCCACATTGCATTGCTGAGACACCTCGGAGCCTGCAGCCCTGGAGGCAGAGGCCCTCGGACATCCTGCCAGCCAGTCCACCAGCTGCGGTGCTTTCCCGGCCTCCTTCCTCCCCCTAGAGGCTCCTGGAAGCACAGCTACTTCCTCCTAAAGTGAATGGTGTACAGTTTCCTAAAGGGCTCGTTCCCTCCGTCTCCACTTGCAAGGTCAATCCCTTGATACCGCAGTCAGGCACGTGAGTCCCTTTAGAAGCCAGGGAGAAAAAAAACATTAGGTAGAAACCATATCCAGCTTGGGCATGACTGGACAGAAGAGGCTCGCTCAACTGTCTACCCCACAGTGCAGTAGGGTGCTTTAGATAAGTGTGGCCTACTGGAGTCCTTGGCACACCCCCACAAGCTATATGACCTTGGGTCTGTTTTACTTTTTTTTTTTTAAGATTTACTTATTGTATGTATATGAGTACACTGTAGCTGTACAGATGGTTGTGAGCCACCATGTGCTTACTGGGAATTGAATTCAGGACCTCTGCTTGCTCCGGCCCAAAGATTTATTTATTCTTATATCTAAGTACACTGTAGCTGTCTTCAGACACACCAGAAGAGGGCGTCAGATCTCATTATGTACAGATGGTTGTGAGCCACCATGTGGTTGCTGGGATTTGAACTCAGGTCCTCTGGAAGAGCAGTCAGTGTTCTTAACCACGGAACCATCTCTCCAGCCCCTGTTTTTACCTTTTAAGACTTAAGTTCCACCCAGCATTTAATCCAACATTCCAGAAGCAAAGGGAAGTGGATCTCTGAGTTCAAGGTCAGCCTGGTCTACAGAGTGAGTTCCAGGACAGCCAGGGTTACACAGAGAAAAACAGCAGCAGCAACAACAACAACAAAAACCCCTAAGTTCTAAAGTATATAAAATAAGATCATCCATCCCAGGCGCTGAACTGAAATACTTAGCTTGGCCTTCTCATTTCCTGACCAAATCTGTCTTGTATTGCATCACTGACTTGTCATCTGAGGGGAGATAGATCTGAGAGCGATTTAAATTCTAGAAAGCATGGTGCATGTGTACCGTGGTAGCTGTTATTTCAAATTCAGGAAGAGATGTTTGGCTTCTTGGAATATCTCTCTCCATCTCTGAGGTCTGTGGGCCATCCTGGGCTTCTGCCCACTTCCCCCTGCCCTGTCCTGCCCACCCATCTCATGGTTGACTGCTTCAACTAGAAGGCTCACTCCAGAGAAGTGGGATCCAGAAGTGACCTTGGCTGAGGACCTGCGGACCATGGCAAGGGTACCAGCAGGGTCAGGGGCTGGCCCAATACCATCTGCATTAAGATCATGACTCTAGGCAAACTGTTTACCAATGCAGTGATGGGCCTATTTATAGCCTCAGCTGCTTCTCCAGCTTACCAGGAAGGGGGCAGGGTGGCTCCTCAGAGCAAGGTGCTAGCTGGGACAAGGACCTAGGTAGCACTGTCCAGACCACTGGGCCCCTCATGGCAGGGGAGACTTTTCCGTTCACATCCTCCACACTGCGTGCTCTCCGCCTACAGAGGGAGTGGCTGGACTGGGAGGACAGGAGAAGGGCTGCTGCCCATCAGTGCCGCAGCCACAGGGACCTCCCTAGTCCTCAGGCCCGGCTCATCAGGCCTCGTCGCTCCTGCCGGGACCCAGCTGTCCACAATGCCCTGTTCTCTGGGGACCTACAGCAGCTCCAAATCCTGTTCCAAGATGAAGAAGCTGCCAACATGATTGTGGAGACTGTGAGCAACCAGCTGGCCTGGTCAGCGGAACAGGGTAGGGAGCACCGTTAAGGAGGGCAGAAGAGGGACAGGAGTGGGGGTTGGGAAGGGAAGAAGAATCCATACCCCATTTCTCCATAAAGACCCTAGAACGGACTGTCTCTCATAGTCCCTCGTATTAGCTCCTTCCTAAATAGTTGAGACCAACCATGGTTTTCCTCAAACTCATAGAGACCCACCTGCCTCTGCCTCCTTAATGTTGAGATTAAGGGTATGAGTCACTAAGCCCAGCCTCCAAAATTTTTTTGTTTTGTTTTGTTTTTTTTCAAGACAAGGTTTCTTTGTGTATTCCTGGCTGTCCTAGAACTCAGTCTGTAGACCAGGCTGGCTTCCAACTCAGAGATCTGCCTACTTCTGCCTCCAAAGTGCTGGGATCAAAGGTGTGCTTTACTACCACTTACCTAAAAAGTTATATTCTTTTTTTAAAAAAAAAAGATTTATTTATTTATTTTATGTATATAAGTACACTATAACTGTCTTCAGACACACCAGAAGAGGGCATCGGATCCCATTACAGATGGTTATGAGCCACCATGTGGTTGCTGGGAATTGAACTCAGGACCTCTGGAAGATCAGAGTTTTTTGTTTTTTGGGTTTGTTTGTTTGTTTGTTTGTCTTTCGAGACAGGGTTTCTCTGTATAGCTCTGGCTGTCCTGGAACTCACTCTGTAAACCAGGCTGACCTTGAACTCAGAAATCTGCCTGCCTCTGCCTCCCAAGTGCTGGGATTAAAGGCATGAGCCACCCTGCCTGGCTAAAAGTTATATTCTTATATAACACATATACAGAGTGTAAATTTTGGTTTTAATTGACAAACATTGTATGCACTATATTACTTATATGAAAGCACACACACACACACACACACACTCACTGGCCTTTCTTTTAACAAGCAAATGGTATCTTATGTTTCAACTGTAAAATTCTTCATTGTTAGCTAAGTAGAGGACCAAAACACTTCCCAGAGCAGAGCATGTACTATCACCTGGAGTGGGATGTAGGAACATTCTGCTTGTGACCTCTGTCACCCCACTGATTGCCAGGTAGACTTAAGTTCATCTGGCTGGTTAGGCTGCTGGCCTCTTCCTCCCTTACCACTCCAATGTTCCTCATTAAGCTTTGTGCATGTTCAAAGAGAGCCATCCTCCCCAACAGATACCTAGCCCTTCTTTTCGACTTATTTATTTTAGGAGATAGCATCTCATGTAGTCCTGGCTGTCCTGGAACCTGATATGTAGAACAGGCTGCCTTTGAACTCACAGACCTGCTTGTCTCTGCTTCCTTCCTGGGCGCTGGGATTATGGGTGTGTGCCACCCACCACCCCATCCCATCTCCCTTTTTTCTTAAACTACCTTTTTATTTTAGGTATATGAGTGTTTTGTCTGCATGTAGATCTGTCTGTGCACTCCTTGTGTGCCTGATACCCACAGAAACAAGGACAGACCAATCATTGGGTCCCCTGGAACTGGAGTTACAGACTTTAGTGAGCCGCCATGTGGGTGCTGGGAATTGAACTCCAGTCATCTGGAAGAGCAGCCACTGCTCTTGACCTATGAGCCATCTCTCCAGCCCCCTGTTCCTTTTGTTGCTGCTGCTGCTGGTTTTGGTTTGTTTGTTTGTTTTTGTTGTTGTTGTTTTGTTTTTCATTTTGCTTGCTTGCTTATGGCACTCAGAGATGGAACTCAGAGCCCACGCACAGGCAAGTACTGTACCACAGAGCCACACGCTCAGACCCCCTTTATGTGTTGGGTGGAATCATCTTCTAGAATGTATCCTAGCTCAGAACATCTGTCAAAGTTAACTAGATACTTAACTGAAATTGTTTTGAAACACTGACATGAGATTGCTTCAACCTCAGCCCTTCGGTCTGGGCCTTCAGAGACCAGTGGACCAGCTTTAGGACCTAGTACAGCCAGGCCCAGTTACAGGCTCCAGGTCCTGCTTACCTGCAGCCATGACACAGTGGCTTTACCCAGGCTGCTCTGGCTTTTTCCTGAAGGATACCATCATCTCCCCAAAATGGAAATCAGACTTAGATTTTTTGGTTTGGTTTTTTGAGACAGGGTTTCTCTGTGTATCGAATATCCTGGAAGTCACTGTGTAGATCAAGTTGGCCTCGAACTCAGAGGTCTGCCTGCCTCTGCCTCCTGAGTGCTGGGATTACAGGCGTGCACCACCATGGCTGACAAAGTATTTTAAAAGGCTCTCCCAATGTATACTCCCAGTTCAGGATTAGAGTGGACCCCTAACCACAGGTACAGCTTGGCTATTTATGCTCAGTAAGCTAGACCTAAGGAAGGCCAGCACCCACTGTCAGTCACAGATAAATGCTCTCCCTTGTTCTCCCATACAAAGTCCCACAGAACTGTTTTTTCTCCTCAGGATTCTGGGTGCTGACTCCAAAGACCAAACAGACGGCACCTCTTACCATTGCTGTGGCCAGAGGCTACACAGACTGCGCCCGGCACCTTATCCTGCAAGGAGCTGAGCTTGATGCCCGTATTGGAGGACGTGCTGCCTTGCACGAGGCCTGTGCCCAAGCCCATCCCGACTGTGTCCGGCTGCTGCTCACATTTGGTGCCAAGGCTAATGTATTGTCTGAGGAGGGCATGACCCCCTTGCACCTCTGCACGGCTCCTGAGTCTTTGCAGTAAGTGCCCAAGGCCTGGAATGGTGTTATGGAAAATGTGTATCTGTGTGTGCAGTTCACATGCCTAGGAGCAAAGATGACTTGACCAAGCTTCGTTGTCTTCAAAGCACCTTGAGTATTACATTTTCATACGTAGAAGGAGGCCTAATTATTTCTTATGCTTAAATGTGTATGTGTACATGCACGTGTGCAGGGGCCTGCAGAGGCCAGAGTAAGGGTATTGGGTCTCCTGTGGTTGGAACTACAGTACTGTATCTGGTTTTCCTTCCACTTTGAGACAGAATCTCTCTATGTTGCCAAGGCTAGCCTCACACTCTTTTTCTTTTCTTTTTTTCTTTTTTCCTTTTTTTTTTTAAGATTTATTTATTTATTCTATGTAAGTACACTGTAGCTGACTTCAGACACCAGAAGGGGGTGTCAGATCTTATTACAGATGGTTGTGAGCCACCATGTGGTTGCTGGGATTTGAACTCAGGACCTTTCAGGACCTTCAGAAGAGCAGTCAGTGCTCTTTTTGTTTGTTTGTTTTTTTGTTTGTTTTTTTTTTGGTTTTTTTTTGGTTTTTCGAGACAGGGTTTCTCTGTGTAGTCCTGGCTGTCCTGGAACTCACTTTGTAGACCAGGCTGGCCTCGAACTCAGAAATCCTCCTGCCTCTGCCTCCCAAGCGCTGGGATTAAAGGCGTGCGCCACCACCGCCCGGCTTAAACATTGGAGTGCTTTTCTTTCTTTTTTTTTTTTTAAAGATTTATTTATTTTATGTATATGAATACACTCTAGCTATCTTCAGACACACCGGAAGAGGGCATCAGATCCCATTACAGATGGTTGTGAGCCACCATGTGGTTGCTGGGAATTGAACTCAGAACCTCTGGAAGAGCAGTCTGTGCTCTAAACCACTGAGCCATCTCTCCAGCCCTGGCCTCAGACTCTTGCTCCCCCTGCCTCTACCTCCTGAGTATGGGTTTTACAGGTGTCTATCACTAAACTCCATTCTCTCTGCCCAGTTGTTTGATTTTCAAAATTTGTTTTGTAGTTTGGTTTTGACACAGAGTCTCCCTCTATTTACCTGACTGGCCCGGGACTTGCTATTTATGTCACACTGACCTTGAAATCGTGGTCCTTCCGCCTGTGGCTCCCCAGTGCTCAGACTGCAGATGTGTGCCACTTTGCCTGGCTCCTCGCTTTTTTTTTCCCTCTTATTTAGTTTGCTTTAGACTTTAGAGAGTCTCATGTAGCTTAGAAGAGGATAACCTTGAACTCATGATCCTCCTACCTCTACTTCCTAAATGCTGGGATTACAGACCCATATCACCATGCTCAGAAACCAAAGCCAGGGCTTTGCCCATGCTAGGCTGGCACTCTCTTAACTGAGTTAAGTCCCTAAGCCTTCTTTGCTGTTTGCTTGTGGGCAGCAGGGTCTCACTCTGTGTCCCAGGCTGGCCTCGAACCCTGAGTGATCTTCCTGGCTTGGTCCTATAAGCACTGGGATTCCAAGCATGAGGCATCACACCTAGGGTCTTTCTAATTTTCCAATCAATAGTTCCTCAGACTCCCTGCATGATGGCGTTTACTCTTCTACAAACCACTTCAACAAACTCAGCAGGCAGGTAAGGACTCAAGGGACTCACAGACCATACCTGGAGACTTGTCCCCACTAGCTATAGATCAGTAGTAGACTCCAAAGTGATCTAAATTTGCCAGTCCTACTCAGGAGGCTGAAGCAAGAGGATTGCCAGTCTGGTCTACATAGTGAGACCCTGACTCAATAAACAAAATTGCTAGCCCCTTCTCTGGTTTGAGGATATAACTGAACTCCAGGTTGCTACGCACAACCATCTTTCCACAGAGTTCATCCTTTAAAATATGATGAGAAGGACCATTTACTGGAGCCCTACTGAGAGCTCTTAAGTGTTTCTTAAGTTGGTATTAGAAGTCAAGATGTGTGTGTGTGTGTGTGTGTGTGTGTGTGTGTGTGTGTGTGTGTCAAGATATCAGGCTGGAGAGATGGCTCAGTGGTTAAGAGCACTGACTTCTCTTCCAGAGGTCCTGAGTTCAAATCCCAGCAACCACATGGTGGCTCACAACCATCTGTAATGGGATCTGATGCCCTCTTCTGGTGTGTCTGAAGACAGCTACAGTGTACTTACATATAACAATAAATAAAATCTTTAAAAAATAATAATAAAAAGTCAAGCTATGTCAACACTTAGAATTTACTGCAGAGGGCTGGAGAGATGCCTCAGCAGTTAAGAGCACTGACTGCTCTTCTAAAGGTCATGAGTTCAATCCCCAGCAACCACATGGTGGCTCACAACCATCTGTAATGGGGTCTGATTCCCTCTTCTGGTGTGTCTGAAGATAGCTACAGTGCGCTCATATAAATAAAATAAATAATTCTTTAAAAAAAATAGAATTTACTGCAGAGGGAGCTCAAGACCAACCTGGTTTACAAAGAGAGTTCCAGGATAGCCAGAACTGTTACACAGAAAAACCTTGTCTCAAAACAACAACAACAAAGAATTAAACTCAGTAGTTTGCTGGAGGTGGTGCCTTCCCGGTTCTTGGCCCCTGAGCACTCGTACCCATGATGTGTACTGTATTTGGGGAAAGGACCTCCAGTTATCTGAGTTTCATTAGCATGATCTGTCCCTGGCTTCCCAACAGCTGCTACTGCCCTTTTCCATTATAAATTACCATTGCTTTTGTTTCATTACAACTTAGTGCAGCTCATGTTCTACCACCACAGTAGGTACATTTGTGCAACATATTGTAGCACATTTGCTACAATAGTGTGCTGGCCTATAAATTTTTTTCTAAGAATTCTGAGACTGAGAAACAGTTTCTCCCTAAAATGTTTTCTGTGATTTTGCTTGTTTTCTCTAAGGAAAAGTAGAGTAGAGAAGTCCCTAAAGGTTTTCCTTGACCAAGTGAACATACCCTGTTGAGGAAGGGTAGTCATCTATTTTTTCTAATACACCTAATATTCCATGTGTCATATGAGTTTTCCAAATTTTGTCCTATCAGAATGTTAGGAAACCAGGAGCTGGGGTTGTAGCTTAGTTGGTAGCATGGAGCTTTGGTTTTGGTCACTGGTACCACATGGGCATGGAGGGGCACACCTATAATCCAAGCAAGTAGAAAGAAGAGGCAGAGAGATCAGAAGGTCAAGATCGTTTTCTGCTATGTAGTGATTGAGGCTGACAGAAGAGGGCTGTAGCTCAGTGATAGCTTGCCTAGTATATCTGGGGTTCACACCTAGCACAATAACAATAACAATAATAATAATAATAATAATAATAATAATAATAATAATAATAATAATTCTGGCACTCGGGAAAGAGGGAGGATAGACAGAGGCAGGCAGATCTCTGAGTTCAAAGCCAGCCTGGTCTACAGAGTGACTTCCAGGATAGCCAGAGAGCTACACAGAGAAACCCGTTCTATAGAAGAAAAAAAAAAAGTAAATCAGTTCAGGTGAGGGTAAACTCCCCGGATTCTGCCATATACATCCATTAACTCCTTGTGTGTGCTCTTGGCTGCTGACTAGACTATTTGGGGCATAACTTTTTATATCTGAAAATTCAAGATACTTCTGACAGTTTCAGATGGCCCCATAACTCTGCTGTTTGTAATGGGGTGTTTGTGATCAGATGGGGAACACTAGGCCAGACCTCCAAGCAGAGGTGTCGGAAGGATCTGGGTGGTGATAGCAGGTCTTGGGGATCCTTAGGATGTCTCCCAAGCCTTGCACCCTGTTCGTAGGTGCGCCAAGTTGCTGCTGGAGGCTGGAGCGTCTGTGAATGTGGCGTCGCAAGAGAGCGAAGTCACGCCCCTGCATGTGGCTGCAGCTCGTGGCCTGGAACAACACGTGGCCCTCTACCTGCAGAACGGTGCAGATGTGGCCCTGCGCACCAGCCAGGGAGAGACGGCGCTGAACGCAGCGTGTGCTGGAGCGGAGGGGCCAGGCAGCAGCCGGCAGCACGAGGCTGCAGCGCGACAGCTCCTGGAAGCCGGGGCGGATCCCCAGGCTGCAGGTCGCAAGCGCCACACGCCACTGCACAACGCCTGTGCTAATGGTTGCGGAGGTCTGGCCGAGCTGTTGCTGCGCCACGGGGCAAACCCTGGAGTCACCAATGGGGCGGGCCACACACCAATGGACTGCGCGCTGCAAGCGGTACAGGACGCCCCCAACTGGGAGCCCGAGGTCCTCTTTGCAGCGCTGCTGGACTACGGAGCTCAGCCCGTTCACCCTGAGGTGTGCTTGGGAGGGAGGGCCTGAGGAAGGAGGTACCAACTGGAACCGGGAATCCTAGGCTAGAAATGCCCTGACTAGAAGGGTCTAGAAGATCAAAAGCTTCTCTCAGTGACTAGAGGTCTATGCCCATCTTGGCAGAGGGGAGAGGTTGTCCAAAAGAAGCTAAGAAGTCAAGGGAACTGGGGTCAGGAGCTTGGAATGTATGTGGACAGGGCAGGCTGAGGCACAAGAAACGGTTTTCTGTGCCTATTTGTATTAGCCAGCCTTGGGCTTGTCTTAGTTGGGGCAACACGGAACTCCTACTAAACACCTATTTCGATTTCCAGATGCTGAAACACTGTGCCAACTTTCCTCGGGCCCTGGAAGTCCTCCTTAATGTCTATCCATGTGTCCCATCCTGTGACACCTGGGTGGAGGCCGTGCTCCCAGAGCTGTGGCAGGTGCGTCTACTCTAAGGGCCAAGTTCTCTACTAGGGGGCTAGAGGGGTCAGAGGCCTCTCCCTTCGAGCTTCAAGACCAGATTCAGAGGAGGAAGACGGACCCCAGGCAAAAGAGGGTCAAACTCCTGGGTTCCTGGCCTGTCTGGAACAGTGCAGACAGAACTTTGATCTCCTATACTGCCTAGCTCCTTGCTGACAGACATTCATAAATCAGTCAGCTATGATTTGGTGGGAATTCCACCAGCATGTCTGGGGTGGGAGTGACCTGTGACTGAAATCAGTCTATGGCAGGATACTATGTAAAAAAAATCTCAAGCAGGATGTGGTGGCCCACGCCTTTAATCCCAGCACTTGGGAGGCAGAAGCAGGCAGATCTCTGTGAGTTCAAGGCCAGCCTGGTCAACAAAGAGAATTCCAGGAGTTACACAGAGAAATCCTATCTTGAAACACTCCTCACCCCACCCCACCCCCCCAAAAAAAAAGAGAAAATACCCTGGACCTCTATCACTGAATTATCTTCTGGAAGGGCAAAATCAGGGGTATTAGATCACCTGATCCTGCCTTCCTTCTGGCCTAGGAACATGAAGCCTTCTACAGCTCAGCCCTGAGCATGGAAAACCAGCCAAGAAGGCTGCAGCACCTGGCCCGCTTGGCTGTTCGCGCTCAGTTGGGTAGCAACTGTCGGCAGGCTGCCACCCAGCTCCCCCTGCCTCCACTGCTCAGAGACTACCTGCTGCTGTGTGTGGAGGGACGAATCCAGTGACCCTGGAGAACCAACCACTGCCGCTTCCTCTGCACTTTGCATGCCCTCCAGGAGTAGCTTGTCCCTCCACTGACCCCTTAAGCCACCCGCTGACCTTCAAGCCTTCTCTGCCCATACGTAGATGGCCTCTGTAGCCACCCAAGCTACAAGCAACTGTTCCCTTGTGCAGCTTTTCCTTGCCACCTATATGCCTGCTCTGCCCATTTCATAGTGACAGGCCCTTAGACTTGATGGCTTATACCTCTAACCCCAGTTCTCAGGAGCCTGGGCAGTAGTTCTAAGTTCAAACCTAGCAAGACCCTGGGGATTTGGAGTGGTGGGGAGACCCTGCTTCCTGGCCTGTATGTTCTATACAGACCCTGGGTAGAACTTCAAGGAAAGGCTGTTTTGTTTTGTTTTCTTCTCAACACTAGGCATGGAACCCCAGGCTTGATATGTGCCGAGCAAGTGTCCCCTTACAGAGCCACACGCCTTAATGAAACCCACGTCCTGGATGCTGGAATGATCTTTTTTTTTTTCCTCCACTAATTGACTTACCATTTTATATCTCAATGACTGTCCCCCCAGCCCCCCTCTCCTGGTCATGGAGTGCCTCTCCCCCATCCTCTTCACCTCGGTTAGAGCCACAATTCCGACAGTTCCTTTTAGTAGCTCTTCCCAACCTCTCGCTAAAGTAAGAACTCAGCAGGGGCCTGGGATGGAGCTCAGAGATGAGCACCTGCCCGGTGTGCGTGAGGCCCTAGGCTTGATCCCGAACCAGAAAACCTCCACAGTGGGAGGAGGAAGCTCAAAAACAGCCTGGGCTACGTAAGACCCTGTCCCACAAACAAAATAAGAAGAAAAATCTCGACAAGATGTAGGCAAGATTCTGATCTTGTATCCTCTGATCTCCTCCATACACAGGCCCAGAAATGCAGGCTCAGTAAACTGGTTACCACTTCCAGAACTGAGCCCTTCTTGGAAACTGTTTTCAGTACTGACGAACACAGCTCGGCACGGTCTTCCCCATTTTTTTGACCTGGATGACACTCTATCTACAGAACTGTAGTTTGTGATCACTCCCGTGGTAGCCTGCCTTTACCTCTGTGCTTATTCAATTACTGTCTCGGTGTGTCTGAGACCGGGGATGTAGTCTTTGAAGAGGTATTTATGATGCGTTCTCCCTTCTGCCCAGAAGTTGCATGGAATTTCAATTGGCAGCCGCTCTAGAGTGGCTTCAGGGGTCCAGAAAGCTAGAAAGCCGTCCTTTCTTACTTCTGGACCCAGAGACAAAAAGGTGTGACCACCCACCCTTAGGAGGAAGCTTTTTAAGGCAAGCCAGTTCTATGAATACAAATAAATCGTTAGTGCACAGAGCAGACGTATGGACGTTGTCAGGTTTAGATGTAACTAGAGAGTTCACTGCTTCACTTTTATTCTTCTTTGTGTCCTTCAGGGTTTCTATGTTTTCTGCCTTGAACAGGTGTTACTGGTGACATGAAAAAAGCTATAGACTACCAGCCTTCCCACCCACCCCTCTGCCCCCAGTGCCACCTCCAGACAGGAGCCTGAAGTAGCTATTCCAGCAGAGAATAGAGGGACTTGTTTGACCTTTTGCTGGGGATCTAGGTTCTCAATCACCGGTTGGCATTACCAAGCAGACAGCAGAGCCACATCAGAAGGCCTCCTGGGGCCTCTGTCCAGTTCCCTCCTCCAGGGAGTTCTGTCTGTGCAGATTCCCTTTCATTGGCACAAGATAGCCTCCGCCCTGGTTCAGCAGAGCAGGAACCACTGTTTCTGGATAGAGGGTTTGCTTTAGTTCCACAGACCCGCAGGACCCTTTACAGGGGTCACCCAAGACCATCGGAAAACACAGAAATTTATATATATATATTTTTTCAAGATTTATTTATTATATGTAAGTACACTGTAGCTGTCTTCAGACGCTTTTTCTTCTTTTTCCGGCCTCGCTCACTCACTGTAGCTGTGTTCAGGCACCCCAGAAGAGGGCATCAGATCTCATTATGGATAGTTGTGAGCCATCATGTGGTTGCTGGGATTTGAATTCATGACCTTCGGACAGTCAGTACTCTTAACCGCTGAGCCATCTCTCCAGCCCACAGACATTTGTATTACAGTTTATAACAGTAGCAAAATCACTATTATGAAGTAAAATGAAAATATTCTTATGGTTGGAGGTCACCACAACATGAGGAGCTATTAAAGGGTCACAGTGTTAGGAGGGGTGAGAACCACTGGTCTTAGAAGGGAAAGAAGGTCCTTCCAGTCCTGAGTTGGAGCTTTGCTTTGAAGATGTTGCTTTTTTCTTTTTATTTATTTATTCACTCACTTTACATACCAATATCAGCCCCCCAGTCTCCCCCCTCACATGGCTCCTCCACCCCCTTCTCCTTTGAGAAGCAGGAGGTCCTCCCTAGGTCACTGTAGGACTGATTAGGTGCATCCTTTCCTACTGAGACCAGACAAGGCAGCCCAGTTACGGGAACAGGAACCACAGGCAGGCAACAGATTCAGGGACAGCCCCTGCTCCACTTGTTGGGGGACCCACATGAAGACCAAGCTACACATCTGCTACATACGTGGAGGGGCCCTAGGTCCAGTCAATGCTCGTTTTTTTGGGGTCATGGTTCTGTGTCTGGGAGCCTACAAGGGTTTTGTTCTCTTAACGAAAAGATATACTGGATTATAGGTATTAATTTTGTAACAGGCAAAGATTTTCCAGTTGCAAAGAACATATTAAAAGGAACAGAGGTTATAGGTGGTTTTGCTTTGTTTTACCTCCTATTTGTGTGTGGGGATGCCTGCAGAGACCGGAGGATGGCACAGGAACCCTGGAACCAGAATTACAGGTGGTTGTCAGAACCTGGAAGGGCAGCAGCAACTGAGCCATCCTCCCAAATCCCAGGTTTCTTTGATACATACTACACCATAAACAAGTAAAAGGCAAAATACTAGAAAATTATTTGCAGTTAAAGATGCCATTCTTAAGCTGGGCATGGTAGCACATGCCTTTAGTTCCAGTACTCGGGAGGCAGATGTCTGTTAGTTCGAGACAGCCTGGTCTACAAAGAGAGTTCCAGGACAGCCAGGGCTACACAGAGAAGCCCTGTCTCAAAAAAAAAACCAAAACATCAGATGTCAATCTAAGGGCTGGGGAGATGGTTCTTTTGGTAAAGTGTAAGTATGAAGGCCTTAGTTTGATCCTCAGCACCCACATTAAATAATAATAATAATAATAACAACAACAACGCAGGCCTTGGCGGTACACATCTTTGATCCCAACACTTGGGAAGAAGGGCAAGTGGATCTGAGTTCTAAGCCATCCTGATCTACATAGCAAGTTCTAGGACAGTCAGCACTGCACAGATATTGTCTCAAAGTAAATAAATGAAATTAAAAGAAAAAGGCCAGGCACAGCTGTATGTATGTGTAATGCCAGTGCTAAGGTGAAGGCAAGTGGGTCCCTGGGGCTTGCTGGCCAGCTAGTGTAGCCTAACTAACTCCAAGGTCAGTAAGAGGCATTGTCTCAGAAAGTATGGTGGAGAGAAGGATTGAGAAAGACTCCGGAGGCCTGCATACAAATGTACCTGCATATATACATGTGTACACACACGCACACGCGCATGTGTGCAGAGGCTGCCAGGTAGCTTGGCAGAATCATTTAATTCCAGTTACTCCAGAGGCTGAATCAGGCACAATACAGTTTAAGGTCTGTCTTCCCGAGTCTGAAAGAGTTCAAGGCTAATCTGGCCAACTTCAGGAGATCCTGACTCCAAAACAAAACAAAACAAAACAAAAACAGAAAAAGCAGAGCATAGTGGTGAATGCCTAGGAGGCAGAGACAGGAGGGTCAGGAGTTCAAAGTCAGCCTGGGCTACTTGTTGGAGAACTGCCTCACAAACAAACACCCAAGTCTCAAAGTTCAATAGTTTAGGAAAGATAAAGAGAACATCTACAGTGTCATGAAAAATCATTAAGGAGGGAATGGCGAGATGGTATTGGGGAAAGGCAGTTGCCACAAAGGCTGGTGACATTAGTTCAATCCCTGGAACCCACAGGGTAAAAGGAGAATCAAGTCCCACAAGTTGTCCTCTGACCTCCACGTTGGGGCTGTTGTGCACACATCTACATATATTCAATCAATAAATAAAATGTAATACATTTTTTAAAATGACCAAGACTGAGTTAATCTCATGGTGGTGCCCAGATGGGAAGATCAGAAGTTCAAGATCATCCACTACACCGGTTCTCAACTTGCCACCCTTTAATACCGTTCCTCATGTTGTGGTGACCCCAAACTGTAAAGTTATTTTTGTTGCTACTTCATAACTGTAATTTTGCAACTGTTAGGAATACTAATATAAAATCTGATATGCGACCTCTGAAAGAGTCGTTAGACTCAAAGGTTGAGAACAGCTGTTCTACTACATAGAGAATCAACAGACAAAAAAAATAGGAAAAACTAATCCAGGGTGATAGACTTGGAGAGATGGTTCAACGGTTAAGAGCACTTGTTGCTCTTTCCAGAAGACTTGAGTTCTTTTCCTAGCACTTAAGACTGGGGATTTACAACCTCTTGTAACCCTAGCTCCTGGAGATCCAATGCCCTCTTCTGGTCTCTGCAAGCACCCACACACACGGCATACACATGGAAACAAGTAAAAGAAAACAATCATTTTTTAAGAGGGCACTGTATTTGTATCTCTTTAAAATGCCTTCCCTCTTTATTTATCAACGCTATATGAGGCTGAAATCTTCAAGTACTTAAGACTTTAAATTGTATTCTTGCCTGTCTCCTCGAGTAACAACTGTCTTAGAAGTCAGAAATACCAGATCTTACCGCTCCCAACATTGGAGACCGGTGCGCATTGGCGGAGCAGTAATGAATCCCATTAGCTCTGGAGCTTGAGAACCAAACCGGAAGGAAAAACCACGCGCGAAAGAAGGAAACCTAGCGGCTGGCAGTCCAGGAAAGCTTGCCAGGGCAATCTTCTAAGCATGAAGCCACGCCCTCCCACAAGCACCTCCCCAAGCCTCTTCTCTTTTGGCCCCACCTCTGACCTCCAGGAGGCCCGTGGCCACGCCTAGTAGGCGTGGTCCTACTGCCGGCGGTCCGAAATCCCGCCAACAATGACTCCGCCCCTCCTGCCGCGGCGCAACCTGGCCCTTTTATTTAAAGATTACGTTTACGTCAGTCCGCCTTACGTAGCTTTGCGTCATCAATACAAGGCGGGGAGGCGGGACTTCCTGTCCCGGATGTTAACAGCTTCCGAGAAAAGCCGGAAGAGATCAGACCCTGGACAGAATCCTGAGTTGCCAGCCCCTCCCCTGACCCCTACGGAAAGAGGAATACAAAGACTGTCCTGGCGAAGTCAAAACATTTATCCTGGCTTTGTCAGGTGAGGCTCTCCTTTCCCATCGAGGCACAGTAACAATCCAAACCCCCTTTAATCTCCCATGACTCCTCGCGTCCTCAAGCTCCGCCCCCTCTCCGCTGCCCCGCCCCAGAGTTTGAGGGGTGTGGATGGCTTGTGACCCCCCCCCCCACCTCCCGACCCTCGCTTCCTCACCTGACCCTAAATCATAACTGGCCGGGAGAGTCGGACTTGGGTACTGCGACCGAAACCCGGAAGCCCCTCGCCTGGGGGGGGGGGCAGAGGGGTGTGCTGATGGACTCCATTGCCAAGGGAATAGGACCTCTCAGACGCAGAACCTTCACCTCAGAAAAAAGCACGGTCGGGGACGACTCCCCACATTGCGGTCAGGGTCGTCCACAAGCTGAGGAGAAAGCTGAGGCCTTGGATCAGGCAGATGCAGGGCCCCAATTTGGCCCATGCCCCCGGCAGTTCCTTGTGTCCTCCGTTTCCATCTGTCTTTGCCACAGTTTCCTTTTGTGTAAATCATGGTTCCTGACATTAACCTTACCATCAGTGGTTAGTTGTGGGAGTGAAACGTAATTGCTATCATTTGTTTATTGGACAGTGTTAATTATTTTTGCTTCGATGATTTCACGTCATCTTCAAAACAACCTTATGAGGTAGGTAACCATTTTAAACCCCACTTTATTGATGAGAAACCCGAGGCTTTGAGAACGTTGTTGGAAGTTGCATAGCTAGAAGAGGAGCTAGACAGTGTTCTATAATTGCTTCCCTGACTCCAGGGCCAATCTGTGTAAATAAGGCTGTGGAAACTCTTCGAATGTTGGTGTGTTCTACAAATATTCCCTGAGCAGTTACTGTGGCATTGCATTAAGAGCTTTGAACAAAGAGAACTACCCTTGGTTCTTATCTTCCAGGAGTCAGTGAAGAGATGGACAGGTTATAAGTATAATGTTTTGTGGGTGCTGTGAGAATAGTCTGATAATGATAATCACCAGATGGATTTGCCCGGAGACAGCTGTGAAAGTAGATTCTCCAAGGAAAAGAGAAGGTACTCCAAGGAATATGCAGAGGGCCTCCAATGCTCTCTCAGAAGCCGCAGAGAGGGAGAACCTTCATACCACAAGACAGATTGAAATAAGGATTGGGGGAACTGTTGGGAAGTTTTTCCCAATAATTTCTACTTGGGCAATGGTTTTCTTGAAGCTGTCTCCATGCAGCCTAGGCTGGCCTGGAACTTGCAAAGTAGTGGAGGCTTGTCTTGAACCTTGTATCCTTACTGTCTTTATTTCCCAAGTTCTGGGATAACTGGAGTATATACTGGATCAGTGCTTTTGTAGTTCTAAGCCAAGCCCTTGGAGACTAAAGAGGGTAGTATTTCTGGTGACTATCCTATGTGGCTCTCCAGAATTTGCCAGAACAGTTTAATAGGCAAACATGTCTGCTGATAGTCCCAGTACATTTGTCCATTTGAAGTGATCTGATTCTGTCCTTGATAGATCATAGTGTATTTATGTATTTGGTTCTTGACATCTGGGCATGAATGGGTGTGTGGCCATGAATGAGATGTAATCAAGAGAATCTGGCAAGGAAGGCTGCACAATGCCTATGAAGGAGTCTTTTTGTTCTCTGAAGCTACCATTGAGGCTGATGGGGAGGTGCATGGTCACATGTTAGAAATCCTAGAGAAACTCCAGGCGTAAAGAAGCAAAATGTAAGCTGGGCAGTGGTGACACATGCCTTTAAGCCTAATACTCAGGCAGGGGCAAGTGATTTTGAAGCTAGCCTGAGCAGGTAGTTCCAAAACATCAAGGGCTACACAGAGAAACACTGTCTTGAAGAGAAGCAAATGTTCTTTCTCCATTATTCTCCAATTCAAAAAAAAAAAAGCAATCAGCAGACGGTGACAAGGTTATGAGGCTTTTCTGGTGACCCGTGCTCCTTATGGGCACAGAATCTGAAAGCTAGAGTTTCATAATAGAGGCCAAGGGGCCAAGGGTAAGTCCTTAGCTTGAGATTGAGGGTCTACTACTATTAGGAGATTGGCTGGCTGCCATTCCTACAAAACCCCAAACCCTCCATCTTTCTTTCCTTTTATTTTTTTCCTTTTCTTTTTTTTAACCCCAGCCTGCCTCAGAACCTAAACAAACTAGAAACCTGGTTGTAAGCCCTCAGGCCCCGCTGATGCTACCCCCCTTTGTTCCTGCAGGGTGGACCCAGTCAGCAGCCAGGCCATGGAGCTCTCTGATGTTACCCTCATTGAGGGTGTGGGTAATGAGGTGATGGTGGTGGCAGGTGTGGTGGTGCTGACTCTAGCCTTGGTCCTAGCCTGGCTCTCTACCTACGTAGCAGACAGCAGTAACAACCAGCTGCTGGGCACCATAGTGTCAGCAGGCGACACGTCTGTTCTGCACCTGGGGCATGTGGACCAGCTGGTAAACCAAGGCACTCCAGAGCCAACAGAACACCCCCATCCATCAGGAGGCAGTGATGACAAGGCCGAAGAGACCAGTGACAGTGGGGGAGACGCCACTGGAGAAACTGGAGCTAGGGGAGCTGTGGAGCCCAGCCTTGAGCACCTCCTTGACATCCAAGGCCTACCTAAAAGACAAGCAGGCCTGGGGAGCAGCCGCGCAGAAACCCCACTGCGACTAGATGATGGCACCTGCCTCTCTCCCAGCCCTAGCCTCATCAATGTTCGCCTCAAGTTCCTCAATGACACCGAGGAGCTAGCTGTGGCCAGGCCAGAGGACACCGTGGGTACCCTAAAAAGGTGAGAGGTTTGGAAAGACGGCAGTTGCTCATGACTTGTGCCTCAGGTGATGCCCTAAGAAGCTGGTGCATATATGTGAGCAAAAGAGGAATTTATAGGGCTGGCCTCTGCTAAGGGGAAGTGGGAGTCTTCTGTAGACTTCAGTGTCTTCTATGCCCTGCTTGCTGGTTCAGGCCTTTATATTTATAGCCTTAGTCTTTATCTAGTCTTTCCTTTCATCCTTGTAGCAAATACTTCCCTGGACAAGAGAGCCAGATGAAATTGATCTACCAGGGTCGCCTGCTGCAGGACCCAGCACGCACACTGAGTTCCCTGAACATTACCAACAACTGTGTGATTCACTGCCACCGCTCTCCGCCAGGGGCAGCAGTTTCTGGCCCTTCAGCCTCCTTGACCCCAACCACTGAGCAATCCAGCCTTGGTGTCAACGTGGGCAGCCTCATGGTGCCTGTGTTTGTGGTGCTCTTGGGTGTGGTCTGGTACTTCCGTATCAATTACCGCCAGTTCTTCACAGCACCTGCCACTGTCTCCTTGGTTGGAGTCACAGTCTTCTTCAGCTTCCTAGTATTTGGGATGTATGGAAGATAAGGACATCAGGAGACAAAGAAAGGCATGGTCTTCCTCCTTCATGGCCTTCCCCCTTTCCTGGCCAGAGCTGGGCCCAAAGACCTAGGAGGGAGGCATGGGAAGGGTCTGGTGGATACCCTGTCCATAAGACCCAGGAAGCAGGTGTGTGGCCTCCCTTCATGTCCATGGGGTACAGATATCTCTGCAAGCACAACTCAGGTAGAAACAAGGGTATCATCTTCCCTCTTGGAATCCCAAAGTTCAAAGGCCAAGCTCAGTGAGAAGCCTGGGTTCTGGGTCTTCCCTCCTGGCTGTGGCCCTAGCCCAGTATCTTGCATGTCTGTTCCCTAACCCCCAGGGTTGCTGCCAGGACAGCTCAGCATGGCCTTAGTATACCTTCCACTCCTTAGATGAGTGTGGACCTTTTGAAACTAACTTCACAGGGATGAAGACTGCCAGCTTCCCCTACAGCACCCAGCTGCCACCACCTCCTCCTTTACCCCTTGTAGCAGTAATAGGATATTTTGCTTTCTTTAAAGCACTTTGCTTGCCCTTTTTTTTCTAAGTAGGCCTGTGTAGAGCTCAATCAGGAAGGGGATTGGGGCAGAAGGCCAAGCCCCCAGCATTGAGAGGCCAGGCCACAGCTGCTGCTATCCTAGGCCTAAGACTACAAGAGTACTGGCCCTAATCCAGTGCCCTGCCCAGTTCCAAGGATGAGCTCTGGGTATAGATTGCCCTCCCCTAGGCCCTTAGATGGTCAGTATGAATAAATAAAATTCCATTTTGTGGCTATGGAGCCTCTGTGACTGCTCTGCCCTCAGCAACATGGTAACGAGAGTGGGTAGGCCAGGCTACCAACGGGAGATGCAGTTTATTTACACCAGCAGCCATGGGGGCAGAGGGGAATACACAGCGCTTACAAAGTTAGCTACCTGTACAGGATGGATTACATATGCAAAAATAAAAATCTCAAGACCACAGGACAGCGTGAGCCCCACCCCCCTCCCCCAATGACCCCAGCATGCGGTAATGCCAGGCGGGTGGCCCCTGGGCATGCGGGGGGGAGTGATGCATGGAAGGAAAAGCCACCGGCCATGGAAATTAGTACAGAACCCCCCCACACACAGACACATGATAGGATACAGGGTGGACGACACCTAGCCAGGGTGGGAAGGATGGGAATTGAAACCCACACAGCCTGCTGTTAGAGGGAGGGAATGGGGAGTTCCTAGCCCCTGTTCAACTACACAGTAGGGAGGGCATACTCCCCAGAAGGAAGGGGTTCGTTCCCTCAGGGTCCCTGCTGGACCAAGCCCATCTCTCACCCAGCCTGGGCAGGGGTCTGCCTTGAGGGTGAGCCAAGGAACAAAGGGGAAGTTTTTGTGGACAAACCAGTTCCCAAACTCCTCCCTCCGACCAGAGGGAAAAGGGAGAGATGGGAAAGAACAGAGTGAGTTGGCCTGAGCTGCAGCTACGTCTCCAAAAGGGATGGGGCCTGGGCCGACTTCCCGTGACCTTCAGCAGGTTCCCAAGCTGTGCTTGGTAGTGGGGCCAGCCCGAGAACCTTCTCTTTCCCACTCTAGCGAGAAGGCTGTGGAGGGCCAAGGGCAGAGGGACCCAGGCTCCAGGATTTATTCTAACTCCTGCCAAAGTTAGTTTGACTTTTTAAAAAATAATCAACAATACTTGGATTAAAAATCAATTTGTAACCAGTCATCAGCCACAATGAGAACCACCCCCGGGGGAGACTGGGGTTCCAGACAGGGTACTGCAAACCTAGCACTGTTGTTCCCTTAACCCTCTGGGTCCCTAACCCAAATCAGTCCAACCAGTCCTGGGTACTAGCTACCCAATATGGGAGTGGCTCCTCCTGGGAAGAAAAGGGGACATGTATAGCAAGAACCAGAAAACTTGGCTCAGGATCAACCCCATCCCTGTCAATCAACCCACAGCCAGATCTTCTAGCTCCAAGGTGTGATGGTACCTGCTCGGAGGTGGGGTATAAGTCAGGTGGGTGGGTGCTCTGGCATGACAGTCCCACAGGGGCAAGAGCACCCCTCCACACTCCGCTGACAACCCAGGGCAGAGACTACCTTCTCATCCCACCCTACACCTAGCAAAGGGAGAGAGGCACAAGATTAGGGTTTTTCCTCAGAGCCCCAAACCACAAGTACAGAATAAATAACTTAAAAGCGGCAAGGGAGGGGGACAGGGCAGGCTTTAGAGGCCAGAGCACTGAGAGGAACCGAAGCTGGTCGGGGGAAGGGGGCGGGGGCAAGCAGCAGCTGGGAACTCAGGCTGCCCCAGCGGGGCAGGGCAGGGGCAGGGGCAGGGGCAGGGTGGGAGGGAGACCAAGGGGCCACCCCAGGAGGGTGAGGCTGGGCCCCTTCCTGGGGCAGGGAATGAGGTAAGAAACATTTCAAATAAAGCAGCACCGTCCCTCTCTCCTGGGCCATTCCTCACAGCCCTGGGGCAGGGAGGGCAGGGGGCCACTCTGATACAGGCTCCCTCTTCCCCCCTCCCCTTCCCATTCCTTGAAGCTGTAGAGGCTGGAGATCCTTTCCCGGCACCCAACAACAAAAGGACAGCTCCTGCTGCCAAGGAGGTCCATGGGGACTGAGGGGAAAGGGCTGCCCCTGCGAGGCAGTTCTGGATGCCCACCTTAGCAGACAGCACTGTGCCTGCTGACCCCGGGGAATGGGGACATCTGATAGGACTCTGCACGCGAACAGGACACAGCAGCCCTGCCCCTCAGCTCCAAGCACCGGACCCTTTCACATTGCTGAGGGCAGCCAGGGGAGGCCCCCTCTGGGCTCAGCTTCCAACCCAAAGCCGCCTGGGTAGCCACAATGCCCCTCGGCAGGGCTTAGTCCAGTTCCTGGGGTGGGGAGCAGGCAGTGCCCTGGCACAGTGCCCAGGTCAGGCCCCCAGCCTAGCTGGACATCCAGTAACTCACAGAATAAATAGGAAAACCGCCTCCCCACCAAACTTATGTCCAAGGCATAATATGTCCAGGTCTGAGTCCTGCACGCCGAGGGGTCATGCTTCGTTGCAGAGGACCCTGACACCCCCCAGGGGCACATGATTGGATCCTCTGCCTGCCTGGCCCACCAAGCTTCCCAAGCCCAAACCCCCAGCAGCTGTCCATATGCCAGGCTATGCTGCCTGGGTGGGGGTTGGGAGAGAGGGCTCTCTCAGCCAAAGGCTATCCCTTGCACCCAAGTCAGTTGATGTCATCATAGATGCTGGGCGTCGGGGGAGCCGGTGGCTTTGGCTTTTTCTTCTTGTTGGAGCCCAGGCCAGAAGCAGTCCCTACCAAGCTCAGATGGGATTTCTTTTTCTTGGTTTTCCGTGATTCAGAGCTGTTGGTACCTGTAGAGGAAGAGACATGGGATGAAAGAGCAGTTGTGGAAGGAGAAGGGTGCCCCACTGCCAAAAGCCTGAGATCAAGTGCATGGTATACCTAAACCCCATCCCTGATTTTCACTAGTCTTGGAGGAGCCTGAATCAGAAGGTGAGAGATCAGAAGAGCCGTCCCACTGAAGCCGGCTGATGAGGGCCTGGCTGTCAGTCATGTCAAAGCCATCATTCTCCAAGGAGCTCTCTACCTCTGGAAGAACGCTAGAAAAAAGAGTCAAAGAGACAAGTTAGGGAAAGAGATCAGCAACCTGACCCACCACCCTTCTGGAAAGGTCACTTACGCTGAGGGCCCAAGGAAATAAATCCGTACGGTTCGCCTCTGCTCATCCGTGTGCTGCGGGCAGCGGAGTGACCTGGTGGGGACAGAATGATCAGACCCTGACAAGGCAGGGAAGGACTTCAGGAACTCAGGTGAAGCAGAAGCTGGAGGGACAGGGAAAGAGTCAGTGGTGAATCCCCAGATGGTGGCCTAATAAGGCCTATTAGATGAAGGGAGGGTAAGGATGGGAGCCCACTGCTCAGATCCAGGGGTACTCCCGACCCATGCCCAGGATCAGCCCCTTTTGAAGTTTCCAAGCTCACCTTGTGCACATCTTCTTGGTATGTTCAGAAATCACTCCACATTGCTAGAAAAAGAACACAGCTGAAAGGAGGGGCAGGAGACCTATTTGAAACACTAGATGCTCTCTCTGCACCAACGCCAGACTGACCAAGTAGATGCTATGTCACCTGTCTCCTTCGGGGTCTTACCCACTGCCCAGCCCAAACCAAACCCCCTCCCTCTCCAGTTACGCACCGTGGTGAGCAGGCTCCGCAGCTCCTCTGGCCCCAGAGTCTCATAGCTGATCCCAGTTGAGTTGCTATACTGTGAGAGAAGCAGGGGTACAGGTCAGAAGTAAAAAAAAAAATGAGTCAGAGAAGTAAAAAGAGGGCAGCCAGAAAAGGAGCGGATGGAGAAGCAGTCCCGCTCACCCCGGCCTCCAAGTAATCTTCCAAAAGTCCTTCCAGCCTACCTGCACACAGACACGGAGACGGGACCCACAAAGAACATGAACACCCAAGACTTAAAGGGCTACAAGCACTTCTAGTTGTCAGCATCCTGGCCTCACTTGTCCAAACCCCAACCACCTCACAAGAACAGGGAGAAGCACACAAGGGGCAGCGTCAACTCACCTTAAAAGGATCGGAGTTGCTAAGTTCCCCTGAAGAAGAAAAAAGAAGGGGAAGGGTGTTTGATGCAGAGGTACAGACAGAGAACCCTGAAAATAACCAGAGAGGAAGTGGGGGTGACAGAAGGATCACAGGCCCTCCCTCACCCCCATTACAAGCCCTGTAATAACATAGCTAGCAGCGCCCCTGTTGGTCTAGCCCCACTTACCATTTTTGTGTTTTAGAGACTTGGATCTTCGAGGGGAATTAGGGTTCTGGAATGGGAGATACCATAGCTTTGGGGAAAGGGCAATGATAAGGGGGAGCCGAGAACCCAGGGAAGGAAAAAAGATTTGACAAAGAAACAACCTCAAACGTTTACTATTCCTCCCGGTGAGCAGACTGCCTATATTCCCTCCCTCCCTCCCTCCCTCCCTCCCTCCCTCCCTCCCTCCCACCAACAAAACCTCTAGAGCTCCCCTGCCCACCAGATGCCCTTACTCCCAAACCCAGAGATGCCCCCCAGTGACCTCACACTTCAGTTAAAAGACCTGAGCACTCCCTGCCCAAAAGGGAGGGTATCTGTCCTTCACCCAAACTTCCCCATGCTCGCCCCGGCTCTCACCTTGTCTGATTTTCTCTTCTTGGCTGGGGGACAATGGGACAAAGAACACAGTTACTTTTACGTTCCCTTTCTCAGAACATTTATATGTTTTCGAAAACTACGTTCTTCCCCCATCCAGACAGTTTACAGCAATGTCTACTCTACTACTGTTTTCCCACTCCACCCCAGCTTCTCCCAGGTTTCCCCAGGCCCCCAAACACCTTTCTTCTCTGAGCCATAGGACCAGTCATTGTCATTGATGTCATCGTTGTCTTCTTGGTCACTCTCAGACTTGTTCATATTGTTGCTATTGGCAATCCTGCCCAGAGTTGAGAAGAAAAAGGGTCAAGGCTATCACCCATCTGCACATGAATTTATAGTGACGCATGTGAGGACCAAGTACGGCCACCCTCTGTACCCTGCCGGTGTCCCCATGAGACTACGCCGCGGTACACATTGCACAAGATGTGCATTGCTGGTGCTCGCTGGAAGCAAGAGGTTCTCACCGACGGTTGGCGATTCGGCTGCTGTTGCGACCCATTCCCAGGCACTTCTCCAGGTGGGGGGCAAAGCGGGAAGCAGCAATACTGCGGCTGCAATTGGGGCAAACACACTCCTTGCTCTTCCACTGGTTGAAAACCTGTCCAAAGATGTCCAACCCAGGCTGGTCCACGATCTCTGGGGACAGGAGAGGCGTGGCGATCAGAGCGGGCAGGTTACCCTAACTTCTTGTTCTCACCTATGGTCTTTAAACTCATTCTTGCCTAAGGGCACAGGAGCTCTAGGCTCTACAAATAGGGCAGTTAAAGAACCCTCTAAGCCCTTCCTGGGCAGAGCTAGACCACTCTCCCCCTCCACCCTGAAGCTCACCAAAATCCTTCATGCTATCAGGATCCGTATCATCCAGGAAGAAGTAGCCACACTTGACAGCCCGGTGTACTTCAAAGCAGAATCCCAAACAAGAATCCTCGACCAGGTCAGCATATATCTCCTGAGCGATGGCCTGGGCCCCGGGAGAGATCACCAACACCCATGGTCACAAGGGTAGCACCCCGCCTCGACCGAACAACTCTCACCAACCGAATCTCCTGGCCCTGACCAAACATGCTGCTTTCCTTGCCACTTTCCTGACCTTGATTTTTGAGTTCCTTCTTCCTCCCAGATCCTTGGGCCTTCTCAGCTGGTTATTATTCCCTCTAAGGAACAGGGCTGACTACCCAAATTCCTCCTCTGGCACAGATGCCAGATTTAGGACGCAGAGACATCAAGAGAAAGAGCTAGAGGCACACGTGGGGGAGCCCTCACCTCTAGTTTGCTGTTATCCAGGCCAGACAAAGACATTTCCTCCATTTTCATTTGTAAACTCTTGTGGAGACGGCGCTCTGACTGCTCATAGCACAGCGGGCGGCAACACGGCTGCACACACGGAGGTGGGGGTGTTGGTGTGAGTCCAAGACACCTCCAGAGACTGCCACCTCCCCTCCCCACCTCCAAGCCCAGGGCTTAATCCTGGCATCAGAGAGTCTCCCTCCCCAGGGCCCCGTTCACTAAGTCTAGATGGTCCTTCAGGGCCTGAAAATCAGAGGTGGCCTAGGCCTTCCCAGGCCTAAGCTCAGACCCTGAACTACACTGCCTTGCCAATCAGACTCTAGGGCTAGAGGAGGCAGCTGCTCATCCCAGGTACCCAAAACTCAAACCCCTCTTTGATACCCATGGTGCAATGCAGCAGGGGGAGGAGAAGGAACTCTAAGGCCTCAAAGCAAACCCACAGGGTGTGGCAAAGAACTGCACAGACTCCTCAAGACAAACCCCCGTTTCCCTAAGGGCTGTCAGAGTCACCGCTGCTTTCAGCCAGGATGTCCACTTGGGGGGGTACTGCTACCAGAAGTAGGAATGGCCCTAACACCCTACAACCTTCACCCCGCTCTGTTTTCTCTTAAAATAAGCCTGCCACTCCACGAGTGGAACAGATCCCACAGAAGCCTACAGGCAAAGGGCATTTCCAGCCACCAAGAACGTGGGCAGAGGAGAGAGCCCCGTGGTACGCACGCGAGGAGTGGGCACTCCCCTTACCTGTTCTTTTAGATCGCACCCTCCCTCCCTCAGGACCAGCCCGGAAGTCTCTCCAAGAGCCCCAAAGTCCAGAAATCCCAACCGTAGGATTCAGAAACAGTGTCCACAGTTCGGGGCCCCACTGAACAGTGGGTACGAGTTTAAGGAGCTGCCGGCCTCGAGTGGGGTGGGGACTGACAAATGAGCCAGGGGCACTGGGAAGGGGAGCAGGCCGTGTCGCGGCTCTTCTCCCGTCCTTGCGGCACTGCTGCTGCATCATACCGACTGGGGGGGAGGAGAGCCCAGCCGCCCAAGGCCGGCGGCGGGCCGGGACAGACCGACCCCCAGAGTAAGCGGAGCGGGACGCGTCCCGACCCCTCTAGGTCGCCGCCTGCCCAGATCCCGGACGGGCCGGGGAGAGGATTCCGGGAGGGTGTCTCTATTGTCCCGGGGGCTGGGGCCTGGCTCCCTAACAAAGGCCCCGCGCCCCCTCCCCGGCCGGCCCTGCCCCGCCCAAGGAGGACCCAGCCAGGGGGAGACCGGGGGGCCCCGGCCCGGCCGGGAAGCCGGGGAAAGCCGGGCGTTTCCGCGTCGGCCCTGGGGGAGGGGAAGGGGCGCTGACCCAGACCTGGGGGGAGGGGGCCCAAGCCCCGCCTCGGGCCCCGCCCCCCGCCCCCCGCAGGCCCCTCCCCCGTCCCTGTTCCGTACTCACCCCGCCCGGGGGGCCGCGCCGGGGCCCGGCGGCCTCTCAGGGCCGCGTCCTCCGGCGGCGGCGGCGACGGCGGCTGCTCCGGAGCCCCATGTCCGTCGGTCCGTCCTCGCCTCTCCCCGGGGCCCGGGGCCCGGGGCCGGGGGGTCGGGCTGCCCCCCCGCCTCGCCGCCTCACCGGGCGGCCATGGCCCCTTCCCCTCCCTTCTCGTCCCGTCGCCGCCTCCTCCTCCTCACCTCACCCCGCCCGCGCGCAGTCCGCGCGCCGTCCGCGCGCCCCTCCCCC